>CM041781.1:81696265-82296265 GCA_023374045.1 Limonium bicolor | reverse complement strand
TATGTGCCTTGTTTAGTGAATAGTAACTATTTAGTGACTAGTTTAAGTTTTAATCAAATAAGTCAATTAATTGGTCAACAAAGACCATGTTAGCCTTATATTAGAGGGTGGCCGGTTTTTATGTGGGGAGTCACCACATGAGTCATCAAATGAGAAAGGAAAAGAAGAGATAAGTAAGAAGTTACTATTTGCTTTATTAAAGCAAATATCTTACCTAGCCTACCTTTTCTTCTTCTCTCTCTTCATTTCTCTTCTCCACACACGATTTCTTCTTCTCTTCTTTTGCTCCAACCGAGAGAGCTTCATTCATGGGTGCTCCACCTTCAATCACTTGCCAAATACAACTCCAAGCTCCAAATCCAAAACAAATTGCATATTTGTCTTAGTTAGGTCAAGACCTATCTTTCTATCTTTTCAAATCTTTCAAAGCTCCATTTGGTGCCATGAGAAAACTCCATTGATGGGGGAAAATCAAGTTTGAAGAGCTCATTAGCTTCCCCATTCTCTTAAGGTAAAGAAAATGTAAGAAAAAACCATGTTTCCATCATTTCTTGTACATGGCCGAGAATTCCTTCTCATGGGGCTATGTTTTATGCCTTGTTCTAGCTTGATTTATTCACCAAGGACTAGTGGAGGTCCTATTTCATTCAATGCCAAAGTCTACCTTGAGACTTCAAAGGTAATCATCCACTTTTATGCCTTAGAAACATTTCTAACCTAGGTTTTTATTCCTTGAGGTTAGTGCATTGTTTAGTACTCATATGAGTCCTTAAATATTGATTAGAACATTGGCAAAAGGAATTTAAGTGGTGGCCGAGATCTATGAAGAAGAAGGCCTAAGAGGAGATTAAGATAAGCTTGAGAAAACAAGGTAAAATGCTTACCAAATGGTGGTTTAGATTAAGGAATGAGTTTTAGATAAATACCAATGTGGCTTAGAGCTTACATTGTGTATTGGGTTATATAACTAAGGAGAAAAAAGAACTTTAACAAGCTTATGAACTTGTGTAAGGAGCTAATGAGATTGATGAGTGTATTTGCAGGTTGAAAGCTTTATATGTGGGAAATTCAGTGTTTAAGTTTAAGTCATTTAAGGGCCTAAGAGCCATGTCATTTAAGAGCCTTAGTGCTATGCAATTAAGATTTTTGCAATATATTGAGTTTGTTGTGAATGAGTTGGTTTGGGTGATGAGATATGATGAGAAGAACTTGATGTGTGGTGAGATGGTTGAATGAGGAGAAATAATGTGTTTGGGAATGATAAGATACTAGAGGAGCTATGGCGCGAAATTGAGTAGAGAAAACAAGGTGTTTAAGTGGTAGTGGTGAGCTAATATGCCCTAGGGTTTACTAGGAAGCATGAAAAGAAAATTGGGTGGAAATGAGTTGACTAAGGAGTTCTTGAGGTTTAGGATGACCTAGAGATGTCTAGGAGAAGTTAGAGGAATGGTGAGTGTTTTGAGCACACCAAAATCATGAGATGAGGAATATAAGAAGTCTGCATAAGATTAAGGAGAAGGAAATAAGGCGTTGGTGGATGGAAGCTTAAGCTTAGAAAGGAACTTTAAGTAAGTGCTTAAAAAGAGTTTTAGATAGTGAGAGATGCTTGGGAGGGATGATGTTAAGTGGTGAAGAAACATTTGGCATAGTGGTTACACTAGGTATGAACCACCACCTAGAAACCTAGAGGAAAACATTACAAGTGTTAGCATTATTACAAGGGAAATGCATAATGACTAAGGTGGATCTTGGTGGATGATTTAAGGTATTTAAAGGAGGGCTTAAGGTGTATTTGAGGTGCCCAAATGAGGTTATAACATATTAGGATATATGAGGAGAAGTTTGGAGTTGAAAGAGAATTTAGAAACAAGTTTCTAGAGCCGACCGGCCTTAGGACGGGACTTGCAAGGTCGGTCGGGCTCTGTTACAATACCGGGAAATGTTTCTGGAATAGACCGGACATGGGACCGGACTTGTCAAGTCCGGTCGGGCTTGAATTTTGTACGGATATAAGTCTCTGGAGTCGACCGGACATAGGACCGGACTTGTAAGTCCGGTCGGAGAGAATTTTCCAACGGTAAAAGGGTACTGGAATGGACCGGACTTGGCAAGTCCGGTCGGTAAGTCCGGTCGAGCCTAAAAACAAAAAAAAAAAAAGAGAAATTTTGAATTCTAAGAATGGCAATGAGTAATAAGGGATGCCTTTGGTAGGGTAATAATGATTGAGACCCTAAGAACTTAAGAGATAAGTTAAGTTAAGTGTAAACTTGAAAGTTTAAGATTAAGTTTGTAAGATTAAGTGTCAGACCTAGAGGGTGTTAGGTGGGAATCATTAAGGAATTAAGTAAGTTAAACAAGTTAAGTAAGTCATATCAAGTTAAGTGATTAACAACCTAAACTGAATGAATGTTTTAGGACTTGGGAGTTTGGACTCGGAGAGAGAGAGCAGCAGCGACGACCAACGGTGAACGTGTACAGTTCTCTTGTGACCTGCTTGCTAACGAGGTGTCCCTCGGCTTGTGTGCTATTTGTTTTGTGTGCTCACTAAACAAGATAAAGCATGCAACCGGAACATATTGTATATATATATATATTGTATTGTTGTGTGATGTTTGAAAACTAACACAACATACCGTGAGAACTTACTAACTAATGTTTAGTAAAGAATTGCGTGAGATTAAGGAACACTCCCAAATATTGTTTTCTTAGTAACCGAAAGAGGTTAACTAACAAACATTAACTTGAGACTTCTACTAACTAGAACTTGGGGGAGTGAGGAATCCGGAATGGTACCGGCACATGTGTATTGGTGGAGGTCGGTATTCTTATCAGATAACGACTTCCAAATATGACTTGTCCTCGGACTCGTCGCCTAGAGTCGACATATAGACTCGACCCTCCTTGGACTTCTTGTTTTAGGAGGGAGGCATACTGAGATGGTGTGGTGGGATCTACCTAAATGCCCAAACTAATTCTAACAAATATTGTTTATGTAAACCAATGGAGCTGATAACTCATGGGTTAGGGTTCCGTGACCCGACAGATAAACAATGAATTAAGGAACAACCATTCTAATTAAAGAACGGTTGACTTAATTGAGATAAGATTGAGATAAGTTACAACCATTTCTACTTAAAGAATGGTTTGTATTCTAAGACTGAGATAAGCTACAACCAATCCCTTCCAGGAACGGTTTGTATATTGAGATTAAGTTAAGATTAAGATTAAGGTAAGATTAAGTTAAGTTACAATCATTCCTTTGTAAAGGATGATTTGTATTATTAGATTAAGAAGATTAAGGTGAGGTTAAGATAAGTTGCAACCATTCCTTTTTAAAGGATGGTTTGTAATATTAATTAAGATAAGCTACATCCACTCCTCATTAAAGGATGGTTGTTTCTAAGATTAAGATAAGAATCAGATTGAGGTAAGATAAGGATGGACTAAGATTAAGAGGAAACATTACTAAGGAGTTAAATAACTACTCTCTAATTAAGGGAACGCATTTAAGTCGTTCTTTGTGTGTGAACTTTGATTGTTCATATCTGAGTTGTTGTTTACTGCACTTTCTATTATGTTGTGCATCTAATCAACCTCCATGCTATCGACAATTAGTCGTCGTAGCCACGTTAGCTTGGGGGCCATGAGAGGATCGTACCAGCATTCGTGCTGACCCCTTTGGGGGGCTGTTTTTACTACACAGGTACATCAGGAAGCGATTGTCGCGCAAGAGTGAGAAGAGGATATACAGCGGTTAAGGGCTTAGCGTGGCCTACGAGTTGTGCATGTACACTCGTATGGCAACCTGAGTTAGTAAGATGTATAGGATGTGAGGGGGTGTAAGAAGGTTATGTAAATGGTTAAGTTTTGTTAACTAATGTCGGTATATTCCGTAGTCAGACCGTGGCAAGGTCCTGGATTGTAAAGAATTCCGCTGTGACATGTGTATATATATATTGTTAAGTTGCGAGACCACAATTGGATTGAGTTGGGGTGTTACAAAAAGTGGTATCAGAGCGTAGTTACGCTCTGAAGACAAGAAATACCGAACTTAGGAGAATGATGAGGTTGAGATTGAGTTATGGGTTAAGGGTTGAGAGATAGAGTGTGAGGTGCGTTAGCCAGGACTCCCCCCGGTGTTTACCGGATATCCATAGTGCCTAGGCCCGCCCTCCACATCCCTAACCCTAAATATGTGGAACAAACGCCAGAGAGAAGAAAAAGCCTTCTCTTACTCGGGGAAACCTGATCTGGCAGTTAGCTAACAGTAAGCAATACGAGAACATCTTGTTGCACAACAGTTATGGAGAACTTGGAGGTTTTGATGGAGCGCAACAAGAAACAGGCGCTACCTATGGAATCCTATCAATAAGGGAACGGTAATTACCGGCAACATGGGTCGACATGCTACGCAGTCGAAATAACCCGCCATACCAATGATAAGGGAAGCACTAGGGGTGCAATAGAAAGGAAAAAGGGAAGCGACATGAGTACCGGACAGTGGTCCAAAGGAGCATAACAGCAGGATAATACCAAGCATGAGGATTGAGACTACTGGAAAGTCCAGTTAGAACGGGAACTCCAAACCCCATACAATGAGGAAGATTATTAAACCTGGCCCAACATAATGCAAACAACGGTAGAAACCCATACAAATTGTATACCAAAATAGGACTACGATGTAGTTCCTAAAGGAAAATCATTACTTAGTAACCACAACAAGATGTGTGGAGACGGAAGCGAGGATTAAGACATAAGAAGATATTAAGGGGTTCCCTCAGAAAGAGGAACGCCCTAATAAGTGACAGCACTGTCAAACAACAAGGAAAAACCGGGATGGCCAGTTATCCAAAATAAGAGATTATCGAAAGAGTCCCGAGGACTACCAAGTACATGGAAATTAGAAGGAAGTGTTACTACCGATGTACCTCGTACCAATAACCCATCCTGCATGGCGCACTTGCCATAGCAAGTGCTACCACGGTTAAGCCACTCGAAAAGCCATCAAGGCGAAATAAGAGAACGCTACAGTTGTAGTACATATTAATACCGGATTGTAAAACCATAGGAATGGGAAAATAGGACCTTGGAAGGGCCTGACGGCCTAACCATGATGAGATGAACCGACACATCAGCCAGCAGGGAGCTGAGCTTAGACGAAATACTAAACCATACAAATACTAGCAATGGTATAACCCACTACAACAACAACCGACAGTACGGTAAGAACACCAACCTTAAACTCCACGAGGAAACCTAAGAGATCACTCAGAAATGCGAGCAAAAACACTATATAAGCAATGATATACAAGGGATGTGTTGTAAGATGCCATTGAGATCGTTAAAACTTACAGATAACAACATTCTTCAATGAAGATGTTGGAAAACCCAGAAAGCAAGGATAAAAGAAATAAACGTAAGCTATAACCTACTAAGGATTAAAGTCGTACAACCCTGGGAAAGGAAAGCTCAGAGGACTACCCCACAGAGCGGGCATAGTCGAGCCGAACAAACTGATGAATGACAGCTAGTATTCGTCTAACTCATTAATACCCAAGTATGATTGATCATTAAAGTGTGGCGTAATCAACAGAAGTTGAACGAAGCGTTGAGATGGAAGTATAAGACGACGGGATGATATCCAACTTGGACACCGTAAGGCAAACGCCTAATACGAACTGAACCCTAATTACTAAAGGACATAAGTCTAATAAAACGACAGTATTGCCAAAGACACTAAGTAACCACAGATGACCTGAACAACTTCCCTAGCAGGAAGCAGGATGCAGCAACTTATCATGAAACCCGATACTACATTTAGTATGTAACCTAACGGTGGATAGTGCTCAAAGAACCAGAATCTTATAGGGATGACTTGCAGATGAGTAAGAGTACAAATAATGAACTAAGACATTAAGCATTAAGAGCCTACGAGCCAAGGATGTTAACCACATCAGAGCCCGAGGCGCAGTAATATAAGAGAGCTTGTTTAAGCCACGAAGGGACTACAATTTGTAGATATGAACGGTTATTAAACCTATAACTTAGATTGGGGAGGAACATTACCAAGAAAAGGGTACCAATGAGAACATTGAGATAATGCTAAGGACGGGAGCGGAGAACGAACCATGCCTTTTAGGGTGGGGATACCTCTCCTTGTTGTGAGGCCATGGGTGGGAACGAACCCCTCAAAAGGGCTTTCACCTATTAGAGATAAAATACACTTATTTAGAAAATGGAAACTATGAACCTTGAGATTACTTTAGAACATACCTGATACACTTGAGTAATAAGGTAGGTTGCAGAGATAGACCCCATATCTGACACCAGGATGTAAGAATTAGTGATCGTCAGAGATAAACACCGTGACTGCACATTATGGCACGTCAATTAATCAATGCTCAGAAGAGCTTGTGATTCAGAGGATGGCATCCTCAGTAACCAGTTGAATTACATGGTTGATAACATCACTAAGGATGAGAGAAAGTGAAAGAAACTAGCTTACTTACGAATCTGAGATTGGAATAGAACACCTTCATATCAAGAGTCAACTATCTTACAACACGGTACGACAACCGCCAATATCGGAATGAGAGAACTCCCAGTGTGTTCACGCCAAGAAGGGATTGAGTATAAGGTAAGACATTAGAATAAGTGAGTAAGAGGTTGCACCATTAATGGGCAACATGGTAAAGGTCAACTACCACGGTAGTAGTGGTCGTGAGTACAATAGTTTGATAAGTGGATTAAGTCATGGTGCGCGGTAAGGCGACCATTATGTATGAGCCGTCAAATATTGACACTGAGAAAATTAGATTTATGAGTTAAGATTAGCATAAGTAAGAAAATAAGATGTAAGACGAACTGAGCATTGATGCCAGTAGTCTGGACATGGTTTGGTAAGATTACACAGGAAGCACACAACCCATTCCTTAAGGAACTGGTGCTTTCCTAGTAGAATGAATATGAGAAACAAGATAAGAGGCTCTATGGAAAGAGACCTAAGCTACTAAGAAATAGAATCAGTACGGGATACAGAAAGGAGCTGGAGCATACCATACCCAAGAACGCAGTAATGGATTTTCCTTGATTAACATCAAGAAGAACAATAAATGTTATTATGGAACAAGGAAAGAGGAGATCGACAAACAGAATACTTCATAATTAGCAATAGCTAAACGTGTGACGGACACTATGAGTTTACTAAAACGAGACGTGGGACGACTGCACCCCACAGGGGCTTGCAGGCCTGACACGCTCATTTATGAGTTAGTTGGGTAAGTAGTAATGTACCAGTAAGGTACCCCATGCATGTGAAGAGTGGTGTAAGGAACACGGGAAGTAGTCGACTCCGTACCACCGACAATGACGCAAGATCCGACAAGAGCAGCTACTACCCAAAACAGTCGAAGAGAAGAGCCCAGTTGAACCAGCAACACAGAGGAACCAGAGAACAAATAATTAAGGACTATGAAGTGCGAAGAGCACGGATTGTTAAGTACAGACATTGAACATGCCTTAAGGTGTAAGGGACTAAGACTATAAAGCGCATTATGCACTAAACAGTAGTTTCAGACTAAGAATCATCCTCAGACCAAAGGTCAGTTTGGGAGAACAATTTAGACATTCGAGAAAATACTAAGAGTATGAGCGTAAGATCTCCAAGGAGAATAGATAGACGAGTTACAACTCATTAAGGCCGCGTAGATACAAAGATAACACGTGTCCATTGAGGCAATCAGGTCTAAGATTATCAGAGTCGCGCAGCGAAAGCCAGCAGACCACTACCTTTGAGATTAGACCAACTAAGTTAAGGAAACGGTATAAGTACCGTTAAGAATCCTCGATACAGAGACTAAGTCATTTCTGATCGAATTATAAATAAGATAGATGACGTGGAAGCTAGAATGTTGGTAAGAATTAGACATCTTGAACTTATGTTCAAAGATCATGTAATGTTGATTACGTGGGCGTAATCCATTTTAAGGGGGGTAGAGCGAAAACCGCTTAGCGTATCTTTGTGTACTGAGTACATAAACTACGGTGTGCATAGCACAAAATAATTTGAGAATATGTTTTACATAAACATTTTGAGATAAATCATGGTGATTGCACACAGAAGATGTGAATACCATATATTAAGTACCTATCTTGTTAACTCCGGTGTGAGTACAAGTTAAGAGAATTAAGGAGGAGGTTTAAGGAGACTTAAGAAATAAGGAATATATGAGGTATGAGTCGATATGAGACTATGTGTGAGATAAGAATAAGATAACACTATGAGATATCATTTGATATGAGCATGAGGAAGGATACAGTAATGCTATGAGATATAAGATGGTGAGGGTTGGTATGGGACAGTTATAGAACTTAGTAGGAATTTAAGTCCTGAGGTAATTACTCAGAGATGAATTGGGAATGCTTGATGGAATGAGTTTAACCTTGGAGATGTATTGATCATGAGTAGAAGAACTAAACAGATAGAAAAGTGGACATGAGTGAATTATTTGGATGTTTGAAAATGACGTGGGAGGTGGAACTTGATTTTCTAGGGATCAAGGGAAACCGAACACAAATTGGGGTGGAAGGATAGTTCTACACTGATGCTGATCACATCAGGGTTGGATGATTCCTGAAACTCCCTACCAGTGGTCACAATTAAATCACACTAAGGATAGAGGCCTTAGGATAAAATGAAATTGGAGTTGCTTGTATTTTTAATTAGAGGAATTATTCCTCACATGACCTCGTAAAAAGGATTACCTTTTTACTGAGTCTCGCCCATGAAGTCGTGGACGCACGAGCCTTTGTCTTCGGACCGGTGACATGGGGAGAGCAGCGTGTTTTGTATTCTGGCCCATGGTGACGAGGACGAATGAGCCATTGTCTACGGACCGGTGACATGGGAGAATACGTGGAAGTTATGAGAATGTTTAATCATCAAAAAGGAACAAAAGGAATTTTGAGTGCTACGCATGCTTAAGCATGTTGTGTGATATTTAAGTATAAGAATATGGTAGATCCAAGATCCAATGAGATTAAGTATACATAAGTATGATCTATATGATCTAAGGAATGAGGTAAGACATGTATTCTAATAAGATAGGATGCATGGGAACTTCGGGGACAAAGTTCTTTTAAGGGGGTAGATTGAAATACCCCAAACCTAAGTATGCTAAGTGAACATCAAATTATGATGTATTAGGGCTAAAATATGCCTTAGAAAGATTGGTAGACAATTTTAACCAAGGAAAACACAAGAAAGTGCCTAAAGGCAATCAGGGCAAAAACGTGCTCTAAGCTTGGAGAGACTTGGGTGAGTACCCAAATATCATGATAAGACCTTAGTAATATCCTAATGGTCATTTTAAATCAATTAGCAAAGAAAACCAAGCTTGAAAACAAGTTAAAATACAAAATGTGCTTTAAGAAGTCTTAAAGCACATTTTTGAGAAATTGTCTTAGAATTGAGTTTTGAGTGGCTAAATGCCCATCATTACTCTTTAATCAACATGTGTACTAATTAGTATCACATTAGGAGGTCTAAATCAATGGGAAATCAAAAATTTCCCGATTATGTGCCTTGTTTAGTGAATAGTAACTATTTAGTGACTAGTTTAAGTTTTAATCAATATAAGTCAATTAATTGGTCAACAAAGACCATGTTAGCCTTATATTAAGGGGGTGGCCGGTTTTTTATGTGGGGAGTCACCACATGAGTCATCAAATGAGAAAGGAAAAGAAGAGATAAGTAAAGAAGTTACTATTTGCTTTATTAAAGCAAATATCTTACCTTAGCCTACCTTTTCTTCTTCTCTCTCTTCATTTCTCTTCTCCACACGATTTCTTCTTCTCTTCTTTTGCTCCAAACCGAGAGAGCTTCATTCATGGGGCTCCACCTTCAATCACTTCCCAAATACAACTCCAAGCTCCAAATCCAAAACAATTGCATATTTGTCTTAGTTAGGTCAAGACCTATCTTTCTATCTTTTCAAATCTTTCAAAGCTCCATTTTGGTGCCATGAGAAAACTCCATTGATGGGGGAAAATCAAGTTTGAAGAGCTCATTAGCTTCCCCATTCTCTTAAGGTAAAGAAAATGTAAGAAAAAACCATGTTTCCATCATTTCTTGTACATGGCCGAGAATTCCTTCTCATGGGGCTATTTTTATGCCTTGTTCTAGCTTGATTTATTCACCAAGGACTAGTGGAGGTCCTATTTCATTCAATGCCAAAGTCTACCTTGAGACTTCAAAGGTAATCATCCACTTTTATGCCTTAGAACACATTTCTAACCTAGGTTTTTATTCCTTGAGGTTAGTGCATTGTTTAGTACTCATATGAGTCCTTAAATATTGATTAGAACATTGGCAAAAGGAATTTAAGTGGTGGCCGAGATCTATGCAAGAAGAAGGCCTAAGGAGGAGATTAAGATAAGCTTGAGAAAACAAGGTAAAATGCTTACCTAATGGTGGTTTAAGATTAAGGAAGGAGTTTTAGATAAATACCAATGTGGCTTAGAGCTTACATTGTGTATTGGGTTATATAACCTAAGGAAAAAGAACTTAAACAAGCTATGAACTTGTGACTAAGGAGCTAATGAGATTGATGAGTGTATTTGCAGGTTGAAAGCTTTTATATGTGGGAAATTCAATGTTTAAGTTTAAGTCATTTAGGGCCTAAGAGCCATGTCATTTAAGAGCCTTAGTGCTATGCAATTTAAGATTTTTGCAATATATTGAGTTTGTTGAGAATGAATTGGTTTGGGTGATGAGATATGATGAGAAGAACTTGATGTGTGTGAGATGGTTGAATGAGGAGAAATAATGGTTTGGGAATGATAAGATACTAGAGGAGCTATGGCGAAATTTGAGTAGAAAACAAGGTGTTTAAGTGGTAGTGGTGAGCTAATATGCCCTAGGGTTACTAGGAAGCATGAAAAGAAAATTGGGTGGAAATGAGTTGACTAAGGAGTTCTTGAGGTTTAGGATGACCTAGAGATGTCTAGGAGAAGTTAGAGGAATGGTGAGTGTTTTGAGCACACCAAAATCATGAGATGAGGAATATAAGAAGTCTGCATAAGATTAAGGAGAAGGAAATAAGGCGTTGGTGGATGGAAGCTTAAGCTTAGAAAGGAACTTTAAGTAAGTGCTTAAAAGAGTTTTAGATAGTGAGAGATGCTTGGGAGATGATGTTATAGTGGTGAAGAAAACATTTGGCATAGTGGTTACACTAGGTATGAACCCACCTAGAAACCTAGAGGAAAACATTACAAGTGTTAGCATTATTACAAGGGAAATGCATAATGACTAAGGTGGATCTTGGTGGATGATTTAAGGTATTTAAAGGAGGGCTTAAGGTGTATTTGAGGTGCCCAAATGAGGTTATAACATATTAGGATATATGAGGAGAAGTTTGGAGTTGAAAGAGAATTTAGAAACAAGTTTCTAGAGCCGACCGGCCTTAGGACGGGACTTGCAAGGTCGGTCGGGCTCTGTTACAATACCGGGAAATGTTTCTGGAATAGACCGGACATGGGACCGGACTTGTCAAGTCCGGTCGGGCTTGAATTTTGTACGGATATAAGTCTCTGGAGTCGACCGGACATAGGACCGGACTTGTAAGTCCGGTCGGAGAGAATTTTCCAACGATAAAAGGGTACTGGAATGGACCGGACTTGGCAAGTCCGGTCGGTAAGTCCGGTCGAGCCTAAAAACAAAAAAAAAAAAGAGAAATTTTGAATTCTAAGAATGGCAATGAGTAATAAGGGATGCCTTGGTAGGGTAATAATGATTGAGACCCTAAGAACTTAAGAGATTAAGTTAAGTTAAGTGTAAACTTGAAAGTTTAAGATTAAGTTTGTAAGATTAAGTGTCAGACCTAAGAGGTGTTAGGTGGGAATCATTAAGGAATTAAGTAAGTTAAACAAGTTAAGTAAGTCATATCAAGTTAAGTGATTAACAACCTAAAACTGAATGAATGTTTTAGGACTTGGGAGTTTGGACTCCGGAAGAGAGTAAGCAGCCGAACGACCAACGGTGAACGGTACAGTTCTCTTGTGACCTGCTTGCTAACGAGGTGTCCCTCGGCTTGTGTGCTATTTGTTTTGTGTGCTCACTAAACAAGATAAAGCATGCAACCGGAACATATTGTATATATATATATTGTATTGTTTGTGATGTTTGAAAACTAACACAACATACCGTGAGAACTTACTAACTAATGTTTAGTAAAGAATTGCGTGAGATTAAGGAACACTCCCAAATATTGTTTCTTAGTAACCGAAAGAGGTTAACTAACAAACATTAACTTGAGACTTCTACTAACTAGAACTTGGGGGAGTGAGGAATCCGGAATGGTACCGGCACATGTGTATTGGTGGAGGTCGGTATTCTTATCAGATAACGACTTCCAAATATGACTTGTCCTCGGACTCGTCGCCTAGAGTCGACATATAGACTCGACCTCCTTGGACTTCTTGTTTTAGGAGGGAGGCATACTGAGATGGTGTGGTGGGATCTACCTAAATGCCCAACTAATTCTAACAAATATGTTTATGTAACCAATGGAGCTGATAACTCATTGGTTAGGGTTCCGTGACCCGACAGATAAACAATGAATTAAGGAACAACCATTCTAATTAAAGAACGGTTGACTTAATTGAGATAAGATTTGAGATAAGTTACAACCATTTCTACTTAAAGAATGGTTTGTATTCTAAGACTGAGATAAGCTACAACCAATCCCTTCCAGGAACGGTTTGTATATTGAGATTAAGTTAAGATTAAGATTAAGGTAAGATTAAGTTAAGTTACAATCATTCCTTTGTAAAGGATGATTTGTATTATTAAGATTAAGATTAAGGTGAGGTAAGATAAGTTGCAACCATTCCTTTTTAAAGGATGGTTTGTAATATTAAGATTAAGATAAGCTACATCCACTCCTCATTAAAGGATGGTTGTTTCTAAGATTAAGATAAGAATCAGATTGAGGTAAGATAAGGATGGACTAAGATTAAGAGGAAACATTACTTAAGGAGTTAAATAACTAACTCTCTAATTAAGGGAACGCATTTAAGTCGTTCTTTGTGTGTGAACTTTGATTGTTCATATCTGAGTTGTTGTTTACTGCACTTTCTATTATGTTGTGTGCATCTAATCAACCTCCATGCTATCGACAATTAGTCGTCGTAGCCACGTTAGCTTGGGGGCCATGAGAGGATCGTACCAGCATTCGTGCTGACCCCCTTTGGGGGCTGTTTTTACTACACAGGTACATCAGGAAGCGATCGTCGCAAGAGTGAGAAGAGGATACAGCGGTTAAGGGCTTAGCGTGGCCTACGAGTTGTGCATGTACACTCGTATGGCAACCTGAGTTAGTAAGATGTATAGGATGTTGGGGGTTGTAAGAAGGTTATGTAAATGGTTAAGGTTGTTAGACTAATGTTCGGTATATTCCGTAGTCAGACCGTGGCAAGGTCCTGGATTGTAAAGAATTCCGCTGTGACATGTGTATATATATATATATGTTAAGTTGCGAGACCACAATTGGATTGAGTTGGGGTGTTACACTTAAGTCCATTAATGGAGTTTTAACTTCTATCTTCATCTTTAAGGTATTTCCTAGCATTTCTTGTCAAACCTTGAAGCAAAACTCTTCCTAGCATATCAACAAGGGTTCGGCATCAATTAGTTATCCAAGGAGGTTGTCCTAACCAACATTAAACCAAGGAGCATCTCAAGGTATCTTAAGGTAGTTTTCAAGCTTGAAAATCCTTAAAGCACATTTTATTGTGTAACCGATTTCAATCTTCTAAGGCTCTTTTCTTCTTCATTTTTCATGAAGGAAAACTTGTTCATCATCCACCATTAGTGAGCCGAAATTATAAGGAGAAAAGCTTAAGGTAAATTCTTTTAAAACTACTTACAAATCTACTTAAGATCTTTATTCAAGATCTAACTCCTAAACTCCTTCACCACTTGTATATAACCGAAGTGGAGCATCAAAATTCCCTTGGAGAAAGCTTGGAGATTCAAGAGGAGTTCAAGCACTTTAACCACCTTTGTTAAGAAGTAAGTTTACTAGTAAATCTTTATGTTATAAGCTTTGTTAAGCTTCTAAAAATTATACAAAAATTATGTACATCTCCTAGGTTATTAAGACCGAAACTATATGGTATTATATGCCAAAAATACAATCTATAACTTATATAGAAAATATTTACCTTAAGACATTTTTGTGTCAGAAAATTTAGTTATGTCACATATTAATTCAAGCCGAATTATCAAGGGCAACAATGCTTATTTTTGAGCTAAGAATCTATATAAGACATTTATAATTTTTACATGAGTTATATAACTCCTATGAATTTATGTATAATTATTATGACATATAAGTCCACTTTTATATACTATATGGTCACCAAATAAATATGGCCGAATGTACTAATTGATAAATAGGTATTAATGACCTACTTAGGTATATAACTTATATCACAAGTTTGGTGAGCTAAAAATATTTCATTAGTGCTTAAATGGCTAATTAACTAAGTTAAGTGGCTTAAATGTAATTTTTACAAAATTAGTGTATATATTGTGAAAGCCGAGAGCTAAAGGGGTATTCGGTGAAATTATGATATAATATAAGGTTAGGAATTAAGTTTAAGAATTTTAGGTAATTTAAACAAGTTCTAAAATAACTTTTTATAAAGTTTTGGGCTATTATGTAATTTATAAAAATTGTTATGAGTTGAGAACATAAAGAGGGGCAAATTCATAATTAAGAGATTTATTAGGTTCACCTTTGAAATTTTGAGGAATTATATATTTAGACTTTAGTTTTAAGTTATTAAGAAACTATTATAAAGTTTTGGGATGAAAATGTAATTAAGGAAGAATAAATGACAAAGCCGAATTACTTTGGGGTTAGTTTGGTAATTTAAGAATTTATATATATATATTCGGCATTTATGGAGAATTAAAATTAATACTATAGTTTATAAGGCATTATGTAAAGGTTATAAGATTTTGTGGCTAAATTGCAATTATAAGGAATATATATATATAGGCCGAGATTTAAGAGGGGCTAAGTTGTAATTTCAAAAGTTACAATATTTAAAAGTATGTACCAAAATATTAATGGTATTTTGTGATTTAATTAAAAAGGAATTAAAACTATGATATATAAAGAGATTAGAATTTAAATGTAAAGTTTATGAATTAATATGGTTGAATTATAAATAACCGAAATATAAGGGTGATAATTTAGATTTAAATAAATATAGGTCCTACATGGATATTTGGAGGAATTAGAAGAAAGAATTTTAATAAAGGAATTATGGAATTAGAACTATGGCTTATATAGTTATAAGGAAGTTAAAAAGAAACCATAAGTATTATTTATGACTAAAAGGGAATAATGAGATTATAAGAATATTATGTCATTGTAAGACAGTAAAATATAGTTAAGAAAATTATAAGTTGTTATGTCACTTAGACAATTAACATAAACAACAAATATAGTACATGAATATATGAATACATATATGTACATTAAGGATTTATAAATAAATCAAAAAGGAATAACAAATAAGTTATACATTAAATCATGAGGTAATTAAAAGAAATAAACCTCACATGAAATAACAAATACGAGATTTGTTGAAAGATCCAATAAGATTAATATATAAGGGTAACATAAATTAACCCTCTCAGTTAATCCTATTCTAGGACTTTGTTTGACCAGACGTTGACCAGGGTATAATCAACTGCAACCTACGGTGAACGGTATGGGATTCTTGCAACCTGTTTTCTACCGGATTACACGGCTTGTGTGCTATCTGTGTTTGAAATAACGACCAAGATAATTAATGTAAACTGTTGTTTTACTCTTGTGCACTGTTGTATTATTTATGTGCGTGAATGATGCTGACTACAACGTGTATGTCCCACGCATACAAACACTACTATACCAGTGGATTAAATACCTGCGCTTCAGTATACCGAGGACTTGTACTCAAGTCTCTCACTAACTTCACTTTATAACAAACGTCATTATCCTAACGTGTGATAATTGACAATACACATTGTGTTCTTGTTTAACGTCTTAATATGACACTTAACAACTCTATACTTCGAGGACGAGGAGCCCAGTTCGAACTGGCCATGCCTGCTACAGGAGTTGTACCTGTCTCAGGTCGTCTCCTATCTACGTCGCGACGGAACATTTCAGTTGGGAGGAAGACTCTATTCTCGGGTTTCTAATGCCCATCAGTTCAGTTTGAGGAAGACTTCATTCCTCTAGTGGGATTCTATTTCTCACGCCTCTCAGTTCAGGGTTAAACTACGTTATCTCCTGGGGTTTTTATACCCAACCTTTCAATCTTAACGAGGTCACTATACCTTCACTATTTCAGATATTCAGTTATACCTGTTAGTCCCATTGTGTGGACGACTATCATTAAAGAATTTCAGTTCAGCTAACTTGACCTTCTGCAGTCTTGTTCTATGTGACATTATTGTCCTTGTTTGGATACTTGTTATTATCCTACTATGCTTGTTTACAGCTTTATAAAAAATGAACTGCATGTGTTCGACAAAGTAGTTGGTGTGGCCCGGTAGACGATGGGCTGCACGTTTTCCATACCAGCATTGTTTGCTGAGCCCCTTTGGGAGCACCCCCATTTTTTCAGGTACCTGAAGTTGAGAAGATTACCACACCGAGTGTAGGTGGGGTAGATTCAAGCTATGGGAGTCTACTTATAGTTACTTGTTTTTACTTAAGTATTTTACATTAGAGTTTGATTCTAGTATCTCGGATTGTATTCGTATTCAGACCGTGACTTTTGGAGTTTGTATTTGGACTTAGCCTTGTTGGTCACAAGGGGGCCAACGGCATTGTAATACCGCCCGGTGGTTGTATTATTTCCGCTGCAGTTGTATTTTATTTGGGAGTGATCGCCGTTCAGTTTATTGGATTTGGGTTGGGTGTGTTACAAGAATTATATTGAGATTCTAAGATTGATTGCATAACATAAAATGCACTTATGATATAAAGGTCTCAAAAGTGTTGAATGTGAGAATTATGGTTAAGTATTAGTAAAGTGGATAAGAGTGGATCCCTTAACAAGTGTTAATAAAATATATTCCTTGATCTTACAACCTTGGGCTATACAATCTTCTAAAATAAGTCAAAGGATATACATAACATTTTTGCGAGGGCTAACAAGATAATTGAGATTAGATATATGAGTGAGGGATTTACTTAAGTTTAACTTAGGATATAAGTTATGATAATAGGCTACCTTTATTGTTCCTCAGGTGTGTTGAATGTTTGAACGAGTTTACTAGAACTGCTACAGCATTACTCAGGTATGATTTCACGTACTCTGATACTTTTGCTAACAGACTTTATGGAATGTTTTGGGAAAACGCCAACCTGATTTGAATGGATTTCAAAAGGAGACTGCTTGTGTGACTAACTCAGCTTGATGTGATTAACTGAGCTTGAATGAACAACTTACATGGTTATGGTTCCTCCTATCTAGTTTTTCATTAGATCTTAACTGCCTAGGGTTTACGCTTCTGCACTCTGTAGGACTGAGTGTTTGGTATTGCACTTGGCAGTTAATGGTCTAGTGGGGTAACTAGGAATATAGGAAAATATCAGAGATTGGAAATTCTTCCTTTGGACTATGGGTATCGTTTCATCCATGAGTCGAGTTTTGATCAGCCTTATTGGAAATGGATTATGTCTATTAAGTGGTGCACACACTTTTCACCGAGGACTGAGAACGGGTCGGTGGCAGCGGAGGTCTACTATACCTCGTCCATATGGACAACTCACAACGGAGGTCTGTTTACCTCGTCCTTGTGACAACTGACTGACGGTGGGGGTCATCTCTCCCAATTGGTTTTATTCACTCTTGAATTATGGGTTCTTGGATCTCTTCTTCCATTCCTAGTCCTTGTGACTACTTGGGTCTTTCTAATCCTAATTGGAACCGAATCTAACATGAGCAATGGATGTTCACTAACTTATGGCGTGGTTTCTTTTAAGTTGACTCACTTCACTTTCCCGTTGTTTGTCTCTAACCTTGACTGTTATCTTTGACTTGGTTATTTTGATGTGCCTTATTCTTCTGTTTTGTTTTAAGCATTTGACTTCAAGCTATTGTTTGTTTTAAGAATCATGTTTTAAACTTTTGTTTTGAAGAGTGTACCAGTTCCATTCCAGGAACTGACTCATCTCTCCGGGGTGGGCTGCTTGGTTTCATCTTGCAGGTACGAGTTGTCATGCAGGTGGCCACGAAGAGTATGAGTGATTGGGATGGGAATTAGGGATTGTGGGGAGTTTTTATATTTTTCCTTTATTATGTTTTCTCAAGTTCAGATCGTAGCATTTGTAATATATAAGTTGTAATGGTGAGGTTTGGTGTCGGGTGTTTGGAACCCGATGATCTGTAATCGCCTTAGTATTTTATTTCCGCTGCATTTTTGTTAAATAGGGGTGTTATACTGTGGGATCGTAGTGTGTATTGCATTGCTTTGGAATAGCATTGCATTGTATGTATGTTGTATACTTTTTGTTTGGCTCAATGTAAACCACCAGAGTGTTGGTTGTGGAATATTGGTTATAACTGTTGAATTATAGGGAGCTTGAAGTTGAATAGTATTGCTTGAATTGTATTGAGGGTTGGGCTTGCATTGTGATGTGCTTGCGTGGTATGTGAATACTTTGTTTGACATAATGGAAATTCTGTAAGATTGGTGATGTGTGATTGTTGACAATGAATTGTCAATGGAACAAGGATAGTAATTCACTAACTTGAACAACTTTGAGGGCAAAGTCCTTAAGGGGGGTAGATTGAAATACCCCAAACTTAAATAAGGTGATTAAATCATTCTAACATGGTATTTAAGGGTCTAATAGTGTCAAAAGAATTTGGTGAAGGAAATAGACCAAAAAGAAAAAGAGAAAACGCTTAAAAAGCGAGAAATGTAAAAATGAGCGTTACATAACCATAGGAGGTATGTGACCTTGGTAGGATCTTAAATTGATTCCTAATGCTTAATTATGCCTAAATAAATATGTGGGAACAATTCCTAAAGAAAACGGATCCATAAAACGGATTAAAAACACAAACGAACCTTAAAAGTGCGTTTTGAGGAAAACCGGGAAAACGCGACTTTAAGCGGGTAAATAGACCTGTAATAATTTTGGTCAATACAATAGTCATTATTAAACATTAATTAAGGTCTAGAACAATAAAACTAATTAAACGAGGAAATTCCGGAAAACGGGTTCCGGTTTGAGAATAGTGCAAAAAAAATGAAACTTGTGGGGTGTCAAATGTAATAAAAGCAAAATAACTCCCCATTGTACAAATCAAAAATCAGGACCATCTTATTGTGTGTGGGACGATTTTCTAGCCACCCCACTCCTCTCTCTCTTATTTCTTTCCTTATATGGCTAAAAGACAAACAAAAAAGTAACAAAGTACCAAAAGCAAAAAGGTGAGCATAGTCTCTCCTACCCCTCTTGTGTCTTACCATTCCCCCCCCCCCCCCCAGACTTCTCCTTCCTCCTTTCTCCATCAATGGCGATTTCATACTCCTCCACCAGCTCAACACTTCTCTCTCATTTTTGAAGGCTCAAGTCACCTCCAAACTCTACAAAAATTGTACCATTGAAACCCTCTTCTCTTGGGCAACATTTTCCACCTTTTAAAAGTTGAAAATCTCCACCTTCACCACCATGGTTGTAGGCCATTTTGAAGCTTGAAGAATAGCACTTTGGTCTCCTCCATATCCTTGTTGTTCTAAGGTAAAAAGAGTCTTAAAAGTCCATCTTTTTCTAGCTCTGAAACACCCCTAAATAGTTAAGTACTTAAAATCATAAACCCGAGAAGGTTATCCGAGTATAACGTGTCTCATAATTCGGGATAATGCATGAACAGTTAAATTAAGTACGGACATATATATGTCCGAGAACGTGACAACGTGTCATATTAATACAGTCGCGTACACATATATATGTATATGAAAATACCTATACACAACGTTACAATATTACAACGTTGTATATATAACTAATAACATGAAATGATAATATAGTCGCATGGGTATATACAACTAAAACGTGACAGAATAAAATAGTCGTATATATATGAATATAATTAACAACGTGACAAGATAAAATAGTGGCATATATGTATATGTAGATGATAAACGTCACGACATAATAATATGGTCACATGTACAAATACTCTTCCAAAAATAGCTTGTGTATATACTTATACAAAAAAAATAGAGCAAACGTGCTCCAGTCAGGTTTTGAACCCGGTACCACTAGTATCTGTACGGAGTGCCTTAACCGGTCGAGCTGAGCTCGTATTCAGTGGTGAATTGCACTTCTTGGCACTAAAGGAATAATCCATCAGATTACACAAATGCTGCTCCTCCTTGATTAGCGCTCGCCTGCCTCTCGATTATGTTCTTTTCTTTATCAGTACGCAACACACCTTGAAGAGAATTGCCACCATCGACCTGTTCCAGCAGTACCACCCTTTGTTTTTTTTTCTGTCACTGACAAGCAGCAGTAGGCAGCACGCCTTTCTTGATTTACTCAGCGCACCAGCTGCCTCCCACCACAATCAATTAATTCTTCCTTAATTTCCCACGCCATCACAATATTCCTCCGCCTGACCAAGTCTTCGAACAGCAACACAAACTTTAACCAGCTTTCTCTTCTTTTATTCCGGGCACAAACTTTTCTACTTCAATTCCCAATTAAGACTAAACAGACAACTCCTCTACATGCAACAACAAGTCTCCGTTTGAACTGCACCCGGTACAGAGAAACAGGCGCAAGTACATTCATTTGAATCGCCACGCACGACCCAAAACAAGCGACCCAACTTGTTAACTTCATGAGTTCCTTCCCCGACAACCATACCATTCTTGGATTCGCACTTGAACAGCACCACAGGTCCTCAAGCAGCAGCGTCTGGGAACGACTGAAACAGATAACCCTTCTCTCCTTTTATCCTTGGCACAAACTTCTTCATGAGCAACTGCCAACAACGACAACCTCTCCTCTCCTCTGATTCATGCACATACCTTGAGAGAAAAGCACGAGAGAATGTTCCTCTTCTACACTGACTGGCGAGCCGCAACACAAGAACTCTGTTCCAGTTCCTTTCTCTTTAAGCTGGAGCACACACCAGAAACGGTAATATCCACCAGCAACTCCTACTGCACCCTTGCGCAAGTAACAACCGGAACAGAGGAAGAAAAAAATGGTAACATGCTACTACTGCGCTCGCTCATGCCTTGCCTCGTTCCCTTTCTAAATACCTAATCACCCATTCGCCTGCTCATTGATGCCCATGATCACAGAGCTTAGAAGGCCTCACCTGGAAGTCCCAAGCGCAACCAGAAGCGCATGCACAGAGGGGCACCATCCTTGGTCTTTACCGGTAAGGAAACTGCGTCATAGAACCCAGTTCTCCCTGGTCTTGGTTGCTGAAATAATACAGCCACTTGGTGTTCTTTTTCTGTCCTTGGATGCCCATAGTCGAGCCTTACTCCAGCCCAAGAAACAACTGTACGTTGGCTTGCACATCAGCTCACGGTGAGAGCATGAAACAACTTTGCTGTAAGTTTCATCTTCCTTCCCTTATGTTCTGATTCTTTATTTTTTCTTTCTTTTGTCTGAGAATGCTGCTTCATGGCCACTAAATCCTACCTCCTTCTCATGCAACGACTCCTCCGGGTACCTCCTACATGAATACACCGAGACTTACCATGAAACACTTGCAAGGCAATGGGTTCTCCATGAACTTCCAATTCCAGCCGAACACTCCTTGAAGTTTCTCCAAAGCAAAATAGAGGGATCAAAGAAGAGAAACCTACCACGAGATTTTTAAGCCTCTGGAGTGAGCTACATCGCTAAGAAACCAAGGGAAACAAAGTGGGAGATCATCCTCCTCATTAAGGGCTGGGACCAAGACAAAGCGCAAGAGAAAATCCAGCGTGGAAAACTTAAGGTTGTAAACTAAACCTAGCTCATGTACATGCCTTAAGCTATGCCGTACCATGTAATGGTCATGTCCGACAACCCCTTGGTAAAACTGACTAATAATGAACTAGGTATGAACTAGTAGATACACTACAACATTTAGTGAGATAAACTAGCCTTGTGGGAGGGTAAATGACCAAGTCAATGTGGGTTAAAACCACCTTCATGTTAACACCGAAACCATGTTGAGTACCCTGGGTAGTGTGGTCGAGGGTAACTTGATAAAGGCTATTAATGAGCTATGTATATGCTAGTAACTATAATATAACGTTTAGCTAAGAAAACTAGGGAGTTATGGGCTTAAGAAGTGAGGATGCAAAGATTTAAAATCAGGTACTAAGTAAGCTAGGATTTACTTGTAATATTGACAGGTATTAAGGCTATAAAACGTTTTTAAAACACTAGCTAAGCAGTAGGGCTTATTCTACTAGCAAAATGTATTTTTAGAATCCTAAAACTTAGGGTATGTCATTAATATTTAAGCCGGGGAAATCTGGTTTAGAATGAGTCAAATGATGCCTTAAAACACTATAAATTTATGGACAAAGAGACTTACGAAAAAAAAAAAACACTAGAGGCTGAAAGAGTTTGGAGTTAAAAACTTGACTTAAAAATGGCCTTAAGGTGATATAGTGGGTAGATGTCCAGAGTAATAGATTAAAAGAAACGTGACAAGGAAAAGAATACTAATAAGTTAGATATATGTATATGCGATATATTGTATTGATAATGCGAAACAAAAGAGAGTGTATATATGCTGATAAAGCGTGACAGCTAATGGAAATATGTATATATATATACACGTACTTATTGAAAGGATAATATGTAATTAATTTTGTTATGAGTGAAATAAGGAAGGAGATTAAATTGAAAGATATTTTCTTCTTCGTAAAACTCGCTACAAACCGTGGTCATAGCAAAATTTTAGGGACATTTGAATACTATTTTCAAAATAATTACTATGCTATTTTTAAGGCCATATATTTAAACCATGTTAAAAATAATTATTTTGTGATCTAAAGGGGGCGCTATTAAATTTATGAGGTTATATAAATTTCTGGTGGAAAAACTATCATGATAGTAATGATTACTAGTTGGGAACATCTTGGAAAATATAGACATATTTGTAAGCTTGCCTTATGGCTTAAGCGAATTTTTGGAAACCGTATAAGAATATATATCTATATATATATGTACTTTATATAAATAAATAAATCTAAAAGAGGCCAAGGTGTGATAAAAAGAAATATAAGGTATAATTAGTAATAATGACCGACAGGGATAGCCCTCCGGATTTTTATAAGTTCAAAATATGCAGTTTATAAAATAAAAGGAGTAAATCGTAAACTAGGAAACCATGGGGTATTTCATAAATACCATCAAATTGGTCAAAGAATAATTTAAGTGGTCAACCTTGACCACCTATGAAGGTTAACCAAAATAAAATGATAAGGATAATTATCCTAAGTATTTAAAGAATATTAAGTAAAAAAAAAGAATAACAAAAATTACTATTATGGGAGTATATGTACTTATCAAAAATTTTGGGCATAAATGGAGATTTTAACATTTGAAGGGATTAGTATATAACCTAGAAAGGTTTTGGAAGTTTAAGTAATAATATAAATCAATTAAGAGGTATAATATGAGGTTTAATAATTAAAGTGGGCTATGATGTAATTATGAGGAAAATGTGGGTGAATGGTCAATTTGGGTAAACTTGGTACAAGTTGATGCTTATGAATACCCTAAAACATTAGCTAGAGGGAAGGACTTAATTAACGTGTAAAACGACAATGTAAATGTCCAAGGAGTTGGTAAAGTCTAAGGTTAATACTAAGAAAGTTTGTAAGGGATAATATTAGTTGAACATTCAAAAATGCACCTAGGGAACAACGCCCGATAAAATGAGATAACCTAGGAAGATGTCACAACGGTCGTCACATAAAATCATAAACTGACAAGTGGTTTTAATAACGATAGGGCCGTAACGAACGCCAACTGGGACCCCGTGTGTGTGAGACAACTCTGGCTTCTGAACCAGGTATGGATATGTGTGGTCCTTATGTTGCCGTGTTACACGGCTTGTTTGATGTGTGCCTTGTTTGGAAATGACCATAAGACTAAAGCATGAAATTGGATTGCTTGTTGTGACTTGCCTATATGCTTGTTATATATCATCGTTTCATATTACCTACGCGCACACAGTAGTTTAGTCCCTTTCTCGTTTATGGAACTTTGAGATGGAACTTGACGAACTACGTAAACAAAACAAAGAACTATACAAAAAAACTCCTCTCTAACTATAGAGGACTTCTAACGACACCCACTATGGTGTTAAGCTACTAATGATAATGAACAGTAAATACCAACTGGTGGAACACGAGAATAACCTAGGAAGACAACATCTCGGGCCGCGCGGTATGGATGCTTGGGAGTTGGTATCTCCATCAGATCCTTCGACCGTCTATGGTGGAACATATTCTGGGGTCCCTGGGTGACCCGCTTTCTCAGCACATCCCGAGGTCTAGAGGTGACCTCGCTTTCTCGACCCTTGGCGTCGGGGATGGGGGATTGGTAATTGGTGGAGCATTATCCTGGAGTCTAGAGGTGACTCCGCTTTTTCGACGTATGACGCTGGGAATGGAGGAATTAGCTATGGAGGAGACGTCCTCCAACGTGCGGTGATAAGAGAACTCACAAATAATCCTTAAAGAAACAAGGAAAGATTGGCACCTACACGATATGGTCACAGGATCTAAACTATATCCCCAGACCTGGTGCAAGGAAAGAGAAAGAAAATACACTATGGGAACAAGAGAAAAGAAATGAAAACACACAACGCTCGAATGATCCCATAGTGAGGATCATTGGTATAACATCCTACCTATGCACATTTTTATTATTTACAAGATTGTTGTTGCTATACTAGCAGCTTGTTGTGCTTGGTTGCGTGTTTGATGTTGTATGATGCCAGGGTGTTATGCTTGGTTGCTTGTTGCTAATGCTTTGCTACTTTTAAGTGTGTATGATATCATGATGTGTTGTGGTGTGCTTTACTGCTTTATATAGCATGTAAATTGGACTTAATAATACTTGACCAAGTAGTCGTGTAGCCCGGCAACATACGGGCTACACATATTCATACTCAGCGTAGTTTGCTGAGTCCTTTACAACCCAATTTTTTACAGGTATTGAGCCGGATGATAACGGAGCGTAGGCGGGATGGCTACCATGGGGGTAGTCCATCTGGGCATAACCTTGAGTTTGAGCAGTATGTTTAATGTATGGGTTGTTACTAAACCCGGGATGTACTTTTCAGTTTATAAATTGGTAATTATATTGTAGACACTCGGTATTTGGGAATTGTATTTTTCGTTGTATATGAGTTTGATAGAGGGCTGTTTCAAGTCATACAGACCGTAACTTGGTGTTGTAAGAGTGGTCGTGTCAACCACGTGGGTGGTTGGCGTCTGTGACACCCGGATGGAGTTTATTCCGCTGCATAGTTAACTTGTATTATGGTTAGGAGCGTTGTTCGTACGTTGGATGTTTATTCGGGGGTGTTACAGAAAGTGGTATCAGAGCGTAGTTACGCCCTGATGACTTGAATAGGAATACCGAGTTAGGAATTCTGATAACGGGTTAAGGGTTGTGGGTAGTATGTGAGGCACGTTAGTTAGGGATCTTCCCCAGTGATTACTGGATACCTATAACACCCCAACTACAACCATACACTTAACAACGAATTGCAGCGGAAAACTTAACTCATCACGTTACTCAACTCAATGGTGTTACACGCCGTTAGCCACCCACGTGGCTAACAAGGCTAATACATATACATTGTATCGGTCTGGTGGACCAGATTCACGAGCAACAACACTTACATCTCTCGTTCCATTTCCAACAGTTAATATACATACACATTCCAACTGTACCGAGTATTTACAAGCTAATGCCGACAACAATTTCGGTCTTACTACACCAACAATACATACTCAATTTAAATGGCTACCCATGTACAAACAACTACCCCCGTCCTACTCTCGAACGGCTTCCAGCTCCTTGTACCTGAAATAGGAAATAAAAGAAAGGGTGGCCCCTGATGAGTGTCCAAATGAGCATATTATTAGGTGTATTTCATGTATAATATTAGCACTTTTCTTGCTCATTTCTCCACTTCGGTGTTTGATTTTCCTCTAGTTTATGTTTTATTGTTTATCTCACAAAATTATTGGTTTAACATGAGGAAAACCAAGCCGGGAGTGAAGGAGACGAAGAGACGACGCGTAGGCGCAAACGGCTCAGAAAACGGAGTCCAAACGAAGAAACTAGAGCCAGTCAAAGTTGGAAGGAAATAGGTCAACAATATTGCAACACCGCCTGGTATGAGGCGGTTTGGGAGGCGGAGCTACAAACCGCCTGGTATTGGGCGGTACCGCAGGCGGACGTGAGTAAAACTCGCGCGTGCAAGAAACATAGACACAACCGCCTCATATAGGGCGGTTCCACAGGCGGTCATCAAGCGGACAACACACAACCGCCTCATATAGGGCGGTTCCACACGCGGACAAAACTAAAATCGCGCCCGAAACAGTTTTCTTTCTTCGCGCCGACTCTGCAACTCGTATCTGCTCTCCGCCTACCTTAATTTGCTCACGCGTTTCGGCTTGTCCCCTGCAATTAATGAAGCAATCAATGCTTCAATCAGTGAGCAATCAATGAGCTCAATCCCTTCACGCATCGTTCTTCTTCATCTGCAATCAAATTCGTACGGATCCAAACCTCTATAAAACCCACGCCCTCTGCTCAAATAAAGACACATCATTCACGAATTCATCAATCCATCGACGACCACTTCACCTCACGCCATCTCATTTCTCTTCTTCCGCCTTCTCCCCGTTGATTTATTTTTACAGTCCACCAAATCCACCTCTAGCCTTTCGTATACAAAATAGCAGAGCGAGACGGAGTGATTACGGATGATTTCTATCATTCTTGTTTATGTTATCCTATTTAATATGTTAGGCTAGTTTACGCGCTCTGGGAATGGTTATTATATGTTTGTATTAATTATGCTATATTTTTACTGGTTTATTTATATACAGTTTTGTTACGCTTAAAGGTTTATCTCGCACCCTTTTAATAGATCTCGCGAATTTATTAAATTGCTCTACTAAGTCTATTTGATCAGACCAGGTGATAAATAGACAGGTTAATTAAAGCATAAACTGGAGGAAACTTGTTATGATTTAATAAGTTAGTATTCAGTTGCAAATGTAATTCCTCATTACTCCTCTGCCGTTCGCAGGCTTTTGCTTGAACCTTGATTAGAACCTTGCATTACAGGTGAACGAGTTCTTATGAGGCTATGACTTAGTCCTTAAGATAATTACAGGAACCTTGCCAAATTATTAACCAGTAGAGATAGCTTAATTATGCAGATTATATTAACCTGACCCAGAGTTCCATTTTATTTATCTGTCAACTTAGTTTATTTTATCTTTTCTTTTATTTATTTACAAGTCAATTAATCCACCCCCCTTGTGACACGCTTAGGTTCTATTATATGTATATTAGTCCCACGGTTCGACATCCGGTTGCTTACATTTTCACTATACTACTGCGACCGGGATTTATTTGCAGCCCGACGTTATTTTTGGGTTTTAATTTCTTTCTTTTATGATAATTACACCTGTTCTAACCACTCACTATATAACGTCTGCAAAATGGCGCCGTTGTCGGGGACTAGTTTATTCTAGTCCCTAAGCCCCCGATTATTCACTTGTTATATTAGAATATTTTGTTTATATTATTTTTTATTTGTTTTTATATTAATAGTCTCTTATATTTTGTCTATTTTATTTTGTTGTTTATATTTATTATCTTTTATATTTTGTTTATATTATTATTATGTTTGTTTCTAATCATTTTATTTCTAATCTTTTTCAGTAGTTTTGTTTTATACAGAAAAACACAAAAAAAAACTGTATGTGGCAAATGGAAGAAGCGTTTGAATTTTGGCAGGATTTATACTGCTCCGAATGTGGGGGAGCTCATGATTTTGAGAATTGTCTCATAGTCCAAGAGCAACTCTGGTTAGAAGATCAACCAGACTACCTGGAGAGAATCGCTCAACTACTAGAGCAATCAATGAGCGAAACAGTTCAAGAGGTAGAACACCCCACTACAGATGAGCCACTCATAGAAACCCCTCCCTGTCAAATCAATTACCGCTATTTTCCCTCCTTCTCTATAATATACCCAGACAATGAGGATACTTACATCCTCAAAAATGAAGAGAAGAATTGCCATCACCTCCCGCCAAGTTATCCAAACCAAACGCCATATAACCTTCGAAGAATCAACTCTTTCTGAAGATGATATCAAACAGCGTTCTTTCTATAAACCTCACCTGCAAGAGGAGGATATTACATCCTCCAATTTGAGGAAGAAAATCTGCACCGCCGGTCTTCTGTTAGAACTACGTTCCCGGCAATACCTCCTCAAACACCAGATTTGTGGAGTATTAATTTCTTATTTTATATGCCGAGGTAATGTTTTGTTTTGATCCAGGATAACGAAGCAGGCGTCTAGCCAAAGACGTTAAAGAAGGGCAGCTTCCCGGAGGCAACCCGGGTGTACTTTTATTTTATTTTACTTTTATGTTCTTTTAATTTTCAGGTTCTCTTTAAATTTTATTTTTGCTAACTTTTAACCCCGTTTATAGTATGTTGCTTCTAGTGTCTTATGCAGGTGCACCTCCATGTGGACACTGCAACCAAGCTACGCTACTTGAGGCTGAAGCTCAAGTGTGGGGGAACTCCTTTAATGCAAGCAAAAATAATATCAGGGGAGTACCAGTTCTTCAATTATGCTTTATTTTAAATAAAACTGCAGAGGAGCGTTTATGTGCTTAAATGTTTAATTGTGATCTTTGTGTTATCTCTATTTTATCTCTTACCGAAAGGGTCTTCTGAAACCTTCCCTTGTTTTTCTGGTGAACAATGAGGACATTATTCAATTTAAGTGTGGGGGAGTGTGCCCTTTTCGGTGACATTTTGTGCTTAAATGTTTAATCTCTCTGCTTATCTTGCGTTTGTTCAAATTCAAATATTATGGACCCTTTTATGTAGGTTGTTCTCTTAAAGATAAAATATTGTTATGAATTGTAGGATAAATGTACAAAATTTTAAAATTTTGATTACTTTTAAGGAGCATTTTATATGCGGTGTGACCAAATAATCTGCAAATGGTTGGATTTTATTGCTCAGGGTTTCTTTCTGTCTTCTCTCTTAGGGATTGCTAAGGGGTGCTTTTCTGTTAAAAAAAAAGAAGAAGAAGAAATAAAAAAATATAATAATAAGGGACTAGCGAGACACCATTGGTACCAACAAAGAGAGTGAGTGTTCTTAAGGCGTTATGCCTACATTTTCTCATCCTTATGCAAAAGTGAAACAAATGCATGAATCTATTTTTCCTTTTGTTTTCTCCTCAATGCCCATTCTTGAGAGAAGTTGGCCATGGTAAAAGTTCTCAGAGTCACCTAAAAGAAACATTGAAGTACCTTAGATCATACCCCGAAACTCTATATTTTATTTTTACCCTGAGCACACCTATGCCACAGCAGTTAATTTTTCACACTCTCAATAAGTTTAAAGATCATGTTATCCTACCCTTCATAGTAATATTTGTTAGTATTGAGCATTCCCTACTTGGTTACGTAGTTTTGCTTGAGGACAAGCAAAAAGATAAGTGTGGGGGTGTGATGAGTGTCCAATGAGCATATTTATTAGGTGTATTTCATGTATAATATTAGCACTTTTCTTGCTCATTTCTCCACTTCGGTTGATTTTCCTCTATTTATGTTTTATTGTTTATCTCACAAAATTATTGGTTTAACATGAGGAAAACCAAGCCGAGAGTGAAGTAGACGAAGAGACGACGCGTAGGCGCATGATAAGCCGCAGACTTATCATATTTTATGCATTAGATTTAGTATTATATTTATCTAAATATAGTTATATTTATGTTATTTATGCTTATTATGTGTTAAAGTATAATATTTGTACAATCTTATGTTTTTATGAGTTTTCTGTGCAAGGAATGATTTTCTAGGCAAAAGTTAAGATTGAAGCCGGACTCCATGCCGGGTAGTTGCTGCACGGCATAAGTACAGAACAGAAAGAATCCTTGCCGGCGCTGATGCCGGGTTGATCCTATCCGGCATAAGTGAAGAGTCACCACGGTTGACCAGACGATGGCCGTTATTGACCGTTGGAGATTTATCTACTGCCGGGTGTGATGCCGGGTAAATCCTACCCGGCATAAGCACTGTTTCGCACGGACATCGACGGTTTCGACCGTTAGCAGTTGGGCGCATTTAACACGTGTGCCGGCTATTGGTGACCCGGCACGACGCCCGGCATCGACACATTTAAGGCCTATAAATAGGCCGAGGAAGGCTACAATTGAGGACACTTCAACATCATTATACACTCCATTCACATCTCAGTTTCCGCCCCATTCCAAGTGTTGGTGTCCAAGGAACGTCTGCAGATCCGTCCACGCAAAGAAGAAGAAGACCTTGTCAGGGTTAAGGCTATTTACATCTCCTTTTCCCCCTTTGTATTCTCTTCTTGTAGTTGTGTGGATGGTGATGCAGAATCCTTGTTAGGTTTTGGTTAGGGATGATTTCCTTGTAAAACTCTTATGATCATTTATGGATTTTCAAGTTTCTTAACCCGAGTTCTAATCTTCTTACAAGTAGAATGAAGTAGCTATTCATTCTCTTATCTCTAAATCCTATTTGATTGTTCACAAGACAAAATAGGACAGATTAGGATTTAGGTAATCTTTAACGTTGTCTTCTGCGCCTCAGCGGGAGCAAGACTTAAGGTTTAGGGTTAATCTCTTATTTCCCATTATTCTGTTGTATTCGCGGCATTAGCTATGCACGATGCAAGTATGAATGTTGAGTTCCTTTTGTCAGAACCGAATCTGGAAATGTTATTTACGAAATGTACGATGCCGGATGGCATGCCGGGTATAAGTTATCCGGCACGTTCAAGGCCATGAATCTGCCGGGTAGCGAGGATCCGGCATCACATCCGGCATATGCATTTTGCGAGACCTAATCCTCTTTGAGACTTGCCACCTTTGATCATTGGTCATACGAACCCTTTGCATTGATAATCTTCCAAATCAAAGTTAGTTTATTTATTTATTTATTTAGTTTAGGATCACATTTTCAATTCCCCCCTTGTTATTATAGAATAGGCTTTTGCCCGGATTAGGACTAATTTTCTATAAGTCCCTTGGGTACGATACTCTCGTCGTAATGTATTACACTATACTCCGACCGGGTTTTATTTTGCTACCCGTAGTAGAGTTGTAGGTTTAGTTATTTGTTTATTCTTTTGTATATAGTTTTATCCCTACAATTTCTCGTTTAGCAAATTGGCGCCGTTGCGGGGACTTGGAATTAGTCCAAGTCCTAAATTCGGTAAAACACCCCTATTCTTTATTCTTTGATTCTTGATTCTTTAACTATTTTCGCCTTTAGTTTTGCAGACTTGAATTGCCGTGCTTGGTGCCGGGCGTCTGTCACCCGCCCAACTCGGAGGAAGTCTGATGCCGGATACTTTTACCCGGCACTGCGTCCGGCATGTTCAAAGTTTTTCAAAATTTATTACAGTATTGAGTTCTTGGCAATTTAAAGTTGTCCTGGTTATTCCCATTCGTTTTTTCCATCTCTTAGTAGTCCCTATATCATGATTCTTTAATTTAGATTTCGAGTTTGAACTTGCCGTGTAATTATGCCGGGTTTTCTCCACACGGCATTTCGGAGGAAGTCCTATGCCGGACGGGTTGTACCCGGCATGTCACCCGCATGTTCAATTTTTCTCATTATTACTATCGTAAATAGGAGGGAAAGTTAGGTATGATCCCCTCTTGTTTCTTATTGATTATCTTCTTCACTTAAAGTTAATTTTTCGATTTTTGTCACGCCGGGCACCATGCCGGGTTGTATGAACCCGGCAATAGTGGATGAAGTCCACTGCCGGTAAGAATCACCCGGCACTATGTCCGGCAGAACCAAAACTTTATTTCTCCTTGTATTTTAGGAAGTCTAATTATGTCATTATATTATTTCTTTTATTTTTTGCTAAATATTATCATTTTCTTTGCTCCTCCTGAAGTTATCCAAGTGAATGCTTCTTCGGTCAACTAGTACTCCAGCAAATTTAGCCAACTTTGATCCGGAGATCGAGAGAACCCTGCTTCATACTTTAAGGCAACAACGAACCCTACAAGAAGCAGATCCTACACCAATGGCAACACCTACCGTCCGTAACATAAACCGGCCTTCTAACCAAGGCCAGAAACCAGCAATCGACCTTCCTCTCCTTCCTCAAACTGAATATGATGAATGGCAGAAACTTAAGCCCTATCATCAAATTAGATGCATAAAAGAGTTAGGATTGTTCGATGGTACGAATCCGGACGATGCTTTGCTCCACGTCACTAAATTTCTACAGCATACAAACAGCCTAACCTCCACAAATAATGTCCTCCAATACGCCAGACTTGCTCTCTCTTCCCCCATAGCCTTACGGGGAACGCCAGCAAGTGGTACCACAGTCTAACCCCCAGTACCATCACCACATGGGAGGACATGGCAACCAAATTTATGACAAATTCATGCCCCCTAGTCGCACCCTGGAGATGATCGCCGACATTTACAACTTCAGACAACCTAGCTCGGAGAACATCTGTGAGACTTGGGACAGATTCAAAGGGTTGCTTCGCACATGTCCACACCACGGCCTCACCAAGGAACAACTATCTCAGTTGTTTTACAAGGGATTGGTCAACCAATGCAAGACCATGATCCTTTCCTCCCTTGGTGCAGATATATTAAGAAGCCTGGAGATCAATTCCTTAGTGGAGTTGAATCTCTTTGCGAAGAGATTAGAGATTGGGCCACCGGTGGAACCAGGGGCAGTACCACTGGTTTATTCAAGTGGGGAGGGCGACTCCAAACTCGACAAATTGATGCAAAGTCATGAGCAGTTGTTGGAGAGCAACGCCCAGACGTCAACGAAGGTTAGCGCTCTACAGAAAGTGGTGGAGCAAATAGCAATGAACAAACTCCCTCAACAGGCGAACGTGGTTAGTGCACGACCACACGCTCCAGCCCTGTCATGCCCAACTTTCAGAATGTTGAGGAAGTCAACTATGTGAGTAACCAAGGGTATCGGCAGCCATGGCAACAGGGGAACCAACCCCCTCACACTTCCAAAGTCAAGCCGGCTACCAGGGAGGTCCAAGACAATACAGACCATCCCATCCTGCATCTTCATCAGAGGCTGAAATGGCTGAACTTCGTGACATGATGTCAGCCCTGATGAACAAGACCCAGGATACTCAAAATGAGATCTCGACCATTCGCAAGGAGCACAAATCGTTGCAGTTGCAGTTACAGCAACTTCTGATGCAACCACGACAGCAAGGTCAGCTCCCGTCCCAAACTCAAACCAATCCACGGGAGCATGCGAATTCGGTCACTATCCTGCCAAGGATCTCAGATAATGCCAAATAGCCTAAAAGGCTAAGTGTAGGGCGGTTCCTCCTCACGCCTTCACTATCAAACAGGGGAGCCTTCGTCTCTTTTAATTTTCTCTTTTCATTTTATTGTTTTTTTAATTGCTTTTTATTTAGTTGTTTTCAAGTTTCTTAAAAAAAAAAAAAGTTTTCCTTTTTCATTTCTTTCGAACACTGGGGACAGTGTTCCTGCCAAGTGTAGGGCAGGGACCCCCCTTAAAAAAATAAGTTTTTATTAATATGCATAAGTTGTGAGTTTTATCAATGTTTTACTAAACTTTTTGCATGTTTTTGATCGAGATAAAATGGAATGACTAAAAGCTTGTTCTCTCAAGAGGTAAGCTCTCTAATGATTTTTAGATTTCTGTTTTTAACTTTTTGATTCTCTTATTAACATGAGTACATGATCTTTCTCCTAATTCTTTCCTTATTATACTTCTGGGTGTTATTCTTTTCTTTCCAAATTGTGAAAAATCTTTTGGGTGAAAATCTTAAAAAGGGTTTTTGTGCAAAAGAAAGAAGAAGAAAAAGAAAAAAAAAGAAAGAAAAAAATCTTCTTCCAAAGGAAAAGCAATATATTCCTTGAGGTTGCAAAAATGCCTCAGAATAAAAGCAAGAAACGAGAGTTTTTCCTTTTATTTTTCTCCTAAATTCCCCGTTCTTCAATGCAAAAAAATCATGGTTGATTCAGAAACCCTTGCAAAATAGGGCTGATAGTAAAAAAAACCAATGATGAGAGTCTTGGCCACATTCAGAAACTCTTGAAAAATAGAGCTGAATGATGGAAACCGGAAAAAGGAGAGATACAAAAATCCCTTATGCAAAATAGCCCAAAAGCTTTTGATCGGTTTTGAAAATTCTTTGTTTTATACCCATTAGTATGTTTTGATAGAATAAGGTAGATTAAGTGATACTTATGAATTAGAGTCATAGAGTTGAGAATATTTATCTACATTTCATTCTAGAGTTTATCTGTTTTGTGCATAAGTAATTAGTCCTTTCTAATCTTGTTTTGCTCGAGGACTAGCAAAAGGTAAGTGTAGGGCCTTGATAAGCCGCAGACTTATCATATTTTATGCATTAGATTTAGTATTATATTTATCTAAATAAGTTATATTTATGTTATTTATGCTTATTATGTGTTAAGTATAATATTTGTACAATCTTATGTTTTTATGAGTTTTCTGTGCAAGGAATGATTTTCTAGGCAAAAGTTAAGTTGAAGCCGGACTCCATGCCGGGTAGTTTCTGCACGGCATAAGTACAGAACAGAAAGAATCCTTGCCGGCGCTGATGCCGGGTTGATCCTATCCGGCATAAGTGAAGAGTCGCCACGGTTGACCAGACGATGGCCGTTATTGACCGTTGAGTTTATCTACACCGGGTGTGTATGCGGGTAATCCTACCCGGCATAAGCACTGTTTCGCACGGACATCGACGGTTTCGACCGTTAGCAGTTGGGCGCATTTAACACGTGTGCCGGCTATTGGTGACCCGGCACGACGCCTGGCATCGACACAATTTAAGGCCTATAAATAGGCCGAGGAAGGCTACAATTGAGGACACTTCAACATCATTATAACTCCATTCACATCTCAGTTTCCGCCCCATTCCAAGTGTTGGTGTCCAAGGAACGTCTGCAGATCCGTCCACGCAAAAGAAGAAGAAGACCTGTCAGGGTTAAGGCTATTACATCTCCTTTCCCCCTTTGTATTCTCTTCTTGTAGTTGTGTGGATGGTGATGCAGAATCCTTGTTAGGTTTTGGTTAGGATGATTTCCTTGTAAAACTCTTATGATCATTTATGGAATTTTCAAGTTTCTTAACCCGAGTTCTAATCTTCTTACAAGTAGAATGAAGTAGCTATTCATTCTCTTATCTCTAAATCCTATTTGATGTTCACAAGACAGAATAGGACAGATTAGGATTTAGGTAATCTTTAACGTTGTCTTCTGCGCCTCAGCGGCAAGACTTAAGGTTTAGGGTTAATCTCTTATTTCCCATTATTCTGTTGTATTCGCGGCATTAGCTATGCACGATGCAAGTATGAATGTTGAGTTCCTTTTGTCAGAACCGAATCTGGAAATGTTATTTACGAAATGTACGATGCCGGATGGCATGCCGGGTATAAGTTATCGGCACGTTCAAGGCCATGAATCTGCCGGTAGCGAGGATCCGGCATCACATCCGGCATATGCATTTTGCGAGACCTAATCCTCTTTGAGACTTGCCACCTTTGATCATTGGTCATACGAACCCTTTGCATTGATAATCTTCCCAATCAAAGTTAGTTTATTTATTTATTTATTAGTTTAGGATCACATTTTCAATTCCCCCCTTGTTATTATAGAATAGGCTTTTGCCCGGATTAGGACTAATTTTCTATAAGTCCCTGGGTACGATACTCTCGGTCGAATGTATTTACACTATACTCCGACCGGGTTTTATTTTGCTACCCGTAGTAGAGTTGTAGTTTAGTTATTTGTTTATTCTTTTGTATTAGTTTTATCCCTACAATTTCTTGTCGTTTAGCAGCGCAAAGGCTCAGAAAACGGAGTCCAAACGAAGAAACTAGAGCCAGTCAAAGTGGAAGGAAATAGGTCAACAATATTGCAACCGCCTGGTATGAGGCAGTTTGGGAGGCGGACAAGCTACAACCGCCTGGTATTGGGCGGTACCGCAGGCGGACGTGAGTAAAAACTCGCGCGCGCAAGAAACATAGACACAACCGCCTCATATAGGGCGGTTCCACAGGTGGTCATCAAGCGGACAACAGACAACCGCCTCATATAGGGCGGTTCCACACGCGGACAAAACTAAAATCGCGCCCGAAACAGTTTTCTTCTTCGCGCCGACTCTGCAACTCGTATCTGCTCCGCCTACCTTAATTTGCTCACGCGTTTCGGCTTGTCCCCTGCAATTAATGAAGCAATCAATGCTTCAATCAGTGAGCAATCAATGAGCTCAATCCTTCACGCATCGTTCTTCTTCATCTGCAATCAAATTCGTACGGATCCAAACCTCTATATAAACCCACGCCCTCTGCTCAAATAAAGACACATCATTCACGAATTCATCAATCCATCGACGACCACTTCACCTCACGCAATCTCATTTCTCTTCTTCCGCCTTCTCCGCTTTATTTATTTTTACAGTCCACCAAATCCACCTCTAGCCTTTCGTATACAAAATTACAGAGCGAGACGGAGTGATTACGGATGATTTTATCATTCTTGTTTCTGTTATCCTATTTAATATGTTAGGCTAGTTTACGTACGCTCTGGGAATGGTTATTATATGTTTGTATTAATTATGCTATATTTTTACTGGTTTATTTATATACAGTTTGTTACGCTTAAAGGTTATCTCGCACCCTTTTTAATAGATCTCGCGAATTTATTAATTGCTCTACTAAGTCTATTTTGATCAGACCAGGTGATAAATAGACAGGTTAATTAAAGCGTAAAACTGGAGGAAACTTGTTATGATTTAATAAGTTAGTATTCAGTTGCAAATGTAATTCCTCAATACTCCTCTGCCGTTCGCAGGCTTTGCTTGAACCTTGATTAGAACCTTGCATTACAGGTGAACGAGTTCTTATGAGGCTATGACTTAGTCCTTAAGATAATTACAGGAACCTTGCCAAATTATTAACAAGTAGAGATAGCTTAATTATGCAGATTATATTAACCTGACCCAGAGTTCCATTTTATTTATCTGTCAACTTAGTTTATTTTATCTTTTCTTTTTATTTATTTTACAAGTCAATTAATCCACCCCCTCTTGTGACACGCTTAGGTTCTATTATATGTATATTAGTCCCACGGTTCGACATCCGGTTGCTTACATTTTCACTATACTACTGCGACCGGGATTTATTTGCAGCCCGACGTTATTTTGGGTTTTAATTTCTTTCTTTTATGATAATTACACCTGTTCTAACCACTCACTATATAACGTCTGCAGCCCCCCAGGGGGCTCAGCACTTGCTGTGGTATGGTAATCACACAGCCCGCATACAACCGGCCACGCACAACTAATTGTCGTCTAAGCATGCGGTTGATTATATTTAAATCATGCATGCGAACTATAAACACAAAGCACACTACATACCCACAACAATGGGGCTCAACAAAACAGTCAACACATCTATACTTGATAAATCACTCATTGTGTCCTTTAACCCTAGAGGGGTTCTCCTCTAATAGAGCTATCTCCTTAATAGACGACACGACCCACTAGACGGGTTATACTCAAATTCGTCTTATAATAACCTGCATGCATATCCATGATCCGCATACTCCACATAACAACTCATTTCACGTTTCAACGTACATACAACATAACATCGCAATAAGAATTACAGTACAACAATAACACATAACATAACGGAACGGTTCTCTTAGGAACCGACCCAAACATAGTTAGTTCACTTGTAGAGCCTAGAGAATGCTGCCAACTCATGATAAGCTCGTTACATAACTCGTTACCGTCCTGTTAGATGAACGGATAACTTAATCCCAAGTGTGTCGGATATAGTAATCTAAGCACACCGAAAAAACATAGTATGCCCCTGAGCCCGACGTGAGTCAGTAAAATAGCCTTGGTTAAGCTAAAGGGAAGGTTGGAACCAAAAAGGGAAAACAACCATAACATACAGAGAGGATCGAAACTGATATGACAATGACCCCATACTCACACGCGTGGCCGGAACGACCGGACTCCTTACTCCCCGGTTAGCACTTGTTAGAAGTTCATTATTGGACGTAGTACATTAATTCATAAGTAGGTGGTTAGGTCTAGTTAGACACACACAAGGGTAGTGAACATACTAACACGCACAAACAACACACAACTAACTCACGCATAGCCGTGGTTAGAACGTTCCCATGATTGGGCCGTTAAATCCGAATACCGATCTCTTGTATGATCTAGATTTGGTTAGCTACGTATAACACTTTCGAGGTTAGACGGTATCGGAACTAAACACGCCACATAAACGAATTACTATAAACTCATTACATGTTTTTATCTTATAAGGTGGCAAACAATCAGAAAAACACATTGGCAAACAAGCCGGTGTAATCCGGTAGGACATAGGTTGCAAGAAAACCATACCTGTCACCAAGGTCCTCTCTATTGTGTCCTCCTACGTTCCTCGAACAATCCTTGAACAACTGGTAACATTACAATTACTTTCATTAACATTGGGGTAACATGTTGTTTAACGTCTAATGCGCCCATAGTTAACCCCGTCATTCTGTTTATACTTAGGTTTACTCTTGTGATCTTAAGTTCACAAATCTCACATCAAACCTAACACTTGTTTACACATTTTAAGGCCTTTACATGTCACCAAACAAGGCCTAAACATCACCTAAAACCATTACCATTCAATCCCCCGTCATTAGAAGACATTAAAGCACATTTTAAGCCATTTTGCCCTAGTCCGGGACTTGGTCCGGACCCAAGGTCCCAGACCATCACTGATTTGTACTCTCAGCCTTATTTTTCACTTGGTCCGGGTCTTGGTCCTGGACTAGGACCCGGACCACTTGTAAACTTGTCTTTCAACTCATTTTTATGGGTGGTCTTCCGGGTACCTATACAAGGGCTAGGTCCCGGACCATGTTTAATAAGTTGTTAAAACATCATTTTTCAACCCGTAATCCAACCTTAAACCTTACCTAATCATTCCATAATCTTTCCACATGTTTCCTACATGTTTAAACACCTTAAAACAAGCACTAAACCTTCTAAATCATCACTAACTAGTTACTCAATTTCTTACAACAATTCCTAGCACTTATAACTTTTTTCCTTAGATTTCCAAGTGGTATATTATGCCTACTACCTCAACTAACCAAAGTTTTGTCTCACAAACATTACCACTACTCCAAAAGCATATTTCTCACAAAACCTCCTTTACACAACTCCTCCTATTTCCACAAGGTTACACTTAGACCTTCACAAGGCATTACTTTTCCTTTGTTTACCAAACTGAACAAGACTTAACACTTCACATATCATAACTTTGGTGTGTATAAAACACTCATTGATTTCTAAATCCTCCAACACTATGCCCAAGCATCTTAACACTTAAGAACACTTTAATTCCTTCTTTCACCATCTTTACACTTAACAATTCCTAGTACAATCTAGGTCACCAATTCTCCTTAGATACATAATCTCCTTTGTTTATCAACTAAATTTCTCCATAGGTTCTGTTGTATCACCTTACACCAAAAACACATAGTTTTCCACCTATACAATCCAAGAACACTCAATCATTAATACACATTCTTACACACAAACATATTGTTTTTTTTTCATCCTTTAACCATCAAGACATTCACCTTAACAAGAGATGTTCTTACACACAACTAAACCTTTAAACTACACTACATCACAATATAGTGCATAAACTTAAATTTCTTGGCACTTAGGCCTTAAATTGCATAAGCCTTAAACACTGAATTTCCCACATAACAATTGCCTTCAACCTGCAATTACACACAACAATGCTCCCATGTCTTTTTAGTCCACCTTGTGGATAGTTTCCTAGATCATTTCCCATTGGCTCTTTAGGTTATTATTAAGCAAATATAGCTCAATTTCCTAAGACACATAATTACATCAAGATAGATTATTTACCTCTTCTCTTCAAGATTTTCTCACTTGATTTTTTGTTCTTTCTTGATTGAAAATCGGCAAGGAGCTTTATCACTTGTCAATCTTCTAACCAATACACATATAAGGGTAATGAGCATTAAGTTTAATACTTAAACTCATAATTAAACCCTAGATTTACATAAGTGTCTTAAAACACTTAAATTGATGATTGCCTTTGGACTTTGAAAGAGAGCTTGAATAAGTAGCAAGATAGAACTCCTCCTAGTCCCTTGAAGTTTGAATTAAGCTAAGAAAGAGAGCAAGACAAGGCACCATTAGGAGGTGAATTTTCGGTCATGAACCAAAATGAAGGGAAACATGGTTTTTCTTGATTTTCCTTACCTTAAAGCAAAGGAGAATGACAAGGCATGAAAATATGAGCTCAAGCTCCATCAATGGAGATTCTTCATGGCACCAAAATGGAGTTCTTGAGGTTTGAAAAGAGGGAAATGAAGAGCTTGCTCCAACTAGAAGAATGGTAGTCTTGAAATTGAATTTGGATCATGGAGTCATGAGTTACAAGCATTCAAAGATGAAGAATGTATATGTGCTGTAGCAAAAACGAAATGTAGAAGGGAGGAGGAGGTTGAAGATGGTGGGAATCAAAAGAAATGAAGAGAATGAGATGAGAGGATGACTTGTAAGATATTTTCATATAAAGCAAATAGTACTTTACTTTACTTACTTTTCTTTCTTTCTTTTAATTAACTAGCACATGGTGGTGAGTCACCCGATACACAACCGGCCCCCTCTAGTCAATAGGGCATTTTATGGTCTTTGTTGACCAATTAAACAACTTATGTTGACTTATAACTTAAACTAGCACTATTTGAGCACTATTCACAAATTAAGGCGCATATTTGGAAAGCTTTGATTTCCCATTGATTTAAACTTCCTAATATGATACTATGTAGTACACATGTTTATTAAAGAGTAATGATGGACATTTAGCCACTCAAAACTCATTTCCAAGACAATTTTTCAAAAATGTGCTTTAAGGCTCCTTAAAGCACATTTTGTGTTTTAACTTGTTTTCAAGCTTGGTTTTCTTTAGGAATTGATTTAAAATGTTCATTAACATGTTAATAAGGTCTAGTAATGACCTTTAGGTATAATACAAGGTTACACCAAGTCTAGAGCAAATATTTGCTTAAATTGGCTTTAAGGTGTTTTCTTGTGTTTTACTTGGTTCAATTGTTTACCAATGTTTCCTAAGGACTTAATTAGACTTATCAAATCATAATTCATATTATTAAATCTTGGTAGGCTCTTTTGGTCCTAACCAAGTTCATTCCAAGCTTAGAGCATGTTTTTGCTCAAACTGTCTTTTAGTACTTCATTGTGTTTTACTATGGTTTAAATTGTTCACTAATGTTCTAAGGCACTTTTAGCCTAAATATACCATATTTTATTTAAACAACATATCAAGGTTTGGGGTATTTCAATCTACCCCCCTTAAAAGAACTTCGTCCTCGAAGTTCATAGTTTCCCTCGTATCCTTACATAGAATCTGGGAATTATTTGCACAATAAACTTCCATAACCAAACATACTTTCACATAACAAACATAACCACACATAACATACCATACTTTGCATAACAACCTCGGACTCAAAGGTCGGGTAACATAACCACGTTTGTATCCACATATCAACCCTCAGACTCTCAGGTCTGGGTAACATAACAACATTTAGAACTCAACCACATTAGGATTCAAGGTCAAAAATAATATTTATACACATACCACACAACATTTCTTAGCATGTATATCAACCAAAAATACTTTTATATACACTGTTATCCCGCAGATTCCTTTGGGAGATCAAGACAATCACTTAATCTTTAACATATATACTTCTCATGTCACCGGTACGAAGACGAAGGCTCGTATGTCCCCAGCTCATGAGAAAGTACTACAAAAATATTCTGTACAAGGTTAAGTATAAGAAATTTCTTTATTTAAAGTATCTATCGAAGGTTTTGAAAATACCAATTGAAAATCCTTTTGAAAACGCATACAACTCCAAGTCCAACTTATGCTCTTTGCTTCTTTTCCTAGCGTGGTTATTTGTGACCACTTAAAGGGAGCTTCAAGATAATCCAACCCTGATGAGATCAGCATCAGTGCTGAACTATCCTTCCACCCAATTTGTGTTCGACTTCCCTTGATCACATGCAAATCAAGTTCCACCTCCCACATCATTTTAAAGCATCAAATAATACACTCATTTCCAATTTTCTATCTTTTTTGTCATTCTAGCTATAATTGAAATACCCCAAACCTTGGTATGTTGTGTAAATGTTAAACTATGGTATTTAAAGGCTAAAAAGTGCCTTAGAAACATAAATGAACCATTAAACCATGGTAAAACACAATAAAACACTAAGACACGGTTTGAGCAAAAACATGCTCTAAGCTTGGAGTGAACTTGGCTAGGACCCAAAGAGCCTACCAAGACTTGATAATATTTAATTATGACTTTATAAGGCTAATTAAGTCCTTAGGAAACTTTGGTAGACAATGAAACGAACAAAACACAAATAAATACCTTAAGGTCAATATGGGCTAAAATGTGCTCTAAGCTTGGGATAAATGTGTATAAGACCTAATGGTCATACCTATGCCTTATTTATATGTTAATGAACATATTAAATCAATTACTAAAGAAAACCAAGCTTGGAAAACAAGTTAAAACCCAAAATGTGCTTTAAGGAGTCTTAAAGCACGTTTTTGAAAAATTGTCTTGTAAATGAGTTTTGAATGGCTAAATGTCCATCATTACTCTTTAATTAACATGTGTATATAGTATCACATTTGGGTAGCTATATCAATGGGAAATCAAAAATTTCACAACAATGTGCCTTGTTTTCATGAATAGTAACTTTTATAAGCTAGTTTGTAATATGTAATGTTATAAGTAATTAAATTGGTCAACAAAGACTAAAATACCCCCTTGCTACTATTTGGGGCCGGTTTTCTCATAAGGGAATGAGTCATCCCTTGTTAAATTGATAAGATAGAAATTGATAAAGTAAAACACTATTTACTTTACTTAAATATCTTAACAAAGCAAACTTATCTCCTCATTCTCTTCTTTCCCTTCATTTCCCACGGTGGCCATCTTCTTCCTCCTCTCTCCATCGGTTTCCAACAGAACCATATCATTCTTCATCCTTCTTCACTTGTAACTTATGACTCCATGCTCCGAATTTAATTCCGAGACTACCGTTCTCTTAGTTGGAGCAAGCTCTACAACATTGTCTTTTCAAATCATCAAAACCACCATTTCGGTGCCAAGAGAACTTCCATGGAAGGAGCTTGAGCTAATACTTTTATGCCTTGTTGATCACCTTTGCTTCAAGGTAAGGAAAAACCGAAGAAAACTCCATTTCCTTCATTTTTGGTGTTGACCGAAAATGCACCTGTAATGGTGTCTTCTCTTGTCTTGTTTTAGCTTCATTTAAATCTTCCAAGGGCTAGGAGGAGTCCTCTTGATACTCATTCAAGCTCTCTTTCCATTCAAAGGTAAAACATTACCTTGATGAGTTAAAACAATATGTAATTAGGGTTACAATGAGATGGAGCTTAAAGCTTGAAAACTCATTATGGTGTTTGTATATTGTTAAGTAGTTGACAAGGAGTGAAATGCCTTACCGGTTTTAAGAGGAAACAAGAAAGAAGTTTGAGTGGAAAAGAGGTAAATATGCTATCTCAATGTGGTTTAATGCCTTAGGTGAAATGAGCTTATAATGCTTGCTAAAACTACCTAAAGAGCAAATGGTGAATGACTTAGTAAGGTGTTCTCAAGGAGACTAGTAAAGGAACATATGTCTTGGTGTGTGTAATTGCAGGTCAAAGGCTTATGTATTGTGGAAATTCAGTGTTTAAGATTTATGCAATTTAAGGGCCTAAGAGCCATGCATTTAAGGGCCTAAGTGCCAAGCAATTTAAATTATGCACTATATTGTGATGTAGTGTAAATTTGATGAAGTCTGTGGGTGATGGTGTTCTTGATGGATTTAAGGTGTCTTGGTTGTCTAAAGGTGAAAACCTAAGTGTTTGGGTGTGAGAGTTTACAAGAGAAGCTATGGCAAAATTTAGTTGATAAACAAAGGAGTTTAGGTGATGAAATGAGATTTTAAGACCTAGAAGGTACTAGGAACTTGTTAAGTGTTAAGATGGTGGAAGAAGGTGAATCATGGTGTTCTTAGGTGTTAAGGTGCCATGGGCATTGTCTTGGAGGATTTAGAACTCAAATGGGTGTTTTGAACACACTAAGGAATTGTTATGTGAAGTGTTAAGTCTTGTTCAAGATTTGGTAAACAAAGGAAAAGAAATCCCTAGTGAAGGTCTAAGTGAAAACTTGTGGAAATTAGAAGCAATTGTGCAAAAGAGGTGAGTATGAGAGATAATGCTTTTGGAGTGGTGGTAATGTTTGTGAGACAACACTTTGGTTAGTTGAGGTAGTAGGCATGATGTACCACTTAGAAATCTAAGAAAAATGTTATAAGTGCTAGGAATTGTTGTAAGGAATTGAGTAACCAGTTAGTGATGATTTAGGAAAGTTTAGTGCTTGTTTTAAGGTGTTTAAACAGGTAGGAAACATGTGGAAAGTTTATGGAATGATTAGGTAAGGGTTTAAGGTTGGTTTAGGGGTTGAAAAAATGATGTTTTGACAAGTTAATAACATGGTCCGGGACCTAGCCCTTGTATAGATACCCGGACCACCCCTTAAAAAGAGCCGAGAGTGAAGTTTAGAAGTGGTCCGGGTCCTTAGTCCAGGACCAAGACCGGACCAAGGGTAAAATAAGGCCGAGAGTACATTCTACAAGTGGTCCGGGACCTGGGTCCGGACCAAGTCCCGGACCAGGTCAAAAGTGTTGCAAAATCTGTTTTAAAGGCTTCTAATCATGGGGAATTGAATGGTAATGGTTTTAGGTGATGTTTAGGCCTTGTTTGGTGACATGTAAAGGCCTTAAGAGGTGTAAACAAGTATGAGGTGTAATGAGGAGTGATTAACTTATATGATTAAGTTTAAACTACAATGACTTAGTGGTCCAACATTAGGGAGTGATGATGGTTGGAAAGATAAGCATTAGACTTTAAACAATCATGTCACCCCGATGTTAATGAAGGTAACTTTAATGTACCAGTTGTTGAGAATTGTTCGAGGAACGTAAGTGGACTTGATAAAGTGGACTCCGGTGAAAGGTATGGTTTCTTGCAACCTGTGTCCTACCGGATTACACCGGCTTGTATGCCAATATGTTTTTCTGAGTGTTTGCCACCTTGTAAGATTAAAACAAGTAATGAGTTTATAGTAATTCATTTATGTGGCGAATTTGGCCTCCGATACCATTCAACCTCAAATATGTGTTAAACCTTAGCTAACCAAAACTAGGAACACATGAGTGATCGGTATTCGGAGTTGACGGCCCAAACCTTGGGAACGTGCTAACCACGGCTATGTGTGGGTTAGTTGGATATTGTTGTTGTAAGCAAGTGTGTGAACCTCCCTGTGTGCTTAACTCGGTTATGATACCGGTGGTGTGGGATGTGGTAGGCTCCATAATGGATCTCTAACTACTTATTTATAAGTGTATATGTACTAATGGGGGGTGAGGAGTCCGGTTGTTCCAGCCACGCGTGTGATGGACGGGAGTCGATGTCATATCCGGTTCGGCTCTCTTGGTGTATGTATAGGTTGTATTCCAATTTGGTTTCTACCTTCCCTTAGCTTATCCAAAGCTAATTACTGACTCACGTCGGGCCACAGGGGCATACGAATGTTGTTTCGGTGTGCTTGGGATTACTATATCCGACACACCTTGGGTTTAAGTTAACCGTTCGATATAACTGGACGGTAACGAGGTTGGTAACGAGCTTAACATGGGATTGGCAATAATCTCTAGGCTCACTATATATACTAACTATGGTGGAAGGTTCCTTGTGTGAACCAATCTTATGGTGTTTGTGTTGTTATTGTGCTAAGCAATTTCCCCTGCTATGCTATGTGTGTGTATACGTTAGGTGTTTAAATGAATGCGAGGTTGTCATGTGTACGCCGAAGCAAGAAAGGTTTTGTTATGTTTTGTTATGTGAGGAATGAGATATGTGGTAGGATATGGAGTGAGTGGATCATGGAAATGAATCCCAGTTTGTGACAGGAGGCATTTAAGGTTAACCCGATTAGTGGGTACGTGTCGTTCATTAAGGAAGTAGCTCCGTTTTAGAGGTGAGCCACTCTAAGGTAAAAGAATCATTGGATGATTGTTAAGTGCGGATGTGTGGTTATATATTGAGCCCTATTGTTGGGTGTATGCAAAGTGGTGTGTTTATGGTTTGTATGCATGATTTAAATATAATCAACTGCATGCTAAGACGACAATTAGTTGTGCGTGGCCCGGTAGCATGTGGGCTGCGGGATTACCATACCAGCAAAGGTGCTGAGCCCTTGGGGGCCACCCTTTCTCTTCTTTTCCTGTTTCAGGTACAGAGAGCTGGAAGCCGTTCGAGAGTAGGACGGGGTAGTCATTGTACATGGGTATTCATTTAAGTGTATATATACAGTAGGTGTAGTAAGACCGATATTGTTGTCGGCATCAGTTGTAAATACTCGGTACAGTGGGAATGTATGTATATAATAAATGTTGGAAATGGAATAAGGGTTGTATTGTGTAGTTGCTCGGGAATCTAGTCCATCAGACCGATACAATGTAAATGTATTAGCCTTGTTAGCCACGTGGGTGGTTAGGCGGGTGTAACACCATTGAATGAAGTAATGGATGAGTTGAGATTTCCGCTGCAGTTTGATGTTAAGTGTACGGTGGTGGTTGGGGTGTTACAAAAAAGTGGTATCAGAGCGAAGTATCGCTCTGATGACTGAATTACCGAGCTTAGGAAGTACCGAGTTAGGATTTAAGTACTTTGGGTTAAGGGTTGAGTGATAGCGTGAGAGATACGCTAGATAGGAACTACCAGTGAATACTGGAAACCTACAGTATCCTTCCCGCCCTCCACAATCCCTATTTTATAACTTGGGAAAGAACGCCAGAGAGATGAAAGTCCTCTCTTACTCGGGAAAACCCGATCTGGATGTTAATTAGTACTTCTGTGAGTACGGGGAACCGGTCATACGGTTGATCCCAAAAACTGGGAATCCCAGAGACGGTCTCCATCTGAACAATGTCAACTGCATTTAAACAGTGAAGAATGGACAATCCTACATAAAAGAGAATGAAATTTCCGGCAACCTGGGTCGACATGCCGAGCAGTCGAGAATAACCAGCTTGCAACGCACTAACCGTGCAACAGGCAAGAATTGGATTACTGAAAACCGAGACAAGCGTCTACGGGACTACAAACATTAAATAATGTCGCCAACGGTATACCAACCGATTAAGAAACGACAACGTAGTACGAGGAGGATATAATATTAACAAAAAAAGGGGAGGTCTCCCAGAATGGGCAACACCCCAGTTAATGGTTACCATGTGGAGACGGCGAGAAGTACTCAGAAGATTTATTGTCAAGACGGTATGACCAAATAAGGGCCAACAAGGCCACTGATGACAGTGCGGGTAAGAACAACACTACAACCGGTATGTGTTGAACCAATAGCCAGTTAGCATGGCGCACTTGCCATAGCAAGTGCTGCTATAACAGGGCTGTTCGGGAAATCTATAACCAATGCAAAGTACCTAGTAAAGTACTATGAAGTTGAATGTGATCGTCATAACAGTGGAAGGCCTGTTAGCCTAACCTCTGTAATTGGAAGTACACCAGTCAGCAAGAAGCTAGACTTGGCTAAGGTAAGAAGATGTTGTGAAACCATGAAAAATTTTCTTTCAAACCCAGATTTACCTAAACTCTTTCTTTCAAAACCAGATTTTCTTTCAAACCAACCTTCTTTCCAACCTTCTTTTAAACCAAACCAGTGAAACCAGGGCAGTTGACAAGGATGCAACAGTGGATAAACTTTCCCTCGATTAAGTTCGGGAAGCAAGGAATGAATATCGTCACGGGACAATATAAGGGAATTGACAACAGAATACTTCACCTAGGCGTGTGACGGACACTACAAGTGTACCAACTGTGTTGTGGGACGACCGCACTCCGATAGGAGCATGTGGGCCTGACAGACCTACTTATAGGTTAGTTGGGTAAGTAGTAATGTATCAGTATGATACCCCATATATGTATACGAGTAGAGTCCAGAACACGGGAAGTAGTCGACTCCGTTCTACGGTCAGCAGTGTAAATCAAACAAGAACTAAAGATTACCATGAATGGTTGAAGTTAAGGAACTCAGTTAAGTTAACGAGACTAAAGGAATTAGTGAATTCCTTTCAAGGAAATGTTAAGAGTCAGGAGGTGCGAAGTGCACTAACTGAGGAACCTCAGGGATAACGTGATAGCTGGAATGGGACCCAGCCTAATGTGGACACATTAATGTGCAATGAACGGGATGAACTTCCAAAATGATTACCTACACTATCAAGAAATGTTGATCTTCACAGAAGAAGATAATAACCAGTGAAGAACGCAAAAAGGCGTGGCTAACGGAATGTACCCATGAGTGCAAGCCAGATGTAATGGCATATGTTAGTAACACCCGGGAGCAATCCTTGAGGGGGGTTTGGATTTAAACATTGTTAGATGGAGCAATACAACAGAAACACAAGATTTGGAACAATTACCCGGATTAAACACTGAAGGTAAACCACTTAAAAGTAGGACCCTAAGTTGCCAGAGAGATAACTTGGAAGGAATCGTGACAGTAAGGCTTATAAGCCACAACAACTTGTGATATGTAAATTTGATCGGTTGCAGAAGTATATGTACACAAGGAAATAGAGCGGAGAACGAACCGCTGCTTTAAGAGTGGGGATACCTCTCGATATTTGAAACGCGAGCGCGAGAGCGGGTTGTGTGGACCAAGTTCAAGAAGTATGTAGAGGATGGACCACGTTGTTATTACCCCAGGATGATTTGAATAAAATAATACGAAAAGAAGTAATCGTACCAGTTGTGTACACAGGAAGAGTGATAAGTTGATAGCGACCACCATAGGTGTATGATGCTAAATGAGTAGCGAACAACGCTCAAGGAACATAAAGACTCAAAAGAAATATAGTATATTCAACAATCAGCCAAATAAGTGGCCAGATAAACCCAGTGTAATGGCGGAAGCTAATATAATAGCGGATGCAGTATAAGTTGATGTTGTACAATGAGTAAGGATATTGTATGAGTATTGTTAGATGATAAAATGGTGAGTGAGCAGAGCTATGAGCTAACCACAGTGGAGGTACAACGGTAAGTAATAGCAAAGGAACCGAGCAGTAAGCCGGAAGCAAGTGATATGTGATAAGAATTCCAGTAAACACAGAGTAAACTCCTATTGCAATCGCATAAGAGATTTACTGTCAAGAGTTTACGCCTCTGCACTCTGTATGACTGAGTGTTTTGGTATTGCACTTGCGCAGTAATGATCAAGTGGGATAGCCAGGGTTTGGGAAATGTTAATTGTGGTGGATGTAGAAAGAAACCTATGGTACTATAATGATCAATCCATAGGAAATGCAAGGTCATACCAATGGAAGAGTACTTGTACGAAACCAGATATGGAGGTATGATTAAGAATAAGTGATAACAGTGGCAATGAATACCAAATGTCGGTATGAAATATACCTCAGGTGTGGGAAATAACCGAGAGAGCACTACACATTAGGTAGTAGCTCAATCTCAACCGACAATAAGTCGGTAGAAGCAAGTCAAACATTGTGCAGTTTACGTAGTAAGCTATTGGAGAAGTGGATGGAAAGTTTTGGAACTCACCGAATTCGCTCAGGGTAAGAGATACCATGCGTCGGTTGAGAAACCATTGTTACCTAGATAAGGGTAATACATTGGAGATGTACAATACAACAACAGTAACGAGTGGGGCAAACTAGCTCTACAACTATCAGAGTTGCGCAACAGAGGCCAGAGAGCCCATGCACTAGATACTGAATATACATGGTGAATATGAATAAATGGCTAGTTAACAATGCCTAAAAGCCCCACAGGCCAGGACCGTAACCGGTTATGAGTTAGAACTCCAATGCGAATTCTTGGTTTAGGGACTAAACCGCCAATATGGTTAAGATCCTCTAATCAGAATCCATTGTGTAATAGACCGCGTGGAAGTCAAAACACTTCACGACGGCAGAACATTTTAAGCCAAGGTTTAGTGATTGATTACGTGGGCGTAATCCCTTTTAAGGGGGGTAGAGCGCAAAACCACTTAGTGAGTTTTACCGTACAAGTGTACGTGAACTGGGTTGTGCATAGCACAAAATGATTTGTTATGATGGTTGGCGCGTGTGTTATATAAACATACGCATTTATTTGTGGTTAAATTGTGGTAATTGCGCACAGAAGATGCGAATACCATTGTGGGAAGTGTGTTATTTTGTTAACAGTGGTGTGTGAGAGTACAAGTGGAAGGGAGTAAAGAAACTCCCGGGGAACTAAAACCCCGATGGTGCATAAATGTAAGCCATGTATTGTATTTTGATAAAAAATATATGTATATATATACAATGTTGTGATTTATGAAGGAGTATGAGACCGACATAGAACCTAGTGAGAATTAAATTCCCTAGGTAACTTGAATTAAGTTGGACTTGGGTGATGATTGATAGACGGAGTTCTATCCCTCGGAGATGTAATGATTATGACTAGAAGGATTTAAAGATAGAAAATGGAATATGCTTGAATTAATTGTTGGTTGAAAATGAAGTGGGAGGTGAAACTTGATTATCATGAGATCAAGGGAAGCCGAACACAAATTGGGGTGGAAAGATAGTTCAACACTGATGCTGATCACATCAGGGTTGGATGACTCTTGAAGCTCCCTGTAAGTGGTCACAAACAACCACGTTAAGAAAGATGCAAAGAGCATAAACTGGACTTGGAGTTGTGTTGTGTTTTCAAAAGGATTTTCAATTGGTGTTTTCAAACAATCGATTAATATTTTGAATAAAAGATCTTCTTATACTTAACCTAGTAAAGAATATTTTTGTAGTACTTGCTCACGAGCTGAGGACGTATGAGCCTTTGTCTTCGGACCGGTGACATGAGAAGTACATATGTTAAAAATTAAGTGAATGTTTTGATCTCCCAAAGGAACGGGGACCAGAAGGTGTCCATCGCGACCGGGTTCTGCGGGATCACAGTGTATATGTACTCAACGTGGGATTCGAACCCATGGAGAGATGGAAAAGGTATTTTTGTATGATATACATGCTATGTCATGTTGTTTGGTATGTGTGATAAAGGTTATTTTGACTTTGATCTCCTAAAGTGTATGCTATCAAGACCTATGAGTCTAATTGTGTTGTGTTACATAGACCTATGTGTCTAAATGTGGTTATGTCACCCAGACCTAAGAGTCTGAGGGATATTGTATAGGTGCAAGTGTGGTGAAGGTACCCGGACCATTAAGTCCGAGGTTACCATGTGAGTATGATATTTTATGTATAATGTGGATATGTTGCCCGGACCATTAAGTCCGAGGTTGGATGGAAAGGGTGGTTGGTAATGGAAGTTTTATGGCTATAAGTAATTCCCGTATTCTAATCCAATGATGCGAGGAAATGTGAACTTCGAGGACGAAGTTCTTTTAAGGGGGGTAGATTGAAATACCCCAAACCTTGGTATGTTGTGTAAATGTTAAACTATGGTATTTAAAGGCTAAAAAGTGCCTTAGAAACATAAATGAACCATTTAAACTATGGTAAAACACAATAAAACACTAAGACACGGTTTGAGCAAAAACATGCTCTAAGCTTGGAGTGAACTTGGCTAGGACCCAAAGAGCCTACCAAGACTTGATAATATTTAATTATGACTTTATAAGGCTAATTAAGTCCTTAGGAAACTTTGGTAGACAATGAAACCGAACAAAACACAAATAAATACCTTAAGGTCAATATGGGCTAAAATGTGCTCTAAGCTTGGGATAAATGTGTATAAGACCTAATGGTCATACCTATGCCTTATTTATATGTTAATGAACATATTAAATCAATTACTAAAGAAAACCAAGCTTGAAAACAAGTTAAAACGCAAAATGTGCTTTAAGGAGTCTTAAAGCACGTTTTTGAAAAATTGTCTTGTAAATGAGTTTTGAATGGCTAAATGTCCATCATTACTCTTTAATTAACATGTGTACTATATAGTATCACATTTGGGTGGCTATATCAATGGGAAATCAAAAATTTCACAACAATGTGCCTTGTTTTCATGAATAGTAACTTTTATAAGCTAGTTTGTAATATGTAATGTTATAAGTAATTAAATTGGTCAACAAAGACTAAAATACCCCCTTGCTACTATTTGGGGCCGGTTTTCTCATAAGGGAATGAGTCATCCCTTTGTTAAATTGATAAGATAGAAATTGATAAAGTAAAACACTATTTACTTTACTTAAATATCTTAACAAAGCAAACTTATCTCCTCATTCTCTTCTTTCCCTTCATTTCCCACGGTGGCCATCTTCTTCCTCCTCTCTCCATCGGTTTCCAACAGAACCATATCATTCTTCATCCTTCTTCACTTGTAACTTATGACTCCATGCTCCGAATTTAATTCCGAGACTACCGTTCTCTTAGTTGGAGCAAGCTCTACAACATTGTCTTTTCAAATCATCAAAACCACCATTTCGGTGCCAAGGAGAACTTCCATGGAAGGAGCTTGAGCTAATATTTTTATGCCTTGTTGATCACCTTTGCTTCAAGGTAAGGAAAAACCGAAGAAAACTCCATTTCCTTCATTTTTGGTGTTGACCGAAAATGCACCTTGTAATGGTGTCTTCTCTTGTCTTGTTTTAGCTTCATTTAAATCTTCCAAGGGCTAGGAGGAGTCCTCTCTTGATACTCATTCAAGCTCTCTTTCCATTCAAAGGTAAAACAATTACCTTGATGAGTTAAAACAATATATGTAATTAGGGTTTACAATGAGATGGAGCTTAAAGCTTGAAAACTCATTATGGTGTTTGTATATTGTTAAGTAGTTGACAAGGAGTGAAATGCCTTACCGGTTTTAAGAGGAAACAAGAAAGAAGTTTGAGTGGAAAAGAGGTAAATATGCTATCTCAATGTGGTTTAATGCCTTAGGTGAAATGAGCTTATAATGCTTGCTAAAACTACCTAAAGAGCAAATGGTGAATGACTTAGTAAGGTGTTCTCAAGGAGACTAGTAAAGGAACATATGTCTTGGTGTGTGTAATTGCAGGTCAAAGGCTTATGTATTGTGGAAATTCAGTGTTTAAGATTTATGCAATTTAAGGGCCTAAGAGCCATGCATTTAAGGGCCTAAGTGCCAAGCAATTTAAATTATGCACTATATTGTGATGTAGTGTAAATTTGATGAAGTCTTGTGGGTGATGGTGTTCTTGATGGATTTAAGTGTTCTTGGTTGTCTAAAGGTGAAAACCTAAGTGTTTGGGTGTGAGAGTTTACAAGAGAAGCTATGGCAAAATTTAGTTGATAAACAAAGGAGTTTAGGTGATGAAATGAGATTTTAAGACCTAGAAGGTACTAGGAACTTGTTAAGTGTTAAGATGGTGGAAGAAGGTGAATCATGGTGTTCTTAGGTGTTAAGGTGCCATGGGCATTGTCTTGGAGGATTTAGAACTCAAATGGGTGTTTTGAACACACTAAGGAATTGTTATGTGAAGTGTTAAGTCTTGTTCAAGATTTGGTAAACAAAGGAAAAGAAATCCCTAGTGAAGGTCTAAGTGAAAACTTGTGGAAATTAGAAGCAATTGTGCAAAAGAGGTGAGTATGAGAGATAATGCTTTTGGAGTGGTGGTAATGTTTGTGAGACAACACTTTGGTTAGTTGAGGTAGTAGGCATGATGTACCACTTAGAAATCTAAGAAAAATGTTATAAGTGCTAGGAATTGTTGTAAGGAATTGAGTAACCAGTTAGTGATGATTTAGGAAAGTTTAGTGCTTGTTTTAAGGTGTTTAAACAGGTAGGAAACATGTGGAAAGTTTATGGAATGATTAGGTAAGGTTTAAGGTTGGTTTAGGGGTTGAAAAATGATGTTTTGACAAGTTAATAACATGGTCCGGGACCTAGCCCTTGTATAGATACCCGGACCACCCCTTAAAAAGAGCCGAGAGTGAAGTTTAGAAGTGGTCCGGGTCCTTAGTCCAGGACCAAGACCCGGACCAAGGGTAAAATAAGGCCGAGAGTACATTCTACAAGTGGTCCGGGACCTTGGGTCCGGACCAAGTCCCGGACCAGGTCAAAAGTGTTGCAAAATCTGTTTTAAAGGCTTCTAATCATGGGGAATTGAATGGTAATGGTTTTAGGTGATGTTTAGGCCTTGTTTGGTGACATGTAAAGGCCTTAAGAGGTGTAAACAAGTATGAGGTGTAATGAGGAGTGATTAACTTATATGATTAAGTTTAAACTACAATGACTTAGTGGTCCAACATTAGGGAGTGATGATGGTTGGAAAGATAAGCATTAGACTTTAAACAATCATGTCACCCCGATGTTAATGAAGGTAACTTTAATGTACCAGTTGTTCGAGAATTGTTCGAGGAACGTAAGTGGACTTGATAAAGTGGACTCCGGTGAAAGGTATGGTTTTCTTGCAACCTGTGTCCTACCGGATTACACCGGCTTGTATGCCAATATGTTTTTCTGAGTGTTTGCCACCTTGTAAGATTAAAACAAGTAATGAGTTTATAGTAATTCATTTATGTGGCGAATTTGGCCTCCGATACCATTCAACCTCAAATATGTGTTAAACCTTAGCTAACCAAAACTAGGAACACATGAGTGATCGGTATTCGGAGTTGACGGCCCAAACCTTGGGAACGTGCTAACCACGGCTATGTGTGGGTTAGTTGGATATTGTTGTTGTAAGCAAGTGTGTGAACCTCCCTTGTGTGCTTAACTCGGTTATGATACCGTATGGTGTGTGGATGTGGTAGGCTCCATAATGGATCTCTAACTACTTATTTATAAGTGTATATGTACTAATGGGGGGTGAGGAGTCCGGTTGTTCCGGCCACGCGTGTGATGGACGGGAGTCGATGTCATATCCGGTTCGGCTCTTGGTGTATGTATAGGTTGTATTCCAATTTGGTTTCTACCTTCCCTTTGCTTATCCAAAGCTAATTACTGACTCACGTCGGGCCACAGGGGCATACGAATGTTGTTTCGGTGTGCTTGGGATTACTATATCCGACACACCTTGGGTTTAAGTTAACCGTTCGATATAACTGGACGGTAACGAGGTTGGTAACGAGCTTAACATGGGATTGGCAATAATCTCTAGGCTCACTATATATACTAACTATGGTGGAAGGTTCCTTGTGTGAACCAATCTTATGGTGTTTGTGTTGTTATTGTGCTAAGCAATTTCCCCTGCTATGTTATGATGTGTATACGTTAGGTGTTTAAAATGAATGCGAGGTTGTCATGTGTACGCCGAAGCAAGAAAGGTTTTGTTATGTTTTGTTATGTGAGGAATGAGATATGTGGTAGGATATGGAGTGAGTGGATCATGGAAATGAATCCCAGTTTGTGACAGGAGGCATTTAAGGTTAACCCGATTAGTGGGTACGTGTCGTTCATTAAGGAAGTAGCTCCGTTTTAGAGGTGAGCCACTCTAAGGTTAAAGGAATCATTGGATGATTTGTTAAGTGCGGATGTGTGGTTATATATTGAGCCCTATTGTTGGGTGTATGCAAAGTGTTGTGTGTTTATGGTTTGTATGCATGATTTAAATATAATCAACTGCATGCTAAGACGACAATTAGTTGTGCGTGGCCCGGTAGCATGTGGGCTGCGGGATTACCATACCAGCAAAGGTGCTGAGCCCCTTGGGGGCCACCCTTTCTCTTCTTTTCCTGTTTCAGGTACAGAGAGCTGGAAGCCGTTCGAGAGTAGGACGGGGTAGTCATTGTACATGGGTATTCATTTAAGTGTATATATACAGTAGGTGTAGTAAGACCGATATTGTTGTCGGCATCAGTTGTAAATACTCGGTACAGTGGGAATGTATGTATATAATAAATGTTGGAAATGGAATAAGGGTTGTATTGTGTAGTTGCTCGGGAATCTAGTCCATCAGACCGATACAATGTAAATGTATTAGCCTTGTTAGCCACGTGGGTGGTTAACGGCGTGTAACACCATTGAATGAAGTAATGGATGAGTTGAGATTTCCGCTGCAGTTTGATGTTAAGTGTACGGTGGTGGTTGGGGTGTTACAAAGGTGGTAAGTCATGTTAGACACACACAAGGGAAATGAGTCACAACACAACATCATAATAATATGAACAACTGTAAACTCATTACATGTTTAAGTCTTATAACGTCATAAACACACAGAAAAACATACAACACACAAGCCGGTGTAAACCGGTAGGCAACAGACTGCAAGAAAACCATACCTTGGTCCTTGCCTCGTTTGGTTTCCTCCGTAGGTCACTCCTATACATAGTTAATAACGTCGGTTAATTATTTATTTAACTTCAAACTTACTAAGTATTTAACATGATTGTATGACATGTTTTAATGTCTATCTTACCCTAGGTTACCTTCATTAAACACCCTAGGGTTAACTACATAAGTCACATTCTTTTCTGTTTTTTTTTACAAGGTTTGGTATGTCCGACCCACCGTCCGACCCACAACTGGGTCGGACCCCTTCCAGTGGTTTTCGGGTCTGAAGGACCTTACCATGTCCGACCCATGTCCGACCCAACCTTCTGGGTCGGACCATTCCAGAGACATGTCCGACCCAAGTCCGACTCACTAGACTGGGTCGGACCATTACAGAGAACTTCATCGACTTCAGAACATACACGTCCGACCCATGTCCGACCCACCCTTCTGGGTCGGACCATTACAGAACATTTTACCGCCTTATAAACATGCCTGTCCGACCCACGTCCGAATCACTTGACTGGGTCGGACCATTCCAGAACATTTTCCCTCCTTTGAAATATGACCATCCGACCCATGTCCGACCCACCCTTTTGGGTCGGACCATTACAGAACACTTTCCTAACGTTTAACAGAGGCTGTCCGACCCAAAACTGGGTCGGACGTCCTCTAAACTTACCCAAATTTTGTTAAATCTTCACCAAACTTCTCCTAAAGCCTCTTAATGCTTCCTAACAACATTTGGTACCCTTATTTCCACATACAACATCCATGAAACTCATTTTCTAATTCCTTAAGCCTTTACTTATTTCTTTGTAAAATTCCTTAACACTTACAACATTTCATACTAGGTTTCTAAATGGTGTTTCTCACCTATGATAACTACTATCCCAAAATGCTTTCTCTTCATCTTAACATCATCTCTTAAGCTCTATTTCTCACAACTAACTCCTTATGTCATTCTTGAAATTCTTTTCCAAGTTTACACTTTCTCCTTATTTTACCAAAGTTTGCCTAAGTCTTTATCTAAGTCCAAAATGACTTTGGTACCTACTAAAACCTCAAGCTCATGCCTAAGTCCTTGTGACATCCTAAATCACCTTAATGCATGTTCCTTACACAAGAACAACACTTAACCGACCTAAACACCTCTTAACTTATCAAACTCATTTTAACTCTTAGAACTTCTCATTTATTACCTAAGTTTCGACATAGGTTCTCCTAGAACATTACTAAACCAAAACACATTGTTTTTACCAACAAACAACCAAGAACACTAAAAATCCATCAAGCACTTATTATACACAAACTTCACTCATAAAGCACTACATCACAATATAGTGCATAATTTAAATTGCATGGCACTTAGGCCCTTAAATGACATGGCTCTTAGGCCCTTAAGATGCATAAATCATAAACACTAATTGAAATACCCCAAACCTTAATATATTGTTTAAACACTTAAATATGGTGTATTAAGACTAAAAAGAGTCTTAGAAACATTAGTAAACAAATTTAAACAAAAGGAAACACAAAATGTGCTTTAAAGTCAATAAGAGCCAAAATGTGCTCTAAGCTTGGGATAAACTTGGTTAAGGCCTAATGAGCTTACCAAGACCTCATATACTAATGAACATATTAAACCAATTACCAAAGAAAACCAAGCTTGAAAACAAGTTAAACACAAAATGTGCTTTAAGAGTCTTAAAGCACATTTTTGAAAAATTGTCTTGTAAATGAGTTTTGAATGGCTAATGTCCATCATTACTCTTAAATATACATGTGTACTATATAGTATCACATTTGGGTGGCTATATTAGTGGGAAATCAAAAATTTCACTTCTATGTGCCTTGTATAGGTGAATAGTACTTTTTATAAGCTAGTTTATAACATATGTTGTATTAAGTAATTAAATTGACAAACAAAGACTAAAATGCCCTTATACTAATAAAGGGGGCCGGTTTTTATAAGTGTGGTGACTCACCACTCTAGTTAAGGTAATAAGTAATTAAAGCAAACTAAGTAAAACTACTTTTTACTTTATAACATAAATATCTTCTAAAAGCAACTTCTATCTTCATTCTCATTTCTTTCCTTCATTCCCACGGTTTGCAAATACCTCTCTTCTTCCTTCTTCCTTGTTCTCTCTCGGTAATACCACTATCACCATGGAAGTTCCAACTTTGACCACTTGTTAAACCTAGCTCACTTGTCCAAATCAAAAACAAATACCACCAATCTCTTCCTCTCATCAAGCTCTTCATTCCTATCTTCCCAAAACTCCAAGAGCTCCATTTCGGTGCCAAGGTGTTCCACCATTGAAGGGCTTGAGCTTATATTTTGACATATTATTACTCTCCTTTGCTTCTAGGTAAGGAATCTCAAACAAAAATCAAGTTTCCTCCTTGTTTTTGTCATGTCCGAAAATACACATTGATATAGCTCATTGTGTGACCTTGTTCTAGCTTCATTTCAACTCTTCATGGACTAGGTGGAGTCCTCTCTTGTTGTATATCCAAACTCTCTTCAAAGAACAAGGTAAAACAACTACATTAATGTTTTTGAAACAATGTAAAACTAGGGTTTACAATGAGATGGAGCTTATAGCTTGAATACTCATTTCAATGTTTGTATGTTGTTTAGAGCTTGTCAAAGAATCAAGTACTCTATTGGTTTTCTAAAGGAAACAAGAAAGAAGTTATTTTGCAAAAGAGGTAAATCTACTAACTTAATGTTATTTTAATGCCTTAGGAGAAATGAGCTTATAAATGCTTATTAAACTACCTAAAGAGCCAATGGGAATGACTTAGTAAAGTATTCTCAAGAGCTTAGTAAAAGGCATATGTGTTGTTGAGTGTATTTGCAGGTTAAAGGCAAATATATTGTGGAAATTCAGTGTTTATGATTTGTGCATTTTAAGGGCCTAAGAGCCATGTCATTTAAGGGCCTAAGTGCCATGCAATTTAAATTGTGCACTATATTGTGATGTAGTGCCTTGTGAGTGAAGTTTGTGTATAATAAGTGCTTGATGGATTTTTAGTGTTCTTGGTTGTTTGTTGGTAAAAACAATGTGTTTTGGGTTAGTAATGTTCTAGGAGAACCTATGTCAAAATTTGGGTAACAAATGTGAAGTTCTAAGTGTTAAAATGAGTTAGATAAGTTAAGGAGTATTTAAAATGGTTAAGTGTTGTTCTTGTGCAAGAGACATGCATTAAGGTGATTTAGGATGTAATAAGGGCTTAGGCATGAGCTTGAGATTTTAGTATGTACCAAAGTCATTTTGGGACTTAGTAAAGACTTAGGCAAACTTTGGAACTTTGGTAAACTAAGGAGAATGTATGAACTTGAGAAAGGGATTTGAAGTAATGAAATAAGGAGTTAGTAGTGAGAGATGATGCTTGGGAGATGATGTTAAAACAAAGAGAAAGCATTTTGGGATAGTAGTTACCATAGGTGAGAAACACCATCTAGGGAACCTAGTGAAATAACATAAGTGTTAAGGAATTTTTACAAGGAAATAAGTAAGGGCTTAAGGAGTTAGAAAATGAGTTTCATGGATGTTGTATGTGGATATAAAGTTACCAAATGTTGCTAGGAAGCATTAGGAGGCCTTAGGAGAAGTTTGGTAAAAATTGGCAAAGTTTGGGTAAGCTTAGGAGGCGACCGACCCAGGGGCCGACCCAGTTTTTGGGTCGGTCGAGCCTCTGTAAATGTTAGAAAAATGTTCGGAGATGGTCCGACCCAAAGGGTGGGTCGGACATGGGTCGGTCGAGCCTCTGTAAAATGTTAGAAAAATGTTCGCAATGGACCGACCCAGAAGGTTGGGTCGGACATGGGTCGGTCAAGGTAAAGTTTTCAGACCCGAAGACCACTGGAGGGTCCGACCCAGTTGTGGGTCGGACGGTGGGTCGGTCGGACCAAAACTTGTAAAAAAAAAAAACAGAAAAGAATGTGACTTAAGTAGTTAACCCTAGGGTGTATAATGAAGGTAACCTAGGGTAAGGTAGGCATTAAAACATGTCATACAATCATGTTAAATACTTAGTAAGTTTTGAGTTAAATAAATAATTAACCGACATTACTAATGTGTTTAGGATTCTCGCAAGGTGGAAATCAGTCGAGGCAAGGACCAAGGTATGGTTTTCTTGCAGTCTGTTGTCTAGCGGTTTACACCGGTTTGTGTGTTGTATGTTTTTCTGTGTGTTTACAACGTTATAAGATTTAAACATGTAATGAGTTTACAGTTGTTCATATTGTTGTGTTGTTGTGACTCACTTTCCCTTGTGTGTGTCTAACAAGTCTTACCAACTATTGTGTGTTGGTCGTTAAGTTCCACTATGAACTTCTAACAAGTGTTAACTGGAAGTGAGGAATCCGGTTGTCCGGTCATGCATGTAAGTTAAGAGTAGATATCTGAATCAGATTCGACTCTTATGTTGTTAAGATTGTTCACCTTAATTTGGCGTTCGATCTCCCGCTAGCTTCTTCCAAAGCTTACCTATTCTGACTTATGATCGGTTTAGTGGGAACCTGTGTTTGTGTGGTGTGTTCGGGTCACTAAATCCGAACCATCTGTGACTTAAGTTACACGTTCGTCTAACAGAACGGTAATGAGTGTGTTTAACGAGCTTGACATGAGAGTGAATCACTCTCTAGGCTCTTATGTTATTTGACCCTTGTGGTTTGTTATCGTGGAGTGAAAATCCACTGTGTATGTGTTGTTGAGCTATGCACATTGATGCCATGCTCCATGTTATGTTATGCTATGTATAATTGAATGCCATGTTATAATGACAAGTAGCTGCGCGTATCCCGGTAGCCGATGGGCTGCGCGTTAGCCATACCAGCCAAGGGTTGCTGACCCCCTCGGGGGATCCATATTTCTTATACTGCAGGATGAGGATCGAAGAAGCGGAGTGGCTTTAGATCCTAGGATGTACTTTTGTTACTTTTGGGATGTTGGCCCGGGATGCGCCTGTGCTCCGTGGCGTTATTATTTGGTTGTTGCGTATACAGTGTTATACAGTGAGGATGTTTGTAAACACTCGGTATTGTATATAATGTATTTATGGATTAGTTTTATGCTCGGGAGTCTGATCATCAGACCGGTACAATTGTTTATTCTGCCTTGTCAACCACGTGGGTGGTTGACGGCGTTGTAGCACCGAAGCGTTAGTTACTGTTTAGTTGTTTTATCCCGCTGCGATTTCATTTAGTATCATGTGTGTATTAGGGGTGTTACAAAAAGTGGTATCAGAGCGAAGTATCGCTCTGATGACTAGAATACCGAGCTTAGGAATATACCGAGTTAGGAAACCTAACTACAGTTACCTAAGTGATCAGTTATGGGAAGGTTAACCACTAACTAAGTGTGGAAATACCTTATTGTCGGGAAGCGTTACGATCGTTGGACCGATAAGTGTGTAAGCATATTGCTAATGAATACTCATGTGAATACAGATGTCAGGTAGACCACGCGGTAGAGGCCGCGGGAGTGGTACTAGTACTGGGGGTGACCAGGGCGAGAACACTACGGCTCAGGTTATGGCTGAGGCTGTAGCAGCCGCTGTGGCCCAGATGGTACCCCAGCTTGTAGCTGCGATCCAGCAGGGGCAGATGCCCGGAGTTCAGCCACCGCCACCACCGCCACGAGAGACCAATTGGGTCAAGGCGCTGGCTGATCTAGACCGCCGTCATTTCATGGGGAGACCGATCCCCGTAAGCTAGAGGCGTACATCTCCGAGTTGGAGACCGCCTACGAGACTTTGGCCGTACCTGCTGAGGCTAAGGTCCGACTTGCCGCCTACTACTTGAAGGGGTCGGCACAGAGTTGGTGGAAACTGGTGAGGGAGGACAGGATGACTGATCCTGAGTTTGGATGGAGGGAGTACACGGCTCTGCTGCGAGCCAAGTATTACCCGGTGCATGTGCAGGAGGCCAAGCGCCTCGAGCTGGATAGTCTGAGGCAGGGGGACAAGGTGTCGGTTGATGAGTACTACACTGCCTTCACCGGCCTTGTCCACCTGTTACCGGACCTGGGTTACTCGAACCGGGTGCTGGTAAACCGTTTCTACAACGGTCTCAGCCACCGTCTTCGCTATGGGATGGGGCCAGCTGAGTATACTACCTTGCAGGTAATTTAAGTAAAGAGTGATGTGAATATGTGTAGTTTACAAGTGAGTATTAATGTGAGTTTGTGAGTATGTAATGCGGGGCATGACTGACCATCCTAAATTCAGGAGTGCTATCATGCCGCTGCTAAGGTAGAGATTACCGTCCGTCTGAGGGACGAGGAGAATGCGCACAAGCGCAAGGCCACGAGCGAGGGCCAGAGTTCGCAGGGGTACGGGGGAGGAAAGAAGAAGAAGAAATCCTATCCCCAGCCCCAGAAGAGTCAGCACCAGGGTGACAAGGGCCAAGCCCAAACCACCACCGCTGAGGAGCCACTGAAGCTCACATATGCTTATGCGGCGAAGCCCCTACGCTCTTACCCACCAAAGGGTAATTGTTTAATCATGTGTAATAAGTTGATGTGTATGTTGATAAGTTGTGAAATAAGTACTGAGTGTGTATTGTGTTAGCAGCTAGCACGGGCTCTGGACCGGAGCGCCACTATTACTGTAAGTGGTGCAATGGAGACCATCCCGGCAAGGACTGCAAGGGAAATGAGGTGCAGTGTCGATACTGCGAGAAGTGGGGTCACCGTGACCATGAGTGTTATCGGAACCCCAACAGCAGAGTCAACAAGCCCAAGGGGCAGTGGAAGGGTAAGGCCACAGCAGCTATTGATGGCCCGAAGACGGCTAACCAGCCACCCACCGATCAGAGGCATACTGATTCCCAGAAGGGGAAAGGGTCGGGACCTAGCAAGGCCACCCTGAATGTGGTGGACCGGTCTGAGGCGCCAGGGCCCTCTTCTAGACCAGGTACCGCCTAAACTGTGAACGTAATAAGTGATTGCATACCGCATTTCATGCTTATGTGTTAGTGAGTTCAAGTGTTATCATGTGAGTAAGGAGTTAAAGTATAGTGTGAAAGACACCTAATTAGATAATTCTAAACTGAAAGGAACCTTCAATATATGTTATCCAATCCCACCCACACCAAACCCTGAAGAGACCACCATCAGCATCACCGACTTTCCAATGGAGCAATGTCAGGTTATCCAGCCAGGTATGATACTCTTAAGTGGATACCTGACACCGGAAGCACAAGTCCATATCATCAGACGATGCGACGAACTTGGAGCTAAACCTGGAGGTTTCTACACACCTGAATATCCGAACGGATCAAGAATGCAATTGAAGATGATGTGCATGGGTAAGGACTGGAACCCTTACACCAAGTCATATCAAGAAGTGCGAGCCGAAGATGGAGCAACGGTACCAAGTATACCAGAGGAGTTCCGTGCGGTCGTTAATCACGCCGTGGGAATTGCTCAACAAGTTGAAACGGAATCAATTCCAAGTGTGGAAGCAGATTTGTGTATTGTGAACTTCTACCAAAAAGGTGGACGGTTAGGATTACACCAAGATAAGGACGAGTCACCCGAGTCTCTAAGTAAAGGAGTACCCGTGGTGTCTTGGTCCATTGGTGATACCGCAGTATTTGTATATGGCGAGCAGAAGCGTGCTGACCTCGCAAGGAAGTTAATGTTGAAGTCAGGAGATGTACTAATCATGGGTGGGCAGTCAAGGATGCTATATCATGGCATCAGGAAGATCAAACTGAATACCGCACCGTCGGCAGTGATCAATGCCACACACATGAAACCCGGACGTTTGAATTTGACCTTCAGACAATTCTAAACCTTGTATACCTTGTAATGTGTTAAGCCAGTATATGTTAAGGGAGTTATGTATGTGTTAAGTTATATCAATCATGTAAACCAACAATGTTGTAAAAAGGAGGTGTTAATGAATAAAGTGGAGTTATTGAAGTATATCAACCGTGTTGTTACCCAGTACTTATTAGTTTGCCAATGAATTAGGCTGTGCACTCGGAATGGGAGGTACATTGAGTGTCTGCAATGAGGCAGAAGCCGGCAAGAGCGGCACAATCCTCACCGGTACCTTTCCAGTGAATGGCGTGGATGCATCGATCCTGTTCGACTCTGGAGCCTCGCACACATTTGTTTCGCTATCCTTTGCGAAGAGGCTGGGGTTAGATGGAGAGGAGATGCCAGACTTCTTGGTCACTCTCCCATCGAAAGAGCGGATCAGGTGTACCCGCTACCACCGAGATGTCATTGTACGAATCAGAGGTGAAGAGTTCCCGATCGACCTGATAGAGTTCGACGGACTTGGATTTGATGTGATTGTCGGGATGAACTGGTTGGAGCGGTACAAGGGCAGAATCCTGTGTGCCGAGCATCGACTGCTTCTTCGGAGTCCATCTGGGGTTACCATATCTTACCGCCAGAGGCCCAGGGAGCCTTCAACTCAGATCATCACCGCCATGGCCATGTATCGTGAGTTACGACGAGGGAGTGATGTGTACCTCTGCTATGTCCAGGACATAGAGAGAGACCCTGAGTTTAGCCCAGATGTGCCGGTAGTGTCGGAGTTTCCTGATGTATTTCCTAAGGAACTGCCGGGCATGCCGCCAGCACGAGAGGTTGAGTTTGAGATCGACTTAGTACCGGGCACTGGACCCATTGCGAAAGCACCTTATCGTATGGCTCCAGCGAGATGACAGAGCTCAAGGAGCAGCTGAGAGACCTACTCGACAAGGGCTTCATCCGCCCTAGTGTGTCACCATGGGGAGCGCCAGTCCTCTTCGTGAAGAAGAAGGACGGTAGCCTCCGCCTGTGTATTGATTATCGGAGCTGAATGCTGTTACGGTGAAAAACCGTTACCCCTTACCACGCATCGACGATCTATTTGATCAGCTTAGGGGAGCATCAGTATTCTCCAAGATAGACTTACGTTCCGGATACCATCAGATTGCCATCCGTGACAGTGATATCGAGAAGACAGCTTTCAGAACGAGGTATGGGCATTATGAGTTCACAGTTATGCCATTTGGCTTATCGAATGCACCAGCCAAGTTCATGGACTTAATGAACCGCTTGTTCCAAGATCAGTTGGACAAGTCAGTGGTAGTCTTCATCGATGACATTCTTGTGTATTCTAAATCTAGAGGTGAGCACGAAAGCCACCTGAGAGATGTGTTACAAACTCTGAGGAGAAACCAGTTGTATGCAAAATTTTCGAAATGTGAATTTTGGTTGAACCAAGTATCTTTCCTTGGACATGTAATTTCTGATGCCGGGATCGCTGTTGATCCGGCAAAGATAGATGCAGTGCGCACCTGGCCTAGGCCGAAGACAGTCACTGATATCAGGAGCTTCCTCGGTCTGGCAGGATATTATAGGAGGTTTGTGAAGGACTTCTCCAGTATCTCGAAGCCGATGACTTCCTTAATGAAGAAGGATGCACCATTCGAGTGGACAGTTGACTGTGAGAGTTCTTTCGCGAGTCTCAAGGATGCTCTGACATCTGCACCAGTCTGACTATACCAGACGGTCCAGATGGTTTTGAGGTCTACTGCGACGCATCAGGCAGAGGTATGGGTTGTGTATTGATGCAACACGGGAAGGTCGTAGCTTACGCCTCCCGTCAGCTGAAAAAGCATGAGGAGAACTACCCTACCCACGACTTGGAACTGGGTGCCATTGTCTTCGCATTGAAGATATGGCGACATTATTTGTATGGGGTGAGTGTGACAATCTATTCGATCATAAAAGCTTAAAGTACTTGTTCACTCAGAAAGAGTTGAACATGAGGCAAAGAAGGTGGGTTGAGTTTCTGAATGACTATGATATTAATCTGCAATACAAAGAGGGTAAGGCAAATGTGGTAGCTGACGCGCTGAGTCGCCGAGCACACTCTCTCCATTCGCTAGTCTCTTATACTGGCTTGGTTGAAGAGGTGCGGAGTGCTCAGATGACGGATCAGTACATGCTGGAGATCCGGCAGAAGCTTATTGACGGCACATTCGAGGGTCAGAAGTACGACTTCAGACTCCATGATGATGACCTGATTAGGCTGAATGGCCGCTTGTGTATACCTAGGGGTAGCACTGAGTTGAAAGAGCGCATATTGAGCGAATCCCATTGTTCTACTACTTCGATTCACCCCGGAGCTTCAAAGATGTATAAAGGTATAAAAAGGTATTTTTGGTGGACTGGAATGAAGAAAGATGTTAGTGATTATGTATTGAGGTGTCTCACTTGCCAGAAGGTTAAGTTTGAGCACCGACGGCCTGGTGGTATGGTACAGCCAATGCCAGTGCCTGAGTGGAAGTTCCATGAATATCTCCATGGACTTTGTAGTAGGGCTTCCGCCTAAAGGGAGGTCTGATATGATATGGGTGATAGTTGACCGACTGACCAAGGTGCCCGATTCATTCCGATGAGTACACTTGGAAAGTTGGCAAGATTGGCGGAGTTGTTTGATAAGGAGATTGTAAGAAGTACATCATGGTGTACCGAAAACGATTGTATCCGACAGAGACACCAGATTCTTATCCAGATATTGGAAGTCCACAGAGAGGCATTGGGTACTGAATTGAAATTGAGTACAACCGTTTCACCCACAGACCGATGGTCAGAGTGAGCGCACTATTCAACACTTGAGGATATGCTACGTGCTTGTGCACTTGACTTTCAGACCAGCTGGATTGATAAGTTCATCTGATCGAGTTTATTTACAACCAACAGTTATCATGCCGATCAAGATGTCCCCCTTCCAGGCCTTGTACGGTAGACCATGCCGCACGCCCATTATGCTGGGATGAGTCGAGTGAGACGGTCTTATAGGACCAGAGTATCTTGAGCAAGTTCAGCAGAAGTTCGCCAGATCAGGGCTAATATGAAAGCAGCTCAAGATAGGCAGAAGTCGTACGCAGATGTGCGCCGACGTGACCTAGAGTTCGCCGTGGCGATCAGGTATTTCTGAGAGTGTCCCCCATGAAGGGAGTGTTCGTTTTGGCCAGAAGGGCAATTGAGCCCAAAGTATGTGGGGCCTTATGTTGTGACGGAGCGGATCGGCCCGGTAGCCTATAGACTAGACCTACCCGCCGAGCTGGGCAAGGTACATGATGTATTTCATGTGTCCCAGTTGAAGAAGTATATGTCTCATCCGTCTCATGTGCTTCAGCCTGAAAGGCTAACCTTAGAGCCGACCATGCGATCAGTGGAGACTCCGGTACGGATTCTGGATGCTAAGACTCGAGACACTCGCCAAAAGTCCGTGAGACTGGTGAAAGTTCTTTGGTCTAACCAGGACGTTGAGGAGGCCACTTGGGAGCTGGAAGACAAGATGAAGGCGAAGTACCCGTCATTGTTTACTTCTTAGTACTTATGTGTATAGGGTACGGGGCGTACCCCTTTTTAAGGGGGGGGGGTAGAGCCGTTTCGGTTATGTGTGTACGACGTGTATTTGAATACATCGTCTATGTTATGTTGTTATGTTACAGACCGTTGTGTCTGAATGATGTGGATAATGTTGTATGGACCTTGGTCCAATGTTGTTATGTTGTATGGACCTGGAGTCCAAGTTATGTAAGTGTGTTGTAGTAATGTATGGAAGTATTGTTTATAAGTGTTCCCGTGTTCTAATATTTGGGATATGTGGAAGTATGAACTTTGGGGGCAAAGTTCTTTTAAGGGGGGTAGATTGAAATACCCAAACCTAATATATTGTTTAAACACTTAAATATGGTGTATTAAGACTAACAGAGTCTTAAAACTTAGTAAACAAATTTAAACAAAAGGAAACACAAAATGTGCTTTCAAAGTCAATAAGAGCCAAAATGTGCTCTAACTAGGGATAAACTTGGTTAAGACCTAATGAACTTACCAAGACCTCATCTATACACTAATGAACGTATTAAACCATTACCAAAGAAAACCAAGCTTGAAAACAAGGCTAAACAAAATGGTGCTTTAAGGAGTCTTAAAGCACATTTTTGAAAAATTGTCTTGTAAATGAGTTTTGAATGGCTAGATGTCCATCATTACTCTTAAATATACATGGTACTATATAGTATCACATTGGGTGGCTATATTAGTGGGAAATCAAAAATTTCAACTTCTATGTGCCTTGTATAGGTGAATAGTACTTTTTAAAGCTAGTTTATAACATATGTTGTATTAGGTAATTAAATTGACAAACAAAGACTAAAATGCCCTTATACTAATAAGGGGGGCCGGTTTTATAAGTGTGGTGACTCACCACTCTCTAGTTAAGGTAATAAGTAATTAAAGCAAACTAAGTAAAACTACTTTTTACTTTATAACATAAATATCTTCTAAAAGCAACTTCTATCTTCATTCTCATTTCTTTCCTTCATTCCCACGGTTTGCAAATACTCTCTCTTCCTTCTCCTTGTTCTCTCTCGGTAATACCAATCACCATGGAAGTTCCAACTTTGACCACTTGTTAAACCTACTCACTTGTCCAAATCAAAAACAAATACCACCAATCTCTTCCTCTCATCAGCTCTTCATTCCTATCTTCCCAAAACTCCAAGAGCTCCATTCGGTGCCAAGGTGTTCCACCATTGAAGGGGCTGAGCTATATTTGACATATTATTTACTCCTTTGCTTCTAGGTAAGGAATCTCAAACAAAAATCAAGTTTCCTCCTTGTTTTGTCATGTCCGAAAATACACATTGATATAGCTCATTGTGTGACCTTGTTCTAGCTTCATTTCAACTCTTCATGGACTAGGTGGAGTCCTCTCTTGTTGTATATCCAAACTCTCTTCAAAGAACAAGGTAAACAACTACATTAATGTTTTTGAAACAATGTAAAACTAGGGTTACAATGAGATGGAGCTTAGCTTGATACTCATTTCAATGTTTGTATGTTGTTTAGAGCTGTCAAAGAATCAAGTACTCTATTGGTTTTCTAAAGGAAACAAGAAAGAAGTTATTTTTGCAAAAGAGGTAAATCTACTAACTTAATGTTATTTTAATGCCTTAGGAGAAATGAGCTTATAAATGCTTATTAAACTACCTAAAGAGCCAATGGGAATGACTTAGTAAAGTATTCTCAAGAGCTTAGTAAAAGGCATATGTGTTGTTGAGTGTATTGCAGGTTAAAGGCAAATATATTGTGGAAATTCAGTGTTTATGATTTTGTGCATTTTAAGGGCCTAAGAGCCATGTCATTTAAGGGCCTAAGTGCATGCAATTTTAAATTGTGCACTATATTGTGATGTAGTGCCTTGTGAGTGAAGTTTGTGTATAATAGTGCTTGATGGATTTTTAGTGTTCTTGGTTTTTGTTGGTAAAAACAATGTGTTTTGGGTTAGTAATGTTCTAGGAGAACCTATGTCAAATTTGGGTAACAAATGTGAAGTTCTAAGTGTTAAATGAGTTAGATAAGTTAAGGAGTATTTAAAATGGTTAAGTGTTGTTCTTGTGCAAGAGACATGCATTAAGGTGATTTAGGATGTAATAAGGGCTTAGGCATGAGCTTGAGATTTTAGTATGTACCAAAGTCATTTTGGGACTTAGTAAAGACTTAGGCAAACTTTGGTAACTAAGGAGAATGTATGAACTTGAGAAAGGGATTTGAAGTAATGAAATAAGGAGTTAGTAGTGAGAGATGATGCTGGGAGATGATGTTAAAACAGAGAGAAAGCATTTTGGGATAGTAGTTACCATAGGTGAGAAACACCATCTAGGGAACCTAGTGAAATAACATAAGTGTTAAGGAATTTTTACAAGGAAATAAGTAAGGGCTTAAGGAGTTAGAAAATGAGTTTCATGGATGTTGTATGTGGATATAAAGTTACCAAATGTTGCTAGGAAGCATTAGGAGGCCTTAGGAGAAGTTTGGTAAAATTGGCAAAGTTTGGGTAAGCTTAGGAGCGACCGACCCAGGGGCCGACCCAGTTTTTGGGTCGGCGAGCCTCTGTAAATGTTAGAAAATGTTCGGAGATGGTCCGACCCAAAAGGGTGGGTCGGACATGGGTCGGTCGAGCCTCTGTAAAATGTTAGAAAAATGTTCGCACATGGACCGACCCAGAAGGTTGGGTCGGACATGGGTCGGTCGAGGTAAGGTTCTTCAGACCCGAAAACCACTGGAAGTTCCGACCCAGTTGTGGGTCCGCGGTGGTCGTCGGTCCACAAACTTGTAAAAAAAAAAAAACAGAAAAGAATGTGACTTATGTATGTACCCTAGGTGTATAATGAAGTAACCTAGGGTAAGGTAGGCATTAAAACTGTCATACAATCAGTTAAATACTTAGTATTTTGAGTTAAATAAATATTAACCCATTACTAATGTGTTTAGATTCTCGCAGGTGGAAATCAGTGAGCAAGGACCAAGTTATGGTTTTCTGCAGTCTGTTGTCTAGCGGTTTACACCGGTTTGTTGTTTGTATGTTTTTCTGTGTGTTTACAACGTTATAAGATTTCACGTAATGAGTTTACAGTTGTTCCTACTATTGTTATGTGTTGTTGTGACTCACTTTCCCTTGTGTGTGTCTAACAAGTCTTACCAACTATTGTGTGTTTGTCGTAAGTCCACTATGAACTTCTAACAGTGTTACATGGAAGTGAGGAATCCGGTTGTCCGGTCATGCATGTAGTTAAGAGTAGATATCTGAATCAGATTCGCTCTTCTGTTGTTAAGATTGTTCACCTTAATTTGGCGTCGATCTCCCGCTAGCTTCTTCCAAGCTTACCCTATTCTGACTTATGATCGGTTTAGTGGGAAACTGTGTTTGTGTGTGTGTTCGGGTCACTAATCCGAACCATCGTGACTTAAGTTCTCGGTTCGGCTAACAGAACGTAATGAGTGTGTTTAACGAGCTTGATATGAAGTGAATCACTCTCTAGGCTCTTTGTTACTTGACCTTGGTTTGTTATCGTGGAGTGAAACCACTGTGTATGTTTGTGTTGCGATGCACCATTGATGGCCATGCCCATGTTATGTTATGCTATGTATATAATTGAATACCATGTTATAATGACAATAGCTGCGCGTATACCCGTAGCCGATGGGCTGCGCGTTAGCCATACCAGCCAAGGGTTGCTGACCCCCCTCGGGGGATCCATATTTCTTATACTGCAGATAGGAGGATGAATCGGAGTGGCTTTAGATCCTAGATGTAATCCCTTTTGTTTACTTTTGGATGTTGGCCCGGATGCGCCTGTGCTCCTGTGGCGTTATACTACTTTTGGTTTGCGTATACAGTGTTATGCAGTGAAGGATGTTTGTAAACACTCGGTATTGTATATAATGTATTATGGATTGTTTTTTTGCTCGGGAGTCTGATCATCAGACCGGTACAATTGTATTTATTCTGCCTTTCAACACGTGGGTGGTTGCGCGTTGTAGGCACCGAAGCGTTATTTCTGTTTAGTTGATTATTCCGCTGCGATTTCATTTAGTATCATGTGCGTATTAGGGTGTTACATGCTCCCTCCTAGAATTTGACCACACCATACACTCACCATCCACTTCCAAATTACCTACCAAACCTCCCCATGACATACTCTCTTATACATTCTTAGTCTTTTTCCTTGACAATTTACAACATTCTCTTGCAATTCTCACTTCCATCACCCAGTCCACTCATTACCATCCACTAGAACCTTATAATCCACTACTATCATCTTCACCACTTACACAAGCTACCAAGATCTCTCATTGTATATTCTCAAGTTCATACCTAAATCACCTCAAAACATTATACATCATTTCTCCAGATTTTTGCTCAAGTTAACATTCCTCATACCATGATTTGGTGTGTTTAATGCAACCACCAATCCTCTAACTCCTCCTAGACATCTCTAGGCCATACTAACCTCAAGAACTCCTTAATTAACTCATTTCCACTCAAATCCCTTTTTAATGTCTCCTAGTAAACCCTAGGTCATATTAACTCACAACCACCACCTAACCACTGTTTTCTACTCAATTTTCGCCATAGCTCCTCTGGTACATTATCATGCCCATAAGCATTGTTTTTCTCATACAATCATCTCACACCCATCAAATCCTTTCACATCATACTTTCTCACCCAAATCATCATTCACAACAACTTAATATAGTGCATAATCTTAAATTGCATAGCACTAAGGCTCTAAATGACATGGCTCTTAGGCCCTTAAATGACTTAAACTTAAACACTGAATTTCCACAATAATAGCTTTCAACCTGCAAATACACACAACAACGCTCCCATAGCAATACAAGTGTTCTCATAGTTCACCTTAAACTTATCTTACTATCTCATTCCCTTTGGCTCCTTAATACAAGTTCACAAGCTTGTTTAAATTCTTTTTCCTAGGTTATATCACCCATCACATAATGTAAGCTTTAAGCTACATTAGTACTATCTAAATCTCATCCTTAAAACCTTAAACCACCATTAGGTAAAACATTTACCTTGTTTTTCCAAGCTTATCTTAACTTCCTCCTTAGGGCTTTTCTTGAATGAATCTCGGCCACCAGTTAAATTCCCTTGCCAATGTTCTAATTCACATTCAAATAATTAATGAGCACTAAGCAATACGCCCAAACTCCTTGAATTCAATGTTAGGTTAAAAATGTCTTTAAGACATAAAAGTGGATGATTACCTTTAAAGTCTCAAAGTAGACTTGGGAAATAAATGAAAGAAGATCCACTTGTCCTTGGTGATTAAAACAAGCTAGAACAAGGCATAAAAACAAGGCCCCATGAGTGGTAATTTTTTGTCATGTAAGAAAGTGGTGGAAATGACTTTTCTTACATTTTTCTTACCTTGAATGAATGGAGAAGACAATGAACACCTCAAGCTAGTTTTTCCCCCTTCAATGGAGTTTTCACTTAGAACCAAAGTGAAGCCTTTGGAGTTTGGAAAGATAGAAAGCTAGAGCTTGAGCTAACTAAGAATAATAGTGTTTAGTTTTTGATTTGGAGCTAAAATGAGCATGTATGGACAAAGCAGGTGAGGCAATGATAAGTGTGAAACATATAGGCTTTTAGGGTTTAATTACCTTATAATTTGTAACAATTCAGGCATGTTTCCCACTTATTTGTGTTTTTCCTAAGATTGATGTTTGATGAGAACTGATGTATTTTATATGCTAAATATAGGAAAAACCCAGAGAAATGAAGAAATTACATCATAAGGATTGCAACGCGACAAACGGGGAACAAATCCGGAAAAGAGGCGAAGATTGGTCATGTCCGGACCAAGATAGCCGGACGCAAATCCGGACATCACATGTCCGGATCCGGACAAAGGTCGGACGTGACCCAAATCCAGATCCGAGGTTTTCTACCTTGTCCAGATCCGGACACAATCCGGACAATACGGACATGTTCTGAGTTTCAGATCTAGATCTAGAGGTTCTGTGTCACGTCCGGATCCGGACACAATCCGGACACAATCCGGAGTCACACTGCAATGAAAAAAAAAACGCACTCGTACTGATAATCGGGCTTTCGGCGCAATTATCAGACGGGGCGCATTATCATACCTTAGCATTCATTAATAGGAGAGCCATGCTCAATAAATGAAGGTGACACCAACTCCACTAATTTGTGTCTATTCTCCAAGGCTATTTAAGGAGTTATCAGCCTTCATTGCAAATCGTACCTGACTCTCTGAGTCTCTCCATTCCTCTCTTCTCCCTCTCTCACAAATCTCCTCTGCGATAACCAATCCCCCACTCATAAATCGTTCTCCGTAAAACCTTCACCCTCAACCCACAGACAAAACCCTGCTCACGAGCTTCATTTAGCCGCGTCCGGTTGACGTCCGGATCCGGACAAGCACCTGGAGAAGGCGTCCGGATTGCGTCCGACCCTAGACAGCCGGACAGGAGACATCCGGATTGCGTCCGACTCTAGACAGCCGGACAGGAGACGTCCGGATCGCGTCCGACCCTAGACAGCCGGACAAGAGTGGAATTTGCAGAATCGTCTCGACGGCTTCTAAAACCAGTTTTTCTGCTAAATCCCTCTATCCTTATGCTGTTTATACTGAGCATTGTTATTTTGTCTATGGCTGAGTAGTCGCTTTTAATTTCGGTTACTATGTATCTCTAGAAAATATTTCTGAACCTTTGTGATTTCTGCAGTACAATAAAGTTCTTTACCCTTATGAATTCTTAGACTTGTTAATCTGATCAATTAATTGAGTCTATCAGTTTGTTAGCTTATAAGTGAGAACTGCGGCTATCAATTGACTACAGGGAAAGAACCAGTTAGTATAGAGATGGTAATTCCTCTAAAAAACATAGCGGACCATTAATCTAGACTATGCTTAAAGCGATTAGTAAACAGTGGATTCATAACGAGAGTTAGGATCCGGTCTTTGCTAATTAGAATCGTGGAGCGGGAGACCGAATACGAGTTATCCTTATTCTAGGGTTTATTCAGAATATTGCAGAAATCACTTAGGGGAAGAAATTGCAATCTAGAGAGAAATAGTAAACCGGAATTTCCTTTATCAAACAAAACCAAAAACAATTTGTTTACCTGTTATTATTGTTTAGTGAACTCTTTTACAAACATTCACCATCACAAACAAAAACCCCCAATTTCCTGTTATTTATAGTTTTCCTTGTTTTGTGTGAAAGTAGAAATTAAACTAGCCGCTGCCTCCTTGGATTCGATACTCAGGGAATACTCCGAGATTTAAACTTGCTATAATCGACCGGTACACTTGCCGTTAGGTTAAACCCCTAACATAATTTACCGTTAGGTTTTACCCCAACAGGCAACAATGGAGGCTGCTCTTACGTGAATGGAGAAGAGAGGGTCAGGAGAAACCAATGGAAGAAGAGAAATGAAGACAGAGAAGAAGAAAGGTAGCTTATAAGAAGATATTTTGTTTTAAAAAGCAAACAGTAACTTTTCTTATTTCCCTCTTCTTTTCTGAAGTTGGATGACTCACGTGGTGACTCACCACTCTCAAAAATTGGCCCCCTTGTAAATAAGGGCTTTTTGGCATTTGTTGACCAATTAACTAAACTAAGTTGAAAGACTAAACTAGGCACTATTTGGCACTATTACAAACTAGAGCACAAATTTGTGAAATTTTGGTTTCCCATTGATTTAGGCCTCCTAATGTTATAATATTAGTACACATGTTTATTAAGGTGTAATAATAGGTATTTAGCCACTCAAAACTCATTTCTAAGACAATTTCTCAAAAAGGTGCTTTAAGAAGTCTTAAAGCACATTTTTTGTTTAAGCTTGTTTTTGAGCTTGGTTTTCTTTGGTAATTGATTTAACATGACCATTAGCATGTTAGTAAAGTCTTATAATGGTATTTGGGTGCTAATCAAAGTCATTCCAAGCTTAGAGCACATTTTTGCCTAAAGTGCCCTTGAGGCATTTTCTTATGTTTTCCTTGGTTTAAATTGTCTACCAATCTTTATAAGGCATGTTTTAGCCTTATTACATCATAACTGATTTTTACTTAGCATACTTAGGTTTGGGGTATTTCAGAAGGAAAAAGTAAGTAGTTATATTTGCTTTTAGAAACAAATATCTCTTATTTACTTACCTCTCTCCTCCATTCTTCATTCTCTCTTCCTCACCGAATCTCTGCTATCTTTCTTATTCATTCACGTAGAAGACAGATCCATGCTAGCTCCACCTTCACTTGCTTTCCAAACATTCATCTTAGCTCCAAAATCAAAACCAAACACATATTCTTCTTAGTTAGCTCAAGCTCCTTCTTTCTATCCTTTCAAATCTCAAGAGCTTCATTTTGGTGCCAAGCCAAACCGCCATTAGAGGAGGAAACACAAGCTTGAGGAGTTCATTAGCTTCTCAATTCTCTTAAGGTAAAGAATATGTAAGAAAAACTAGGTTTCCACCATTTCTTCTCCATTACCGAAAATTCCTACTCATGGGGCTTCATTTTTATGCCTTGTTCTAGCTTGTTTTCTATTCTCCAAGGGATAGAGGAGGTCCTTGTTGATTCATATCCAAGCCTACCTTAAGACTTCATGGTAAAATAATCATTTTAATACCTTAAAACATATTTTTTAACCTAGGGTTTTCTCCTTAAGGTTAGTGTTATCTAGCACTCATTAGAGTCATTGGTTATTGATTAGAACATTGGCAAGGAGAATTTGGTTGGTGACGAGATTATGCAAGGAAAAGCCTAAGTAAGAAAGTTGGTGAAGCTTGTAAAAGAACAAGGTAAATTGCTTACCTTAATGTGTTTATTGTTTAAGGGAATGGGATCTAGATATTATAAGCTTAGTTTGGAGTTTACATTAGGAAAGGGCTATATATAACCTAAAAAGAAACAATATATTTGAGAAGTTTGTGATTAAGAGCACACGGGAAATGAGATAGTTAGACATAAAAAGGTGAATTACAAGAGCATTTATATTTCAATGGGAGCCTTGTGAGTGTATTTTGCAGGTCAAAGGCTATTATATGTGGAAATTCAGTGGTTAAGTTTATGTCATTTCAGGGCCTAAGTGCCAAGCATTTAAGTTTGTGCATTATATGATGATATGGTGTAGTTTTGATGTAAATTGAGTGTTAAGAAGGTGTGGAAGGAATTTGGTGTTCAAGGTTGTTAAATGGTAAAAACCAAGTGGTTGGATGTTGAAATATACTAGGGAAGCCATGTCAAAATTTGGTGAGAAAACAAGGAGTCTAAGATATAAATGAAGTTTGATGACCTAGAACGTACTAGGATTTCTTAGGGCTTAAATTGGTGAAAGAAGTGAAACTAGAGTGTTCTTGAGTGCTTAAGGATTTACGAGTGTCTGAAGGAATTAGAGGTCAAAATGAGTGAGTGTAATGCTCTAGGGATATGGTGAGAGTGTGATAAGTCTTGTGCAAGTTTTGGTAAACAAAGGATGAATAATGCCTTGTGAGAATCTAAGCGTAAGCTAGAGGAAAAAGAAGGAGTTTATGTAATGGGGGTTGAGGAACAATAATGCTTAGGAGTGGTGGTAATGGAAAGATAACATTTTGGTAGTATGAGATGTAGGTGTGACATACCACTTAGAAACTTAAGGAAAATATTACAAGTGTTAAGAGATTATGTGAGAAATTGGGTTATAAGGTTAGAGAAGGAATTAGGCAAGTTCAAGATGTTATTTTGTGTATTAGAATATGCCTAAGATCATGTGTGAAGTTTTGGACATTTATGGATGAAGAGAACAAGTGCAAATACACTTAGAAAAATAAAAAGGGCAAAAATTTGTAGCTGGTTGGGACTTAAGTCCAGGGTAAAGTCCCGGCCCACACTAAAATAAGGGTCGAGAGTTGCTTCAGCACTATGGTCCGGGACTTGAGTCTAGTATAAAGTGCCGGACCACCCCATTAAAACAATCCGAGAGTTAGGCAAAGGCATGATCGGGACTTAAGGTCTGCAAGGACCCGGACCACTGCCAAAATCACCTGAGAGTTAGAACATGAGATGGTCCGGGACCAAGGTAGGGACCAAGTCCCGGACCACCCTAAAATGGTGTAAAAGCTTTGAAAATGTTAGGTGATTATGGGGATTGATAAGTATGATGTTATAAGGAATTTAAGACATGTTTGGAGGTATAATGGCTACTAAGAGGGTGAACAAATGTAAGAGGTAACGAGAAATGATGCACTTAAAAGTTTAAGTTAAAACTATAAGGACTTAGTGAATATTAATGGGTAACAATGGTGGATAAGTAAGTTAAGTAAGTTGGGATGAGTTAAGTGACTAATAACCAAAAACTGATGAATATTTTAGGATGAAATTAGGACACGGAAGGAGATAAACGAACAATCGCCGATGGTGAACGGTACAGTATTTCTTGTGACCTCACTAGTGCAGAAAATGATTTAACCACGGCCTTTAAACCACGGTTAAGAATGTAACCGTCATTTAAAAGTATATACCACGGTTAATTGTACAACCATCACAAATAATAACAACGGGCGATTTATAACACGGTTCCGTACCGAACCATCGTTTTTAAGCGACAATAAGTGAGGTTGATGAGGAACCGTCGTATATAGTTCGACTGGTTAAACTAAAAACCCACGGTTATCTTATAACCATCTTTTATGCTTGCACCGATAATTTTAAACGACGGTTTTACAGAGGAACGTCGTTTAAAAGTTTTTACTTAAAACCCGCACAATCTTTCTTCTTCCTCCCGCGCCCACCCCCGCCATCTTCTCTGCTCTCTGGCGATTTCACTCTTCCGCCTTCGCACCTCTCTGTCGCCGCCTTTCCTTCCGCCGCCCTTTTCTCGCCGCCTCTTCCTTCGTCGCCCTAGCGAATGCTGAGCCCAACATCGCCCCGCCCTCTAGTAGCCCGTCCCACACAATCCGTCCTCCTCGTTGCCCTCGCTCGCACACGCCGGTCTCCTCCGTCTTCGTCGCCCGCCGCCCCGTCACCCTTCCTCCTCCGTTCCGGCAGCCAGTACACGCCCACGACTAAATCAGCTCCACCACTTACAAATCCAACAACACGCGTAAGTTCGCCTTCTCATGACATCAGTACCTAATTTTGTCAATTTTGTAGTTTGAGGAGCATTTTATGAAATATATATTACATAAATTCTATATTTGTATTAGTTATAAGCTAGGTTGAACAGATTTGAAAATATTATTATGTATTATTTGTAGTTTCTATGTACACAGATTTGAAAAATAAAAAGTAAAGCTGTTGAGAAGGGGTTGAAGAAACTAGATGGGTAATAGAAGAGAGAGCGAAAAATTTAGAGATTACCTGACTAACTTCTGCATTAGTAAATGAGAGGTAATACTTTGGGTGGACTATATTTTTATGATAAAAACAAACCAAATGACAACATTACCACAATAAAGATGAAAGATATATATAGACAACAAGTAGAACAAAAAAGAAAGCTCAAGTATAATAGTATAGACAACAGTAGAACAAAAACCAACAAACATATTATTATTGTCTTGCATGCTAATCTCTAAATCTCAAAAGATAACTCTCATCCTACAATAATAATGAAAAATTATGGGGCCTTATGAATCGTACAAAAATGCTGCCAATTTAAATTTTATATTATATTGTTATTTTTTAAAGAAAGTTTCTCTTTTGATAACTAATATATGTTCTTGCTCTAACTAATTCTTTAAACTGGCAATTTACAGGTTGCTTCGATCTCGACCCAATCCAGATTGAAGAGGTAAGGGAGAAAACTAACTAGTATAATACTTGAATTTACTTCTGTCAAGTACTAGCACCTTGTTTGGTTTGTAAAGTAACGAAAGATTTATATTAAATATATAAACTACATTTGTAATTCTGATATGATTATGGGAGTTCTATTTTAGTGGCATGATTATTTGAGTTGTAACATTGTCTTGAAACTGGTTTTGGTTTAGGTTATTCATATATATTGATAATAAATAAATAAATATATATATATGATAATATTGGTCAACTGGTTGGTGATAATGATGCTTAATGTCGGTGGGTTTTGCTGAAACTCACTGGAACCATGTTCTGATGTTGCTATTATGTGTGGTTATGCATAAAATTGTGGAGTGCATAAAAATACGCAAATGTCATGCCAAATTTTTCCTAAAATTTTCATTTTCTAATTTCATTCGCTAGGTGTAATACGGTTGGACTGTCTCAAAATGTTTGTGAACTAAAACTTACTTATTTAGATTCAATTGATTAATATCTTGACCTAAACCAAAACATTCCAATTGATTATTTTTTAATATATCTAAAGCTACATTTTGTTGTAGTTGTTACCTCTCATTGTGCTAACATTTTCTTGAACTGGCGATTTCCAGGTTGCTTCGAGCTTGACCAGAATCAGACTGAAGACGCGAAGGGAGCAAACTGATCGAACTGGTATAAACTGCTACTTCCCATTATGATGATGCTTGACATAAATATAATATGCATGCTCCCATTCTGATGATGTCTATTGTGTGCGTTTTGCTGAGAATGTTGTTATTGTGTTTGGATTTGCATATATAAAAAAGTGTGGAGTACCTAAAAATACGTAAAGGTCATGCCAAATTTTTTCCAGAATTTAACCTTATTTATTTCATTGAATAGGTGTCATATACTACGTGCAAGAACATCGTCTACTTGTCTCTTCTCTATCTTGTGCTGTTCGCGCTGACCATCCAGTACTCATCAGGTTGGTATTTAAAATGTTTCAATTTATTTTTGTTTTTCTATTAAACAATGGAAAATCAATTCAAACATAGAATTACCTGTCTGAGATTACCTGATAGAGGTATGTCTTAGATAGTCCCTGTTGGGACTGTCCAATGACCTTTGATCTCACCATCTAGGTTGTGAATGAGTTAATAATATACAGTAGTTCAGTGATAATTTCAGCAGCATTACCTAGTGTTCTTCTAGTGTACATATATATATGTGAATTGAAACGATTCATATATATATCTACACTAGGAGAACTGTAGGGTAATGCTGCCGAAATTATCACTGAACTACTGTATATTATTAACTTGTTCCTAGGTGAGATCGAAGGTGATTGGATAGGTTTAGGTTGTTAAATCTGTAAATAAAAAAAGAGGAGATCAATGGAACGAGTTCACGACATCTGGTGTGTGTTGAAAAAGGAGATGGAGCGCTCAGTGATGTACAGTGACAGATTGGACATCAAGTACCTAGAAGGGGTCAATAAATTTTGCAAAGTCCTTGTTGACAATCTTAAACCAAGGGATAAGGGATATATTCGATGTCCTTGTGTCGATTGCAAGAACGACTTCAAATACCGAGGTGTGGACAAGATTAAGGATCATCTGATTCGCAGAGGGTTTACAGATGATTATGAAGCCATAACAATACTGCATGGTCAACATTCAGTACAAGTGTTTGAATGTGCTGATAACGTCGTTGCAGAACAATCAGAAATGGATGCTTCACACGATTTTGGGGATACTCAAGATGATTCACTAGGTAGTGATTCAGATGATCAGGAGGACCTTAATGCAATGATGGAAGATGTTGAACAACATTTTTCCAACAAACCCAAATCATTCGAAAATCTGATGCAAGCATCAAAGGAACCGTTGTACAGTGGATGTGAAACGCAAACACAAAACAAATTGAGCGTTGTCCTAAAACTATTCAATCTGAAGGCGAGACATGGATGGAGTGATGTCAGTTTTACAGATCTTTTACAACTGCTGAAGATGTACTACCAAAGGACAATGTGATACCCACAACAACTTATGAGGCAAAGAAGTTAATGTGTCCGATGGGTATGGAATATAAAAAAATACATGCTTGTCCAAATGGGTGTATGTTGTATTGGAAGGAGAATGAGTTGGATGACCATTGCTCTGAATGTGGGGAATCACGCTATGTAAAAAAGGGTGACAGAAACCACATAAGCACTAAAGTGGGCTCTCCTGCGAAGGTGTTGTGGTATCTACCGATAATTCCCCGATTCAAACGTTTGTTTGCAGTTCAGAAAGATGCTGAGAACCTCCGATGGCATGCTACCCATAGAAAGGATGATGGTAAATTGAGACATCCAGCCGATTCACCACAATGGAGAAACATTGACAGAATATACCCTCAATTCGGTACAGACCCAAGGAACTTAAGACTTGGTTTATGCACTGATGGGATGAACCCTTATGGCACTTTGAGCAGTATACACAGTACTTGGCCTGTTTTATTGACAATATACAATCTGCCATGGTTGTGTATGAAACCCAGACATATTCCTCTCTCTGTTGATATCGGGTCCAAAACAACCGGGAAACAAAATTGATGTGTTTTTGCAACCACTTATTGACGATTTAAAATTGTTGTGGAATGAAGGTGCGACGGTGTATGATTCATATGGTATGGAAAACTTCACGCTCCGGGCTATGTTGTTTTGTACGATCAATGATTTCCCTGCATACGGTAACCTCTCGGGATACACAATTAAAGGAGCTCTAGCGTGCCCTATATGTGGAGATAGAACTTGCAGTATACGGTTAAAACACAGTGGAAAAAATGTGTACATGGGCCATCGGAAATTCCTTCCTAAAGGGCACAAATACCGTAAGATGACAAAAGAGTTTGATGGAAAAACGGATCATGCAGTCGCTCGACCACCACTATCTGCTGCTGAGACTTACAATCAGTTGAAGAATGTTGTGAACAACTTCGGTCCACCAATTAAAGCCACTGAAAAGAGCATCTGGAAGAAAAAATCAATATTTTGGGAACTTGAATATTGGCAACATTTAGAGGTGAGACATTGCATTGATGCTATGCACGTGGAGAAAAACATTGGTGAAAGTGTATCTGCGACACTACTAAACGTGAAAGGAAAGACAAAAGACCATTTAAAGGGTAGAAAAGATCTGGTTGAATTGGGTATACGAGAAGAACTCGCGCCACAACAAAGAGGGAAAAGAACATTCTTGCCTCCCGCTTGTCATACATTATCCAAAGAAGAGAAAATAAGTTTTTGTAGTTCTCTTCGTCATATTAAAGTGCCATCCGGTTACTCATCGAACATATCAAGTTTGGTATCAATGTCTGATCTTAAATTGGTAGGGATGAAGTCTCACGACTATCATGTGCTGATGCAGCACTTACTTCCGGTTGCTCTCCGTGGAATCCTTCCAGCTGATGTCAGGAAAACTATTACAAATTTATGTGTTTTCTTCAAAGGAATTTCGTGTAAAGTGCTTGATGTGGAGACGCTGGATAAACTACAGAATGACCTTGTGATCACCATGTGTCAGTTGGAAATGTATTTTCCTCCTTCGTTTTTTGATATTATGGTGCATCTACTTGTTCATCTTGTTAGAGAGATCAAACATTGTGGTCCGTTATACCTTCGATACATGTATCCGTTTGAGAGATATATGGGTATACTGAAAAAGAAAATGAAAAACCGTCGGCGTCCAGAGGGAAGCATAATTGAAGGGACAGTAACAGAGGAGTAGTTGACTTCTGCACTCATTACTTAGACGGTGTTGATGTTATTGGATTACCGAAAGCAAGACATGATGGCAGGCTTAAAGGGGTTGGTACCTGTGGGAAAAAATTATGCAGAGTTGATTGATACATTGAACAAGGCACATCTGGTTGTGTTGAATCATTCTGAAGTTGTTGAACCGTATTTCGATGCACACCTAGTACCTCAAAACAAAACACCCAACGATGAGTAATGCCAAATTAAAAAAAGAGCAGAATGCAACATTTGTTAAGTGGTTCAGACAGAAGGTGTTGTATGAAGATTCAAGGAACGTGGATGAAATGATCCAGTTGTTGGCACTTGGTCCAAATCTCGATGTGTTGTCGTATGAAGGATATGATGTAAATGGATTTTCTTTTTACACTGCACGTCAAGATTGTAAATCGACAAACCAGAACAGTGGTGTGCATCTTATCGCTTCACAAGACATTTTCACAGGAACAAGTCGTAATACACTGAAGAACGAATATTATGGTGTTATTGAGGATATTTGGGTCTTGAATTACACTAGTTATGAAACTTGCGTATTTCGTTGCAAATGGGTGGACAACAAACAGGGATATCGTGAGGAGGATCATGGTATGAAGCTAGTTGATTTAACGACAGCGGCTCCTACTGATGAACCCTTTATTGTTGCATCAAAGGCAAAACAAGTATTCTACTGTCGTGATCAGTCTAATCCCAGATGGTCTATTGTAATGCAGAGTAAAAGATCGATAGTTGGGATTGATAATATTGTTGATGAGGATGAATACGACTGTGAAGATGAAACAGATGTACCTATTCGGTTGCCGATGGAGGTAGATAATGTAACTAATTTTGAATATCGAAGGTCCGACCACAATGAAGGATTGTGGATTGAACGATGAAATGTTATTTTGTAAGTTTGGTTGACAATATTATATTATTTCATTTTTGTCATGTTTCAATATTTGATTCAGTAGATGTTCGTATTAACCTTGTTAATTGTTGATTATTTTTCAGATTATGGATCCTGACGATAGAGTCGAAGAGGACTTACTGTTGGGGCTGGATGATATTGACGATGACGTCCCTACTGAAGAACCACCAGCTGCATCTACTTCGCAGACCCTCGGAAGGGACGTGGACCGACCCGTGGGTTGAAGGAGAAGAAAGATTCTCCCATCGATTTGATCTGGGACAAGTACCTCCGACATCGTGGTGGGTCGAAGCAGAAGTTTGCTTCCTACTTGGGATTGATGGTAAAATCCCATTGCTCGATTAATAAGGATTGGAAAGATCAAGAAAAGGCAGACAAAGACATCATGTGGCAGATGGTGCAGAAGAAGTACAAGGTCGCGGATGAACTTCGGACGAAGATTGAATCACTTCTAGCGACATCACTGCGACAGTTCAAGCATCGGTTGGTAGATGGCTGGATTACAAACCGGGCTCCAAGAGGTCACCGCCGTGGGTAGTGTATGATGGTATGATCACGGAGGAGGACTGGAAGATATTCTACGACCATCGCCAGACTGAAGAGTTTAAGGTACTTTTACAATTATTTCTTAATTATTTAAGGAATAAAATTTAACAAATATTTTTTTTATTATGTATAACTTACAAATATACAAATTTTGTAACAGTTACGTCAAGAACAAGCGAGACGTAACCGGGCGAAGAATATCTACAAGCACTTCATGGGGCGAGCTGGATACACGGGGCGGTTGGAGAAGTGGAAGAGCGAGGGCTTACTGACTAAAACTAATGAAGACGGCACTCAGTCATTATTGATGATGTTGACGATGCAAGTAGAGTGCAGACATTTATGCTGGGTCGAATGGTGAAAAATGACGAGGGGTATGTGTTCCCGCAGAGCGAGACTGCTGAGTTGGCGTCCAAGATTGTAAGTATATATTTAAAAGTTGTTGTTTACTAATTAGTAAGTTCATTTCTAAATATTTTTGTTAATTTAAAATAGTCTGGCTCGACTGAGCGATGGGAGATGGTTCCGGCCCCTCCGTCTCAGGATGATCCACTGAATAAGGCCCTTGGGCAAAAGGATCATCCAGGGCGAGTGCGGGGGCTTGGAGGGGAAGTTCGCCAAAAAGACGTGTTTCCTACGTCTCGATCGAGAGTACCACAGGCTGAAATGATAGAGGAATGGTGGATGAACGGGTGCATGACCGGTTGGAGGAGTCGGAAAGACGTCACGCTGAGTCGGAAAGACGCCACGCTGAGGAGCGTCAAGCCTACGAGGAGCGCCTGCGAAGACTTGAGGCTTTAGTATTGGGCCAGGTGCATGCTCCTACACCGACACCTACTCCTACACCGGTGTCTACTCCTACCGCGACGGCGGATACATCGATAGTGGCCGCGTCTCCTACACCGGCACCTACTGCTAGACCGACGTCTGCTCCTACCACGACGGCGGATACTGTCGATGATCCTACACCGACGTCTGCTCCTACCACGACGGCGGATACTCCGATGGTCGATCATCCTGCACCTTCTTCTCCTACCAGAGACACATTTCCTTATCAAAACCTTTCGGTTTGTTCTTTTTTCCTCCTTAGTTATTTTAACATTACTTTTAAAACAATATAATTTTATTAGCTTGCTTACTGTTGTGAGTTGATGTAGTGGCTAAATCATGTCATCTGTTTCAAGTGTTGGATGGTGGGACTGTCATGTTGCATTCGGTCGGGTTTTACAGACCGGACCGAACACTGTAGTACATTTCAAGGTCATCCCACCTCTCCACGCTCGTGTGATGGTAGACGATATTGTGCAAGGTCATGAGGACTCTCCCCTTCCGTTGGAGTGGAATCAGTGGAGTAAAATAGGTCAAGCAAAATCTTCAGTTGTTCCATGGCCATATTCTCTCATTGATGTCAGTAGTGACAAGGTAAACTATTTACATGCTTACTGTTTAGTTTTTAACTTGACTGTTGACTGATATGTTTATTATTTAAATTTTATACTATTAGATTGATAAGGAATTAAGACCGGTTAAGAAGAGGAAAGTGGATAAGGGGAAGGAAGTTGTGAAATCAAGTGAGGAGAGTCAGAGTGAGAAAGGAAGTGGTGAAACCTTTCGATATGACTCCTAGGAGATCCCCCATTCTGACACCCAAGTATCTGAAGAAGTTGACAGTCAAACAAAAAATGTTGTATGACTTTTTCATGACGAAGCCGCAGTCTGTCACCAACTTCAACATGAAAGTGTCTAAGCATGTTTTCCACTCGAGCCCAGAGATCTGATGATTACCGTGAGCGATCTAAGAGAATTTTTGATGGGAGACCTGCTTAACATCTCTGTGATTCAGGCCTATTGTGTGTAAGTATCTTTTAAATTATTAATTATCTTTCATTTTTTTAAGCTATTTAACATATCTTATGAAAAAATGTTGTTTAGGTGTTTGACTAGTAGACTGCTAGCGAGCAAGAGATTATTGCCTCTCTTTCTTGTGTCCGCAATTGATGTCAGCAAATCAGGCCGCATTGGATGAGCAAGGATGTGTACAGCATGTGAGGCAGGGATTTTGTACTGCGGTGCGAAGAAGAAGCAAATATTTGCTGATCCCATATCATCAGATGTAAGTACACAATAACTGGAATTTTTTGCTTCCTAATTGTGATATTTAATAATTGTTCTACAAAACATTCTTTGTTTTATCTGTGGCAGCAATCATTGGATGTTGTTGGTGTTGTGTATCGACACCTCATGCTTGTTGATACTAGACCCATTGGGCGGCCCTGATGACCTTCGAGAGATCGCTGTAGAAATATTTGAAGGAGTGAGTATTCAAAATTTTAATGCATTATGTATTTATTTTAAGCTTGTCCTAGATTATTGACAATAATGCTTCATTTTAAAATGCTGTATTTCAGGGGCCATAAGCTTGGTTTAAGTGATGAAAAGAAACCATTCTACATCTGGACTTCCACTACATACGCGTAAGTAATCATTTAATTTATGCATTTTTGTATTAAAGTTAAACGTTAATTTTTTGATCTGTCTAAAGTTGGTAATCCATGGATGGTGTGATGACAGTGTCCTCAACAGCATGATTCACAAAGCTGTGGCTATTATGTGATGCGGTACATGTTCGGGATTGTACAAAATATTGACACGCTTAAGGATGATGACAAGGTAACCCATACCAATCAAAGTTTTAGTTAAAGTTATTGCATTTTAAATAAAATTGTGTACTATGATGATCAGTTTCTTTTTTTTTTATGGACAGATCGTTTCTTATTTCACACAAGCAGGGAGCATGTATTCCAAAGGGGATCTCGACTTTGTAAGAGATCATTTATCACAGTTTTGGTGTAAAAATTACTTGAGTGTTTTCTTAGATCTTATATCCTAGTGTACGTAGTTAGACTTAAACTTTTTTTTTGCTGAAGCAACTCTCAAAGTTTGTAAAGTTCAACTCTCTCTTATTTTTGAAAGTTTGAATGGGTTTGTTTGCAATTCGTTTTCAATGTTGCAATTCAAACTGGCAACTTGGTTTTGGTCATAGTGTGGTTGGTTATCAAAGGGCAATACCAGTTGGATGCCTGTACAGGTTGTATATGCGATTGTAAATTGGGTTGTGTTGGAAAACATATGTGGTAGATGCTAAAAAAACAAAAAAAAACTAAAAAAAACCACGGTTCACTTAAAACCGTGGTTTAAAAACTCACTGGAACAACGAGTATAAACCACGGTTTTTATAAAACCGTCGTATTAAGTAGTCATACCACGGTTATAACTTGAACCGTCGTATAAAGCAATGGAACACTTATAACCACGGTTTTCGTCCCAACCGTCGTATATCGTCTGATTCCCGCGACACAACGGGCTTTAAACGACGGTTTTACGAACCGTGGTTTATAATGCGTCTTTTAAACGACGGTTTCAAACCGTGGTTTATTGCAATTTTCTGATATACCACGCGAGTATTAACCACGGTTTGAAACCGTGGTATATAGGCAAAATAACCGTGGTAAAAAACATTTTCGCACTAGTGCCTGCTTGCTAACGAGCTGTCCCTCGGCTTGTGTGCTATCTGTTAATTGCTATAACTAAGACAAGATAAAGCATGGAATAGGTTTTTATTGCTCTCGTTGTGCGAGTGTTTTCTTTACACTAACCCACGAGATTCGAGACTAGCTACTAACTAAGCTCAGTATTTGTTGAATGAGAAGAGGAACCATATTCGGTGACTGTTGGTTAATACCCGATACGGTTTAACTAACACATGAATTATAAGACTTTCACTAACTGGAACTTAAAGGAGTGAGGAATCCGGGACTGACTCCGGTCATGCAAGTTAAGGAAAGGGGTCGGTATCTGAATCATATCCGACTTCCGTTTGAGGACTTGTCTTCGGAGTCGTCGCCTAGGGTCGAATGTCGGCTCAGCTACATTGGATTTCCAGTCCAAGGTAGGAGGCATTAAGATGGTGTTGGTGGGATCTACCTAAATCCCAACTAATTTGAGAATTATCGTTCATCACACCAATGCAGTTCTCGGCCGTTGGCTAGGGTCACCTTTGTCCTGACAAATGAACAATGGACTTTGTGCTACCGAATCTGATAAAGAGCGGTTGACTTGTTTTGAGATGTGATTGTTCACTTGTGGATTGTGGTTTATTGCACTTCATATTATGATTGTGTATCTAATCAATTTCCATGCTATCGACAATTAGTCGTCGTAGCCCCGTTAGCTTGGGGGCCACGAGAGGGTCGTACCAGCATTCTTGCTGACCCCCTTTGGGGGCTGTTTTTATTTTGCAGGTAAGCGTCCCATGAAGAGTCACCCTGAGAGTAGGGGCGGTTAGACTTAGGCTGGGCTTTATTTTGAGTACGGGATGCGCCTGTGCACCCGTCTGTTGATATTAAGACTGATAGAAGTTATGTTGTTAACGAAAATACTATGAACTAGGTTGGTGGGTGTTTTTGGTTGGTATGTATGTTTTGGATAAGCGTTGTAAGTATTTAAACTTCGGTATATTCTATTGTTCAGACCGTGGCAAGGTTCTGGGGTTAGTTCATTCCGCTGCGACGTTTGTGAGTAAGCTGTTAAGTTTGCGATAACCACGATTGGCATAGGACGGGTTGTTACAAAAAGTGGTATCAGAGTGTAGTTACGCTCTGATCAAGAAATACCGGACATAGGTAACCACCGAGTTAGGATATGAGTTCAGATATAAGTAAGGGGCTAAGGGTGTGAGAAGTTAGAGTGAGTAGAGTCAGATGACCACTATTAAGTGTGGATCGTCTTTACCGTCTACGGACGTCATAAATCCATGAACCGAAACCGTTGTGAATACGAGACTAATGTGAGTTGTGCTTATTCAGATGTCATAACACCCCTATAATAAAACAACAGCGGAAAATAAACTAAAGGTGCTACAGACCATCGGGCTCCAAACACCCGGTACCAACCTCACCAACTACAACCATTACAATTAACTAAGTTACGGTCTGAACTTCGAGAAAACTTAACATAACATAACAATAATAAAATACATTCACTCTCCATAAACCAAATCCCATCCCAATCACTCACGCTCTTCGTGGCCACCTGTATAAACAATTTATACCTGCAAGATAAAACCAAGCAGCCCACCCCGGGAGGGGTGAGTCAGTTCCCTGGAATGGAACTGGTACAATTCTCCAAAAACAAACTTATAAAACAACTCTTAAATAAATATTAGCTTGAAAGCAATCACTTAAACCACACAGAGGAGCAAGGCATTCCACAAATCACCAAATCAAGATAACAAGTTAAGAATAAAGATGAATAACAGAAAGGTAAAGTTAGTGAAACAAAACCACACCATGTGTTAGTGAACATCCAATGCCTTAGTTAAACCCAATTCGCGTTAGGAGTAGAAAGACTCAGATAGTCACAAAAGACTAGGAATAATAAGATAGATCCAAGAACCAATAACTCAAGAGTGGAATAATTCAACTGGGAGAGATGGCCCCCACCGCCAGATATAAATGTCCGTATGGACGAGGGATATACAGCCCCCTGCTGTCAGATTAAAAATGTCCTGGTGGACGAGGGATATACAGCCCCCTGCTGTCAAATATAAATGCCCCTATGGGCGAGGGATATATAGCCCCTTGCTGTCAAAAATAAATGCCCCTATGGGCGAGGGATATACAGCCCCCTGCTGTTAGCATTGAAAACACGCACACGTCGAAACCTCCAGAACCAGCTCATGGATGAAAACAATATCCAGAGTCAAATGAAGAATTACCAAGATGGACCTTTTCCAAATTCCCACTAGATCACTAACTACCCAGAGCAATACCAAAACACTCATTCCTACAGAGTGTAGAAGCGTAAACCCCAAGCAGTCAATGTCTAATGGAACAACCAAATAGAAGGAACCAATACCCAAGTGAGTTTCACATCCATGGCTCAGTTAGTCACACAAGCTGAGTTAGTCACACAACCATTTCCTTTTTTATAAATCCCTCTTAAAGTCAGTTAGCATTTTTCAAAAACGTCCCATAAGTCAATCAGCAAAAGTAACGGAGTACGAGAAATCGTATCTGGTCAACGCTGTAGCAGTTCTAGTAAACTCGTGCAAACATTCAACAATTCTCTGAGGAACATTGAAGATAACTTACTATCAATAACCCGTACCCTAGGTAAAACTTAAATAAATTCCTCTCTCTTATTTCCAAATCTCAATTATCTTATAAGCCCTCGCTTAAATGTTACGTATAACCTTTGACTTATTTTAGAAGGTTGTATAGCCCCAAGGTTGTAGGATCAAGGAATTATTTTATTAACACCTGCTAACTGTCCACTCCTATCCACTTTATTCATATTAACCACAATCCTCACATTCAAGACTTTTGAGACCTTAATAACATAAATGTGTTTACATTATATAATTAAATCTAAGAATTTCAATAATAATCTTAAGCTCAATACCTTTATTCTTAATTTAGAATAAACATTGTATTATGACCTATGATGGACTGATCTCAGAATACTATACTATTATCTCACAATGTAAAGATTATGTATTTAAACAATATCTACTAGATAACCCATTATGATTAAGTCTTTCCCTTAACTTAATTAAGATCTACATCTTGTATATTGGAATGTAGTGTTGTAGACGCGTTTTATTATAACTTAATTGAACTGCTAAACTCAATTATCTCATCTTTAGTTCAGAATGACTTTTAATTACAACCATCTAATAACTTGCCATAAGATGTTAAATTGCTTCTCATCCTGAATAACTATACTATAGTTAACTTAGATTTAACGAATTAATCTTACATTTAGTATTCAGAAGGTATATTATATGTTTTATTATTACCTATACAATAAGGTGTTTAGTATAACCTTATATGTATCCTTACTTACATTTAATTTCCTAAATGTTTTTTTTTACACACATCTCTCTATAGACCATGCATAATCCTTTGTACCAAACTTCATTAAACTTAAGCCTTAAATACGTTTTAAATTGTTTTACAAAACCTAAGTTTTCAAAGGAATAACTTAATAAATTAATTTCCTTTATTGTATTTAGGATGGACAATATATCTACATAGAGTAGAAATTATCAAAGAATTAAATTCTGGTTCGTAAGTGAAATTGTTAGTCATTTAATAAGATAATCTACTATGAAAATTCTCATATTTTACATTCAAATAACCTATCATTATTTCCCATTACCATACGGTATATCAATATATTTCTATATGTAACTTAGTTTTATCTAATAAAGGTTCAAAGGTTTTAAGTACACTTCCTATTCATAAACCTTCTATAAATTCTACTAACGCCTCACTTGTTGTAAACTCACAATCCTAAGTATTGATAATAATGTTATAAATGTATTTCATATGCTTATCTATGCCAAGAACTTAAGGATTATTATTTAGATAAATTCCAAATCATAGTTTAATATAGTTTAACATCATAATCCTTTAAATGATTTTATCTTAAAACTTTAAGTTATATTTCTGAATACCCCAAACCTTGGTATGTTGTGTAAATGTTAAACTATGGTATTTAAAGGCTAAAATGCCTTAGAAACATAAATGTACATTTAACCATAGTAAAGCGCAATAAAACACTAAGACCCGGTTTGAGCAAAAACATGCTCTAAGCTTGGAGTGGACTTGGCTAGGACCCAAGAGCCTACCAAGACTTGATAATATTTAATTATGACTTTATAAGGCTAATTAAGTCCTTAGGAAACTTTGTAGACAATGAAACCAAACAAAACATATAAGTACCTTAAAGTCAATAAGAGCAAAATGTGCTCTAAGCTTGGGATAAATTTGTAAATGACCTAAAGGTCATACCTATACCTTATAAATATGTTAATGAACATATTTAATCAATTACCAAAGAAAACCAAGCTTGAAAACAAGTTAAAACACAAAATGTGCTCTAAGGAGTCTTAAAGCACGTTTTTGAAAAATTGTCTTGTAAATGAGTTTTGAATGGCTAGATGTCCATCATTACTCTTTAATTAACATGTGTACTATATAGTATCACATTTGGAAGTCTATATCAATGGGAAATCAAAAATTTCACAAATATGTGCCTTAGTTTGTGAATAGTGCCCAAATAGTGCTAGTTTTGACTTAAGTCAACTTTAATTAGTTAAATGGTCAACAAAGACCATAAGTATCTTATATATTGAAGGGGGCACGGTTTTTAGTGTGTGAGTCATCACACTTGGCTAGCAAATAAAGAAAAAAGAAAGAAAAGTGAAAAGTTACTTTATGCCTTATAACATAAATATCTCCAAACTAAACCTCTCTCCTCACTTTCTCTTCTTTTTCTTCTTGGTTCCCACCGTCTCCAACCTCATCCTCCCTTCTCCATCTCGTTTGCTACAGCCATATACCATTCTCCATCTTTGAATGCTTGTAACTTCTAGCTCCATGCACCAAATCAAATTCCAAGACCATATTTGTCTTAGTTAGGTCAAGCTCTACACTTCTCTCTTTTCAAATCTTCAAGAACTCCATTTTGGTGCCATGAAGATTCTCCATTGAAGGAGCTGAGCTCACCTTTTCATGCCTTGACATTCTCCTTTGCTTAAGGTAAGGAAATCAAAGAAAAACAACATTTCCTCTTGTTTTAGTGTGTGGCCGAATTCACCTTACAATGGTGCATTACCTTGCTATTTTTTTAGCTTAATCCAAACTTCAAAGGGCTAGGAGGAGTCCTATCTTGCCACTTGTTCAAGTTCTCTTTCAAATTCCAAGGTAACATCAATTTTAGTGTTTTAAGACACTTATGTAAACCTAGGGTTTATTATGAGTTGAGTATTAAACTTAATGCTCATTACCCTTATATGTATATTGGTTAGAAGGTTGACAAGTGATAAAAGCTCCTTGCCGATTTTCAATCAAGAAAAACAAGAGAAAACAAGTGAGAAAACTTGGAAAAACAAAGAGGTAAATAACCTCTCTTAATGTGGTTTATTGTACTAGGGAATTGAGCTATATTTGCTTAATAAATAACCTAAAGAGCCAATGGGAAAATGAGCTAGGAAACTATCCACAAGGTGGACTAAAAGGACATGGGAGCATTGTTGTGTATTCGCAGGTTGAAGGCATTTAAATGTGGAAATTCAGTGTTTATGGTTTATGCTATTTAAGGGCCTAAGTGCCAAGCAATTTAAGTTTATGCACTATATTGTGAGTAGTGTAAATTTGGTGAAGTTTTGTGTGTGAGGAAGTCCTTGATGGATTTTAGGTGTTCTTGAATGAAATAAGGTAAAAACCTAAGTGTTTGGATGTGAGGATATACAAGAGAAGCTATGGCAAATTTGGAAAATGTATAAGGAGTTCTAGGTGTTTTAAATGAGTTTTGGTGAACTAGGAAGTGTTAAAGTGAACAATGTTTTACTAGGGAAGAAAACATATATTAAGGTGATTTAGAGTGATGCAAGGATTTAGGTATTATCTTGGAAGTTCTAGGAATTCAATGTGTGTTTTTGAGAATGTATTCAAGTCTTGGAGAAGTTTGTTTAAGGTTTAGGAATGTTGATGTACAAGGAAGAAGTGATGTTTAGGCAAGATGTGAAAAGGAGATTTAGTTAGTAAGAAAAAAGTTTGAGAGATGATGTTAAGGTGTAGAGGAAACACCTTGGTATAGTGGTCAATATTGGTGAAGTACCACTTAGAAATCCTAAGGAGGAAACATTCCAAGTGCTAAGAATTTTGTAAGGAATTTGTGAATGATAAGATGGTTTTGGTGTGTGATTTAAAGAGTTTAGTACATGGCTAAAGGTGTGTTTGAGGTGTCATATGGTGTTGCAACACATTGGGAGACTTAAGGAAAAGTTTGGAACAATTTGGACAATTCTTAGGAAGTTTCTGCAGCCACCTACCCAGGGGACCGACCCCAGTCTGGGTCGGTCGGGCTGAAACTGTGAACTTAGATGATCTCTGCAGCCGACCTACCCAGGGTGGGTCGGTCGGTGGGTCGGTCGGACCTTAAAAAAAAAATATTAAGTTAATTAATTTTAATAATGTTAAGTGGTATTAGTGGTATGCCATTAAGAGAGTATTGATGATTAGAAAATAATTATAAAAGGACTTAAGAGATTAAGTTAAGTAAGATGATTTAAATGTTTAAGGTTATGAAATGAAATGTATTGAAATGTAAAGTAAAACAAGTTAAAATGTGAAGTTATGTAACTAAGTTAACGGGGATAAGTTATGAACATTAGACTTTAAACAATCATGCTACCCCAATGTTAATAAAGTACATGTAATGTTATCAGTTGTTCGAGATTGCTCGAGGAACAAAGTGGACATGATAAAGTGGACTCCGGTGTCAGGTATGGTTTTCTTGCAACCTGTGTCCTACCGGATTACACCGGCTTGTATGCCAATATGTTTTTCTGAGTGTTTGCCACCTTGTAAGATTAAAATGTAATGAGTTTATAGTAATTCATTTATGTGGCGAATTTGGCCTCCGATACCATTTAACCTCAAATATGTGTTAAACCTTAGCTAACCAAAACTAGGAACACATGAGTGATCGGTATTCGGAGTTGACGGCCCAAACCTTGGGAACGTGCTAACCACGGCTATGTGTGAGTTAGTTGGATATTGTTGTTGTATGCAAGTGTGTGAACCTCCCTTGTGTGCTTAACTCGGTTATGATACCGTATGGTGTGTGGATGTGGTAGGCTCCATAATGGATCTCTAACTACTTATTTATAAGTGTATATGTACTAATGGGGGGTGAGGAGTCCGGTTGTTCCGGCCACGCGTGTGATGGACGGGAGTCGATGTCATATCCGGTTCGGCTCTCTTGGTGTATGTATAGGTTGTATTCCAATTTGGTTTCTACCTTCCCTTAGCTTATCCAAAGCTAATTACTGACTCACGTCGGGCCACAGGGGCATACGAATGTTATTTCGGTGTGCTTGGGATTACTATATCCGACACACCTTGGGTTTAAGTTAACCGTTCGATATAACTGGACGGTAACGAGGTTGGTAACGAGCTTAACATGAGATTGGCATTAATCTCTAGGCTCACCATGTATACTAACTATGGTGGAAGGTTCCTTGTGTGAACCGACCTTATGATGTTTTGTGTTGATTATTGTGCTAAGCAATTTCCCCTGCTATGCTATGATATGTATACATTAGGTGTTTAAAATGAATGCGATGTTGTCATGTGTACGCCGAAACAAGAAAGGTTTTGTTATGTTTTGTTATGTGAGGAATGAGATATGTTGTAGGATATGGAGTGTGTGGATCATGGAAATGAATCCCAATTTGTGACAAGAGGCGTTTAAGGATAACCCGATTAATGGGTACGTGTCGTTCATTAAGGAAGTAGCTCGTTTTAGAGGAGAGCCACTCTAAGGTTTAAGGAACCCTTGGATGATTTGTTAAGTGTGGATGTGTTGGTTATATGTTGAGCCCTATTGTTGGGTGTATGCAAAGTGTGGTGTGTTTATGGTTTGTATGCATGATTTAAATATAATCAACTGCATGCTAAGACGACAATTAGTTGTGCGTGGCCCGGTAGCATGTGGGCTGCGGGATTACCATACCAGCAAAGGTGCTGAGCCCCTTGGGGGCCACCCTTTCTCTCCTTTTTCTATTTCAGGTACAAGGAGCTGGAAGCCGTTCGAGAGTAGGACGGGGTAGATGTTTATACATGGGTAGCCATTTAAATGGCGTAAGCATTGTAGGCGTAGTAAGACCGAAATTGTTATCGGCATTAGTTTGTAAATACTTGGTACGGTTGGAATGTATAAAGTATATGGGTTGTTGTTAAGGGAAGCAGATGTAACGTGTAGTTGCTCGGGTCTAGTCCATCAGACCGATACAAAATACATGTATTAGCCTTGTTAGCCACGTGGGTGGTTAACGGCGTGTAACACCATTGAAATAAGTAATGTGATGAGTTGAGTTTCCGCTGCAATGTGTTGTTAAATGTATGGTTGTAGTTGGGGTGTTACAAAAAGTGGTATCAGAGCGAAGTATCGCTCTGATGACTGAATTACCGAGCTTAGGGAATACCGAGTTAGGATTTAAGTACTTTGGGTTAAGGGTTGAGTGATAGCGTGAGAGATACGCTAGTTAGGTATTACCAGTGTGTACTGGAACCCTACAATATCCGTTCCCACCTCCACAATCCCTGTTTTATAACTTGGGAAAGAACGCCAGAGAGATGGAAGTCCACTCTTACTCGGGAATACCCGATCTGGCTGTTATTAAGTACCTCTAAAGGTACGGAGAACCTGTCATACGGTAGATCCCGAAAACTGGGAGTCCCGGAGACGGTTCCCATCTAAACAGTGTTAACCGCAATTCATAGCGAAGAGTGAAGAATCTTGTGTATAAGAGAATAGAATTTCTGGCAACCTGGGTCGACATGCCGGGCAGTCGAGGATGACCAGCTTGCAACGCACCAACCGTGCAACGGGCAAGAAGTGGATTAATAAAACCCGAGACGAGTGTCTACGGGACCGGTTGTTAAATGACACACCGATGGTATACCAACCGACAAAGGAACTACAACGTAGTACCCAAACAAGAGACAAGTCTCAGTAACCACGACAAATACGTGGAACGGGCTACGAAGACGAAACAATACAAAAGAAAAAGGGGTCTCCCAGAATGGGAAACACCCTAGTTGATGATCGTCATGTGAAGACAGTGAGAAGTCACCTGGAAGAGTCATTATCAAGATTGTAAGATCAGTAAGGGCCAACAAGGCCACTGATGACAGTGCGGATAAAACAATACCACAACCGGTATGTGTTAAACCGATAGCCAAGTAGCATGGCGCACTTGCCATAGCAAGTGCTGCTATAACAGAGCTGTTCGGGAAATTTATAACCACTACAAGTACTTGGAAAAGTACATAAAGTTAAATGTGATCGTCATAACAGTGGAAGGGCCTGTTAGCCTAATCTCTGTAATTGTAAGGACACCAGTCAGCAAGAAGCTAGACTTGGCTAAGGTAAGAAGATGTTGTGAAACCATGAGAAATTTTCTTTCAAACCCAGATTTATTCAAACCCTTCCTTTTCAAAACCAGATTTTCTTTCAAACCAACACTTCTTTCCAACCTTCTTTTAAACCAAACCAGTGAAACCAGGGGCAGTTGACAAGGATACAACAGTGGATAAACTTTCCCTCGATTAAGTTCGGGAAGCAAGGAATGAATATTGTCACGGGACAATATAAGGGAGTTGACAACAAAATACTTCACCTAGGCGTGTGACGGACACTACAAGTGTACCAACTGTGTTGTGGGACGACCGCACTCCGATAGGAGCATGTGGGCCTGACAGACCTACTTATAGGTTAGTTGGGTAAGTAGTAATGTATCAGTATGATACCCCATATATGTATACGAGTAGAGTCCAGAACACGGGAAGTAGTCGACTCCGTTCTACGGTCAGCAGAGTAAGTCAAACAAAAGCTAAGGATTACCATGAATGGTTGAAGTAAAGGAACTCAGTTAAGTTAACGAGATTATACTATGGTTAGTGAATTCCTTTCAAGGGAATGTTAAAGAGTTAGGAAATGCGAAGTGCACAAACTGTTAAGTAAAGACATAGCATATGTCTTAAGGATCCTCAAGGATAAACATGATAGCTGGAAAGCAGGGCAAGGCAGATGCCTAATGTGGACACATTAATGTGCAATGGACGGGATGAAATTCCCAGAATGAGTACCTACATTATTAGGAAATGTTGACCTTCACAGAAGAAGATAATAACCAGTTAAGAACGCAAAAAGGCGTGGCTAACTGAATGTACCGATAACTGTGAACCAGATGTAAAGGCATAACTTAACAACACCCAAGAAATCCTTGAAGGGTGTTCGCATCAACAATTGTTGAACGAAATACATGACAGAAACACAAGGGTTGAAATTAACACCCAGTTTAGACATAAGTTGTCAGGAGACGGACTGACAAACCTAAGGGGCATCCCATGAAAGGAAACGGAATGCAACGACCTTGTCATGGAGCCCACTACAACCTCTAAACATGTAATATTGTACAGAGAAGTACATGTGTGTGGACAGCCTACAATGAGCCCAGCTCAAGGCAAATAAGGCTTATAAGCTATAAGCAAGATATGTTATATAAATTCGATTGATTGTAGAAGTTTATGTTGTATAAGTGAACAGAGTGGTAAGCGAACCACTGCATTAAGAGTGGGGATACCTCTCGATATTGTGAGACCGCAGAAGCGGTAGTTATGTGAATCAAGTTCAAGAAATATGTGGAGGATGGACCACGTTGTTATTACCCCAGGATGATTTGAATAAAATATTACGAAAGGAAGTGCTCGTACCAGTTGTGTACACAGGAAGAGTAATAAGCCTGATAGCAATCACCATAGGTGTGTGAAGCTAAATGTGTAGCGAACAACGCTCAAGAAAACATGAAGACTCAAAAAAAATATATAAAAATATAGTATATAAAAAATCAGCCAAATAAGTGGCCAGATAAACCCAGCGTAAGCGGAAGCTAATATAATGCGGATGCAGTATAAGTTGATGTTGTATAATGAGTAAGGATATGGTGCGCAATAAGCGACTGTTGTGTGAGTATGGTTAGATGATAAAATGGGGAGTGAGCAGAGTTATGAGTTAACCCCAGTGGAGGTACAACAGTAAGTGATAGCAAACGAACCGAGCAGTAAGCCGGTGACAAGTATTATGTGATAAGAATTTCAGTAAAACACAGTGTAAAATTCCTATCGCAATCGCATGAGAGATTTACTGTCAAGAGTTTATGCCTCTGCACTCTGTATGACTGAGTGTTTTGGTATTGCACTTGCGCAGTAATGATCAAGTGGGATAGCTAGGAATCAGAAGCATGGTAATTGTGGAGGAATAATGTTATAATGGTCGATGCATAGGTAATGCAAGGCCGCAGGAATGAAAGAATACATGTACAAAACCAAAGGTGGAGACATGATTAACAGTAAATAACTATAGTAACACTAAATGCCAAATATCGGTATGGAATATACCCCAAATGTTGAAATTAGCTGAGAGAGCACTACACACTAAGTAGTAGCTCAATCTCAACCGACAGTAAGTCGGTAGAAGCAAGTCAATCATTGTGAATTACATAGTAGTTTACGCTGTAAGCTATTGGAGAAGTGGATGGAAAATCGTGAAACTCACCGAATTCGCTCAGGGTAAAGATACCATGCGTCGGTTGAGAAACCATTCTTCCCAAGATAAGGGTAATACATTGGAGATGTACAATATAGTAACAGTAACGAATGGGGCAAACTAGCTCTATAATTATCAGGGTTGCGCAACAGAGGCCAGTGAGCCCATGCGTCAGGTACCGGGTATACATTGTGAATATGAATGGATGGCTAGTTATCAGTGCCTAAAAGCCTCACAGGCCAGGACCGAAACCGGTTATGAGTTACAACTCCAATGCGAATTCTTGGTTTAGGAACTAAACCGCTAATATGGTTAAGATCCTCTAATCAGAATCCATTGTGTAATGGACCGCGTGGAAGTTAAAACACTTCACGACGGCAAAACATTTTAAGCCAATGTTCAGTGATTGATTACGTGGGCGTAATCCCTTTTAAGGGGGGTAGAGCGTAAAGCCGCTTAGTGTGTTTTACCGTACAAGTGCACGTGAACGGGTTGTGCATAGCACAAAATGATTTGTTATGATGGTTGGCGCGTGTGTTATATAAACATACGCATTTATTTGTGGTTAAATTGTGGTAATTGCGCACAGAAGATGCGAATACCATTGTGGGAAGTGTGTTTATCTTGTTAACAGTGGTGTGTGATAGTACATGTGGAAGGGAGTAAAGAAACTCCCGGGGAACTAAAACCCCGACGGTGCATAAATGTAAACCATGTATTGTATTTTGATAAAAAATATATGTATATATATACAGTGTTGTGATTTATGAAGGGATATGAGACCGACATAGAACCTAGTGAGAATTAAATTCCCTAGGTAACTTGAATTAAGTTGGATTTGGGTGATGATTGATAGACGGAGTTCTATTCCTTGGAGATGTAATGATTATGACTAGAAGGATTTAAAGATAGAAAATGGGATACGCTTGAATTAGTTGTTGGTTGAAAAAGAAGTGGGAGGTGAAACTTGATTATCATGAGATCAAGGGAAGCCGAACACAAATTGGGGTGGAAAGATAGTTCAACACTGATGCTGATCACATCAGGGTTGGATGACTCTTGAAGCTCCCTGTAAGTGGTCACAAACAACCAAGTTAAGAAAAATACAAGGAGCATAAATTGGACTTGGAGTTGTGTGGTGTTTTCAAAAGGATTTTCAATTGGTGTTTTCAAACAATCGATTAATATTTTGAATAAAAGATCTTCTTATACTTAACTTAGTAAAGAATATTTTTGTAGTACTTGCTCACGAGCTGAGGACGTATGAGCCTTTGTCTTCGGACCGGTGACATGAGAAGTACATATGTTAAAAATTAAGTGAATGTTTTGATCTCCCAAAGGAACGGGGACCAGAAGGTGTCCATCGCGACCGGGTTCTGCGGGATCACAGCGTATATGTACTCAACGTGGGATTCGAACCCATGGAAAGATGGAAAAGGTATTTCTGTTTGATATACGTGCTATGACATGTTGTTTGGTATGTGTGATAAAGGTTGTTTTGACTTTGGTCTCCTAAAGTGTATGCTATCAAGACCTATGAGTCTAAATGTGTTGTGTTACATAGACCTATGTGTCTAAATGTGGTTATGTCACCCAGACCTAAGAGTCTGAGGGATACTGTATAGGTGCGAGTGTGGTGAAGGTACCCGGACCATTAAGTCCGAGGTTACCATGTGAGTATGATGTTTTATGTATAATGTGGATATGTTGCCCGGACCATTAAGTCCGAGGTTGGATGGAAAGGGTGGTTGGTAATGGAAGTTTTATGGCTATAAGTAATTCCCGTATTCTAATCCAATGATGCGAGGAAAGGTGAACTTCGAGGACGAAGTTCTTTTAAGGGGGGTAGATTGAAATACCCCAAACCTTGGTATGTGTGTAAATGTTAAACTATGGTATTTAAAGGCTAAAAAGTGCCTTAGAAACAATAAATGTACAATTTAAACCATAGTAAAGCGCAATAAAACACTAAGACCCGGTTTGAGCAAAAACATGCTCTAAGCTTGGAGTGGACTTGGCTAGGACCCAAAGAGCCTACCAAGACTTGATAATATTTAATTATGACTTTATAAGGCTAATTAAGTCCTTAGGAAACTTTGGTAGACAATGAAACCAAACAAAACATAAATAAGTACCTTAAAGTCAATAAGAGCAAAAATGTGCTCTAAGCTTGGGATAAATTTGTAAAAGACCTAATGGTCATACCTATACCTTATAAATATGTTAATGAACATATTTAATCAATTACCAAAGAAAACCAAGCTTGAAAACAAGTTAAAACACAAAATGTGCTCTAAGGAGTCTTAAAGCACGTTTTTGAAAAATTGTCTTGTAAATGAGTTTTGAATGGCTAGATGTCCATCATTACTCTTTAATTAACATGTGTACATATAGTATCACATTTGGAAGTCTATATCAATGGGAAATCAAAAATTTCACAAATATGTGCCTTAGTTTGTGAATAGTGCCCAAATAGTGCTAGTTTTGACTTAAGTCAACTTTAATTAGTTAAATGGTCAACAAAGACCATAAGTATCTTATATATTGAAGGGGGCACGGTTTTTAGTGTGTGAGTCATCACACTTGGCTAGCAAATAAAGAAAAGAAGAAAGAATAAGTGAAAAGTTACTTTATGCCTTATAACATAAATATCTCCAAACTAAACCTCTCTCCTCACTTTCTCTTCTTTTCTTCTTGGTTCCCACCGTCTCCAACCTCATCCTCCCTTCTCCATCTCGTTTTGCTACAGCCATATACCATTCTCCATCTTTGAATGCTTGTAACTTCTAGCTCCATGCACCAAATCAAATTCCAAGACCATATTTGTCTTAGTTAGGTCAAGCTCTACACTTCTCTCTTTTCAAATCTTCAAGAACTCCATTTTGGTGCCATGAAGATTCTCCATTGAAGGAGCTTGAGATCACCTTTTCATGCCTTGACATTCTCCTTTGCTTAAAGGTAAGGAAAATCAAAGAAAAACAACATTTCCTCTTGTTTTAGTGTGTGGCCGAAAATTCACCTTACAATGGTGCATTACCTTGCTATTTTTTTAGCTTAATCCAAACTTCAAAGGGCTAGGAGGAGTCCTATCTTGCCACTTGTTCAAGTTCTCTTTCAAATTCCAAAGGTAAACATCAATTTTAGTGTTTTAAGACACTTATGTAAACCTAGGGTTTAATTATGAGTTTGAGTATTAAACTTAATGCTCATTACCCTTATATGTATATTGGTTAGAAGGTTGACAAGTGATAAAAGCTCCTTGCCGATTTTCAATCAAGAAAAAAAGAGAAAACAAGTGAGAAAACTTGGAAAAACAAAGAGGTAAATAACCTCTCTTAATGTGGTTTATTGTACTAGGGAATTGAGCTATATTGCTTAATAAATAACCTAAAGAGCCAATGGGAAAATGAGCTAGGAAACTATCCACAAGGTGGACTAAAAGGACATGGGAGCATTGTTGTGTATTCGCAGGTTGAAGGCATTTAAATGTGGAAATTCAGTGTTTATGGTTTATGCTATTAAGGGCCTAAGTGCCAAGCAATTTAAGTTTATGCACTATATTGTGATGTAGTGTAAATTTGGTGAAGTTTTGTGTGTGAGGAAGTCCTTGATGGATTTTAGGTGTTCTTGAATGAAATAAGGTAAAAACCTAAGTGTTTGGATGTGAGGATATACAAGAGAAGCTATGGCAAAATTTGGAAAATGTATAAGGAGTTCTAGGTGTTTTAAATGAGTTTTGGTGAACTAGGAAGTGTTAAAGGTGAACAAATGTTTTACTAGGGAAGAAAACATATATTAAGGTGATTTAGAGTGATGCAAGGATTTAGGTATTATCTTGGAAGTTCTAGGAATTCAATGTGTGTTTTTGAGAATGTATTCAAGTCTTGGAGAAGTTTGTTTAAGGTTTAGGAATGTTGATGTACAAGGAAGAAGTGATGTTTAGGCAAGATGTGAAAAGGAGATTTAGTTAGTAAGAAAAGAGTTTGAGAGATGATGTTAAGGTGTAGAGGAAACACCTTGGTATAGTGGTCAATATTGGCGAAGTACCACTTAGAAATCCTAAGGAGGAAACATTCCAAGTGCTAAGAATTTTGTAAGGAATTTGTGAATGATAAGATGGTTTTGGTGTGTGATTTAAAGAGTTTAGTACATGGCTAAAGGTGTGTTTGAGGTGTCATATGGTGTTGCAACACATTGGGAGACTTAAGGAAAAGTTTGGAACAATTTGGACAATTCTTAGGAAGTTTCTGCAGCCGACCTACCCTGGGGACCGACCCCAGTCTGGGTCGGTCGGGCTGAAACTGTGAACTTAGATGATCTCTGCAGCCGACCTACCCAGGGGGTGGGTCGGTCGGTCGGTCGGACCTTTAAAAAAAATATTAAGTTAATTAATTTTAATAATGTTAAGTGGTATTAGTGGTATGCCATTAAGAGAGTATTGATGATTAGAAAAATAATTATAAAAGGACTTAAGAGATTAAGTTAAGTAAGATGATTTAAATGTTTAAGGTTATGAAATGAAATGTATTGAAATGTAAAAGTAAAACAAGTTAAAATGTGAAGTTATGTAACTAAGTTAACGGGGATAAGTTATGAACATTAGACTTTAAACAATCATGCTACCCCAATGTTAATAAAAGTACATGTAATGTTATCAGTTGTTCGAGAGTTGCTCGAGGAACATAAGTGGACATGATAAAGTGGACTCCGGTGTCAGGTATGGTTTTCTTGCAACCTGTGTCCTACCGGATTACACCGGCTTGTATGCCAATATGTTTTTCTGAGTGTTTGCCACCTTGTAAGATTAAAACATGTAATGAGTTTATAGTAATTCATTTATGTGGCGAATTTGGCCTCCGATACCATTTAACCTCAAATATGTGTTAAACCTTAGCTAACCAAAACTAGGAACACATGAGTGATCGGTATTCGGAGTTGACGGCCCAAACCTTGGGAACGTGCTAACCACGGCTATGTGTGAGTTAGTTGGATATTGTTGTTGTATGCAAGTGTGTGAACCTCCCTTGTGTGCTTAACTCGGTTATGATACCGAATGGCGTGTGGATGTGGTAGGCTCCATAATGGATCTCTAACTACTTATTTATAAGTGTATATGTACTAATGGGGGGTGAGGAGTCCGGTTGTTCCGGCCACGCGTGTGATGGACGGGAGTCGATGTCATATCCGGTTCGGCTCTCTTGGTGTGTATAGGTTGTATTCCAATTTGGTTTCTACCTTCCCTTAGCTTATCCAAAGCTAATTACTGACTCACGTCGGGCCACAGGGGCATACGAATGTTATTTCGGTGTGCTTGGGATTACTATATCCGACACACCTTGGGTTTAAGTTAACCGTTCGATATAACTGGACGGTAACGAGGTTGGTAACGAGCTTAACATGAGATTGGCATTAATCTCTAGGCTCACTATGTATACTAACTATGGTGGAAGGTTCCTTGTGTGAACCGACCTTATGATGTTTTGTGTTGATTATTGTGCTAAGCAATTTCCCCTGCTATGCTATGATATGTATACATTAGGTGTTTAAGATGAATGCGATGTTGTCATGTGTACGCCGAAACAAGAAAGGTTTTGTTATGTTAGGAATGAGATATGTTGTAGGATATGGAGTGTGTGGATCATGGAAATGAATCCCAATTTGTGACAAGAGGCGTTTAAGGATAACCCGATTAATGGGTACGTGTCGTTCATAAAGGAAGTAGCTCCGTTTTAGAGGAGAGCCACTCTAAGGTTTAAGGAACCCTTGGATGATTTGTTAAGTGTGGATGTGTTGGTTATATGTTGAGCCCTATTGTTGGGTGTATGCAAAGTGTGGTGTGTTTATGGTTTGTATGCATGATTTAAATATAATCAACTGCATGCTAAGACGACAATTAGTTGTGCGTGGCCCGGTAGCATGTGGGCTGCGGGATTACCATACCAGCAAAGGTGCTGAGCCCCTTGGGGGCCACCCTTTCTCTCCTTTTCTATTTCAGGTACAAGGAGCTGGAAGCCGTTCGAGAGTAGGACCGGGTAGATGTTTATACATGGGTAGCCATTTAAATGGCGTAAGCATTGTAGGCGTAGTAAGACCGAAATTGTTATCGGCATTAGTTTGTAAATACTTGGTACGGTTGGAATGTATAAAGTATATGGGTTGTTGTTAAGGGAAGCAGATGTAACGTGTAGTTGCTCGGGAGTCTAGTCCATCAGACCGATACAAAATACATGTATTAGCCTTGTTAGCCACGTGGGTGGTTAACGGCGTGTAACACCATTGAAATAAGTAATGTGATGAGTTGAGTTTCCGTTGCAATGTGTTGTTAAATGTATGGTTGTAGTTGGGGTGTTACAATTTCAATACCATAAATGTTAAAAATGATTAAATCTAGACTTACTAACCCACCTCACATTTAGATGTAAAAGTATTTTACTTATTTTATTATTGTTTATATATTAAGAACATTTAGATGTAAAAGTATTACATTTATTTATTAATTATATGATAAGTTCTATTTGTGTAAAATCTAATTACAAATATTCCTAAGTCCCAACTTATTAATTACTGGGTTGCTATTCGCAGTACAAAATTACTAATCACCGCAGTACAAAATTTTTTAATTCATACTGACGTTGTACACATGTAATGATGTCGTGTTGTAACTTTTGTTTTTTTATAAAATAATTTCCTTAGCGTAAATAGTAAAAAACACTCTGATTGTTACAAAACATTATAAACCCGTATTAATTGCGTCAATATGATTTTAATTGTGAATCTACGTAATTTGGACTACATTTTACGTTATGTTTGACTAAATTACAAACATTGGTACATATTCAGAATGCCGTACTCAATTCATAGTTAAAAACGCCAATTTCGGGTGAAAAATGCTCTAATTGTAATAAAAGACGTTAAACCCTTTTTAATCGCATTTAAACGTTGTAATTGTGACTCCACATAAGTTAATGACATTTTATGTTGTGTTTGACTAAATTACAAACATTGTTACACTTTTATAACGTTGTATTGAAATCGCAGTTGAAAACGTCAATTTCGGGTAAAAAACGCTCGTACTATATATAGCCTAACCTTCCTTGGATTATTCATTTCTCACTTCCTCCTCACTCTCTCTCCTCTATCTCTCTTCCTTAAGAAGCTCTCTTCTGACTGCCGGAGCCGCCACCCCGCCACCAACCACCGCCGGAAAAATTTTCCGGTGAGTTTTTCGAATTTTTTTTTTTGCAACTTATAGATTTGGGTGTCCTGAGTATGAATTCGGTGTTAGTTTTTTGAAATTCAACATCATTTGAGCTAGATCTAGCATGAAAAATTTGAAAATATTCAAAAAAAAAAAAGTCCAGTCGAGCACCACCGCTGCTCTACCCGGAGACAGGCGAGAACCAGCGCTGCTCGCTCCAGACGCTAGCGAGGACTAGTGGTGCTCGAGTTCATCGCCGGCGAGGACCCGTGGTGCTCGCGTCCTCTTCTGCGCGCCCGAAGATGGTGCCAAGGACCGCTGCTGCTCGCGTGTGGTGGAGGCGAGGACCGGCGCTACTCTTGGCAGGCGATGGCGAGGAGCGGGTCTACTCGACCCAGGCGACGGTGAGGAGCGGCTCTACTCGACGGAGGCGATGGCGAGGAGCTGTGCTCCTCGAACCAATTTCTTTTTTTTTTTTGATTTCTAATATTTGGAATGATTTTTTAAATGTTTTTTTGTTTATTTTTAATTCTAATATTGTGAATGATTTTTAAATGTTTTAATTTGTTATTTTTTTAATTCTAATATTGTGAATGATTTTTAAATGTTTTAATTTGTTATTTTTTTGAATTCTAACTAATATTGTGAATGATTTTTAAATGTTTTAATTTGTTATTTTTTTGAATTCTAACTAATATTGTGAATGATATGATTATAAATGTTTGAATTTTATGTTATGTATGAGGAATATAACTGTGTGATATTCGTATGCAGTGATGGATCGTCTGAAAAAAGCAGTGAGACATGTCACGAAGAGGAAGAATAAAGACCAGGGTGCGGAGCAGGCTATGACGGCCTCGTACCGTCGTCGTGCACATGCTCCTGGTGAAGGGCCGAGTAATTCTGCCCCCCGCATGGAAGCAGCACGCCATTCATCTTTCCATCCGGGTCAATCTTCCAACGACCCGGTGTTTCAAGTACCAGCACCACCAATGGTAGCAGAGGATGACTTGGCGGTGATCAATATACCGAGGAGACGCATGCCAGTGTTGTCATCATCCAATAGTGCTTTTTCTGACAGATCACTGCATAGCTCTAGCTACAATATCTCGGGGGAATCAAGCCACCAGACTGCTCCGTCAGGCGGTGGTAGTTTATCATGTCCACCACGCCCATCACCTGCCCATGCCGTTGAGGACCATGTGATGACTGAGCGTTCGCCACATGCTGATGACGATGGTCGTGGTGCTGATGATGAGGACTCACCCGACGTGGATGAGGAGCAGGATAATGAAGATGATGAAGTCATGGATAAGGAGGATGACACTGACGAGGAAGCAGCGCTAGCGATGGTTCCAGTCATTCCTACCTCTTGGAAGTTGACATAGGTGCCAGTTCCTGGCGGTCCACTACTCACTAGTGTTATCACTAGCTTCGGGGGTCATGTCGCGCTTGACTTATGGACCTCGACTAAGGTATGTTCTCTATCTTCTCCTGTATTTGATCATTTAATATCATACTACGTTTTGTAAGTGTTAAATATTGGTCATTATGTAGGATCGTGGGGTTTTGAGTTTCAAATCCCGTAGGGTGATGCTTACCTGCTGGCCAGAAGATCAAATTTCCAAACTAAGAACAAGGAAGATGCTTGAGTATTCTAGTATAGAGCACCTACATGATATTACGATGCCATACAGCAATATGTCCCTCATCAGTGCTTTTGTGGAGAGGTGGCAGCCTGATACAAACTCATTCCATATGCCGTTTGGTGAGATGACGATTACCCTGCATGATGTGTGGATGATACTGCAAATCCCCATCGTCGGTCGTCCATTGATAGGGGATTCATCCACCACTGAGTTGAAGGAGGTAATGGCTGATTGTCTTAATTTTGGGGCAGATGTTGAGAGTATGACAGAGGTACTGTGGAATACTGGTGCTGTATCAATTGCGAGCTTGTTGCAGCAATGTAGGGATGAAAATGAAGAGGCAATGAAGCAGGCATGTGGTTGGTTGTAATCGATTGGTACCACCATATTAGCTGGAAAATCAAATGGTCGTCTGAGTCCACAGCTGTTCAGTTTAGTAGCTCCTGTGAAGAAAGGTACCAAGCTTCGTAAATATGCATGGGGAGCTGGTACTCTTGCATGGTTATATCGCCAGCTAGGGATAGCATCTCGTGCCGGCTCCAGTGGGATAGGTGGTTCTATGACGTTACTTGAGGTATGTGTCCTAATGTGCATCTAGTATATGATAACTCACTGAGTATTAATAATTGGTACTGCTTAATCATTCTAGTGTTTTATATGCACAGTGCTGGATTTATGCGTACTTCCCTACATTAAGACCAGCGATTAGCCCGGACTGGCGCGCTAATGATGATAGACCTTGGGCTCTAAGATGGGTGAGATCTACCTCTCAAGTGCAGGATCATCGTTCACTGCAAGGATATCGTGAGCATCTAGATGCTTTGACTGCTCTAAATGTAAGTGTTTGTAGTTGCTAACACATTGAACCATTATTATTTTTGTCTTTTGTTGTTGGTTACATTTTACTATTAATGTTCATTGTAGATTGATTGGTTGCCCTACGGTCGAGATAATGTTAATGTTCATGGAGGGCGTACATGGTATAGAGGTAACATACAGGTTTTGGGGTTGAATGAGCCATACATGCCTGGTCGCTGTCTACGCCAGTTTGGTTACATTCAGGATATCCATGAACCTCCTATTAGACCCAACCCAAGGTCTGAAAAAAGAGGAAAAACCCAACCCTACACCTGTGTATACCCCTCATGTATAGTTTGTGGGAAAACACTCCTAAATTGCTGGTTCCAGGGTATACGCGCACAAATGCGCGGTTGCATGCTTGTGACCCACTCTACTAGATTGGTACACCAAGCACACACACCCGAAGATCCTAAACCCTGAGACTTATCAGACCACCCTGGTTCATCGTCCAGATCCCTGTCTAGTAAGTCATATTTTCATAGTACTTCATTACATATCACTTTTATTTTTTATGTGTACTTACCTGACCAAGTGTGTTACAGCTACTGTCTGAGGCAAGTGAGCTTGCATGCCCGTACTACCAAGAGAACAATGCATGGGACTAGTCATACTATCGTCAGGGGATGCCAGAAGAAGAACAAAGGGCTGCAACTGATGGTCTTGTGGATGTGTTCAGCTCTTTATACATATGGGACAGTTACCAGCGCCAGCATGGTGCACCCTAGTGCTTGTCATCTTGGATTTGGATGTAATAAACTTTAGTATCATCTTGGAACTATTTGTTGTCTTTCATTTTTACTTGGTGTGTTAGACGCTAGTACAATTTGTCTGGATGTAGTTTTTTTCTGGTGGACTTGGTGATGGTGGAATTATTGCTGACAATGCTGGTGACCTTGTTGATGATCTGTTGGTTGATTTTGTGGAGGTTCTTAGAACCGGTGGAGATAAGAAAAACAGGGGAGACTATGCCAAAAATTTTCTAGAAATGCATCGTTTCTGCAATGCCAATCTGGGTGGTCTATATTCTTTGTTGGTCGTTGAGTGTTCTCAGGAATTTACTTGGTGTTGAAAAGACCAATGCCAATCTGGGTGGTCTAAATTCTTTGTTGGTCGTTGAGTGTTCTCAGGAAGGATAGTGTCGAAATGAAATATCTAACATGTACCAAAGATTGAATATGTTACGAGAAATGAAATATATCAAAATGTAGAAATTCCTAAGAAAGAAAAGATGTGTGACCAGCTTCAATCTGAACTTTCCGGAATGCCATTGTTATTGATAATACGGTGTGTCACGAGAAATGAAATATATCAAAATGTAGAAATTCCTAAGAAAGAAAAGCCCATGAATTCAAATCTGATGAAGCACATAATTAAAAGTCAATAACTATAACAACAAGTTTATTCCACGTCCAAACATCTACTAAAGATTATAAATCCCGAAAATTATAACAACGAGAACTACAAGATCAATTACGCAATAACCAATAACCTAATTATTTCCTAACCTTTGTCTCTCTATTCCCCGTGCTATTACATTACGTCTCATCTCATAAATTGGTTCTTGGTGTTGAAAATCATCATCATCGGGCTCAATAGGATCATAAATAACAAGTAATGGAATATGAGCGATGAAATCATTATACTCCATGTAATTCTCCATCATCCGGCGAACTGATGTATCATTTCGTACATGAATAAAAGTCCACTCGTAGTCGCCCTCCAGCCCCAAATACACCATTGTTGTTATGTTTATTCTGCCGAGGAGGGACTGTAGTGCTCGTATTACTCGTCGTTGTAGATCCCGGAGATTACTAGGATATGGCATAGTAACTTTACGCGTCTGTGCCCCATTCTTCTATCAAATTGTGCTCCATGACGACCAAAAGTAGCTACATAATTAACGTGCAAACAGAAAGGAAACTCCATTTGATTTTGAGAGCGAAATGGGAATTAAGGTGTGAAGAGTTCAAGCAAGATGTAATTAGACAGATTTGAGAGCACGGGGTAAGGAATGAGTATGTTGGGACACTAATACCCACTTTTATAATATTTGAGTAACACTGACATGTCCAATGGCTAGTTCAACGGCTAGTTCAACGACTACTGAAAGGAAGCGTACCAAACACACCATGTGCAGTACAAAGTGAATTCAAAGTTACCATAGGTAATTACTTTTGTCAGGAAAGGTACACGTACCAGGTTACCGTTTGCAGTACAAAGTGAATTCAAAGTTACCATAGGTAATTACTTTTGTCAGGAAAGGTACACGTACCAGGTTACCGTTTGCAGTACAAAGTGAATTCAAAGTTACCATAGGTAATTACTTTTGTCAAAGGTACACGTACCAGGGTACACGTACCAGGTTACCGTTTGCAGTACAAAGTGAATTCAAAGTTACCATAGGTAATTACTTTTGTCAGGAAAGGTACACGTACCAGGTCACTGTACACGTACCAGGTTACCGTTTGCAGTACAAAGTGAATTCAAAGTTACCATAGGTAATTACTTTTGTCAGGAAAGGTACACGTACCAGGTCACTGTACACGTACCAGGTTACCGTTTGCAGTACAAAGTGAATTCAAAGTTACCATAGGTAATTACTTTTGTCAGGAAAGGTACACGTACCAGGTCACTGTACACGTACCAGGTTACCGTTTGCACAAAGTGAATTCAAAGTTACCATAGGTAATTACTTTTGTCAGGAAAGGTACACGTACCAGGTCACTGCACGTACCAGGTTACCGTTTGCAGTACAAAGTGAATTCAAATTTACCATAAGTATTACTTTTGTCAGGAAAGGTACACGTACAGTTACCGTTTGCAGTACAAAGTGAATTCAAAGTTACCATAGGTAATTACTTTTGTCAGGAAAGGTACACGTACCAGGTCACTGTACACGTACCAGGTTACCGTTTGCAGTACAAAGTGAATTCAAAGTTACCATAGGTAATTACTTTTGTCAGGAAAAGGTACCGTACCAGGTTACCGTTTGCAGTACAAAGTGAATTCAAAGTTACCATAGGTAATTACTTTTGTCAGGAAAGGTACACGTACCAGGTCACTGTACACGTACCAGGTTACCGTTTGCAGTACAAAGTGAATTCAAATTTACCATAGGTAATTACTTTTGTCAGGAAAGGTACACGTACCAGGTCGCTGTACACGTACCAGGTTACCGTTTTTTTAACTTGTAACCTTGTGGCTAGTTCATGACCAACCTCTATATAAGGGATGCCTCCTCCATTTCATCTTCACACACTCTCTCTCCATATTCTCGAAGCTCTCTATTTCCTTACTCTCTTCCAAAAATATTTCGTAAAACTGTGCAAGCTCTCTCTCTAAACATGAGTCAATCTTAGATTCCGATCATGAGTATATTCCAATATCAAGCCCTGTAAGTATTTAGTTTATTGTCTTTGTTAATCATATTCGCACTAATATTCCATATTTCAATATTCATCTAACATTCTCTCGACCCTTATTGCAGGAAAGTGACTCAACCACTGATTCAGATTGGGATGAATTTGATGAAGGCGTTCCAGATCATAATGCACAGATGGATGACTACATGCAAGAGATGTATAATCGAGCTCCGGTGGTGGACACAGGTTACTTATTTCAAACAAACCAGGCCTTTAGGGGTAAAGAAGAAGCGAAAGCTTGGGTAGATAGTGTTGGCCATCCCAACCATATCTACACCATAATTCAAAGTTCTCGGTCGGGCCAAGATTTCCACATAACATGCGAGAGGTATTGGAAACCACGAAGGACGTCACGACCTGGTGTCATCAACCGGCGCAGATCATCTGGTTCCAAGAAATGTGGTTGTCCTTTTAAAATTAAGGGGTATTACACAAACTACGGGTGTTTCTTGCAAGTGGGTAACGGATGGCATAACCATGATCTCGCAGAGTGGGCAGAGGGTCATTTTGTGGGAAAACGCCTGACTGAGGCGGAGGAGATTATGATCGACCAGAGAACCAGAGTCGGTGTGCCCCCCTGTGCAATTTATTCCGAGCTCACAACAATCAACCCAGAAACGTCAGCAACAAGGAAAGACATATACAACCGGATACAAAAAAAAAACTAGTAAATAGAGATGGTCGATCTATGGTGCAGACTCTGCTGAGTGAGCTAGACAAAAACAACTACTACTACGATTACACTACAGATCCAAGTAAGTCAACTCAGTATGTCTCAAATAACTTCAATCATTTAGGTTTCATATAAATTTGATAGATAACATGATTATATTTCACAACTTAGGGGATCAAACACGACTTGGGTCCATCTTCTTTGCACACCCTACATCTAGATTACTGCTCCATGCGTTCCCGTATGTCATAGGCATTGATGCTACCTATAAAACAAACATAGCAAAAATGCCTTTGGTTCAGTTCATCGGGATGACGAGTAGGCAAAAACTTCAGCATTGCCTTCGCCTTTCTTGTATCAGAATCAACAGACATGTATGTGTGGGCACTTCAACAATTAAGGGACCTCCTCGGGCGGACTACAACCTCTACATTTATCACCGACAGATGTCTGGCCCTGATGAATGCCTTAGAAGAGGTATTTCCTGAATCTCATCATCTACTATGTCGGTGGCACATAAGTAGGAACGTTCAGGGGAAAGCCGAGACTTATATGGGTGATAGAGGAAGGGCGGCGGCTGCAGTCCGAATGTGGACTTCGGTTGTCTACTCGAGCACAGAGCAGGACTACAACGAGAGGTACGACATTTCAAGAATACATACCAAAGCTACCCACGTTTCATTACGTATGTTGCATCAGTCTGGGAGAAATACAAGGAAAAATTTGTGGAGGCTTGGGTCAAGAATGTGTTGCACTTCGGCAACACAACGACAAATAGGTAAAATTGTTAATCTTGTAATGTTTAAGATAATACAGTGATTGTTATAGATCTATAAAACTTACTTAAACATTTGATAGGGTGGAGAGCGCACATTCTTCTCTAAAGGCGAGATTAAGGAGTGCTAGACACACTTTGGATGTAATCTTTCCAAAGATTAACGATCATGTGAATACAAGCATCCGGGAGTTAAAAAAGGATTTTGAGGCAGCCAGGACAAAACACAGAAGAGAGCACATGAGGGTTCCAATCGCTGACCTGATCGGGAAGGTTAGTACCCTTTGCTTAGATGAGCTAGTCAAGGAGCTTGGAAGGGCGAATTATGTGCAAATGGACAGCTCAATCTGTGGATGTGACAAGGTAACCTCTCATGGATTACCTTGCGCTTGTAAATTAAACTACATGCTGGATAGTGGTATACTATGCTCGAAGAGGGATATACATCGTTTCTGGTATACCCTAAGCTGGGAGAAACATGAATCGACAATTGATATGGTATCCTACATGGAGGAAGAACAGAATAGATGGCGCGACATAGCTTCTGAGGTAGCACAGTCAGATGATCCTACTCTGATGGCGAAATGTTACAGTCAAATCCAAAACTTCCTTCACCCAGATATGGTGTGCCAATTAGGAGAGCCATTGGAACAGGTTGGGATTGGCAGACCTACCGGGCCCTCAAGACCAAACCGACGGGAACCTTCGTCTTGGGAGCGTAACCGACCAAGGGCAGGCCAGTCAGAAGGAGCGCCATCAAATAGAAGATCACGTAATAGAGGATCATCAAATCCGAGTCGATTCCAGCCCCTTGACAACTTCCCATACTACCAGAATTTCAACCCCAACCTATATCAATATATGACTGGGTATATTGATGTTCGTGGAGATGGGAATTGTGGTTTCAGGGTCATTGCTGACTACCTATATTCAAACGAAGAGAGGTGGAAAGATGTCCGTGTAGCATTGTACAATCACATGAAGAATCAAGCACCGGCGAATGGACTATACAAGGCCATTTTTAACGAAGGACCGTACAACGGCATGTTAAGAGCGCTTCATTGGAATTCAGGAGAGCCAGCACCTCCACAGAAATGGATGCACACGGAAATGGGGTTGGCGATCGCGACAAGGTACACTTCGATAGTAGTTTTCTACTCTACTGTCTATGGGGGTGCGGCAAGTGCCACATACCTTCCGCTCGATAATTATACCGATCGTGATAGCCCAAGAGGAGAGATCCACATAGGAATTTGCCCCCAGGGTCATTTCATAAGGTTCGGCATGGTTCATGACTCCCCACTCCCCCCTGTCTATCCGCAGTGGTTCGCTTATAGAGATCCAAACACTGTCGGACCTTGGATTCATCAATTACAATCTAGGTTAGATAGTTGGATCAACGTTGTACCTTAGTTTTTCTTTAACTTAGTTGTTGTAACTTAGTCTTTCTTTAACTTAGTTTTGTTGTAACTTAGTTTTTCTATAAATTAGTTGTTGTAACTTAGTTTCTCTTTAACTTAGTTGTTTTTTACTCATATTGACTTAAATTTGGTTATTCAATCTATTATTTCAAAAAAAAGTGTCTCCCCGTAACATTCAAACTTATTCAACTAAGTTTGGTGAAAAAAAAATTTGTACTGAATAGTAAAGTATTTGCTATTCGCAGTACAAATTAATTTTAAGTCAAATTAATAATATAACACATAAAAATGTAATCTAAACACATAAAAATGTAATCCAACACTTTTTTTTACAAAAAAATGTTCCTGTATTGATTCGAACAAAAAAGTAACTAGTCAAATTCGCTACTAATCAACTACAAACTACTTCGGTAAATTTACTTCAAATATCATTTTTCGAAAAAAAACACAGCGACACATTTACATGTGTACAACGTCAATATAAATTAAAAAATTTTGTACTACGGTGATTAGTAATTTTGTACTGTGAATAGCAACCCCCTATTAATTACCTAACCAATTATAGATTTACATTCTGGTCTTTGAAAAATAATATTACACATGCATTTTAATATGGTTTATATAAACCTTAGAAATCCAATAACTCTTTAAGCTTAATTTCATAACCACAATTCAATACTACCCCATATCATATTCTTTTAATAGTATTATACATAGGTTCAGTTCAACTTATTAATTCCTTCATATTCTATTCGCTATAAGGTATTCTATGTCTTTTATTTATTTATTTATCGTATATGTATACTAGGATTTATTCAAGACATTCTTTATCTAGTTCTATTGCATTTAATTATTTATTACTTTTACCCATATCTACATCCAAAATATGGTTACAAAATAAAGTATTTTCCTTAGTTTCAATTAAGTATATTAACTACCATATTATATAATAATATAAACGTAGATTAATTTAGTTCCTCGATTTAACCTAAGTTACTACTTTATTTCTTTTATAATATGTATATATATTTACCTCACTTAAAAGTTTATACCTAAAAATATTTATAAACATCCTGTTTTAAATGTTAGTTTAGTCTTATTATATTTTCCCCAACCTATAAAGTTTATTAACCAACTATACTTTAATTTTTGGTTACATTAAAAACCATATATTATAAGTTATTCTTATGAAAAACTCACAAACACAATTTTTAAAACCATTTACCATTGCCCAAAAATTCCAAATTTAATATACAGTAACTATAACATTTTAGACATATTATAAAATTTTTATTCATAAAAATATCTTTTAAATTAGCCATATAATTCCAGAAAACCCGTAACTTGCAAAAATCATAACTTACGTTTAAAAACTCCAAAACCATAATAATTTAAATCAAAATAAACTAGATTAAATAATCTATGGGTAAAATTCAAGTCAAAATCATTCGGGAAGGTATTTAAATTAATTCAACAAGTTAGGGTTATTACTGGAAATATTAAAACTCATAACCAACTTAAACTCCCCAGATCTAATCTCGGCTGTCCGTTTCTTATAACTAAAATCGGACGGCTGCTGAAACCCGAGTTCTTCATCCGCCTCCAAATCGACTCGAGTACTAAATTCACAATTTCTCTCAATCCACGAACGAAATCGAGTGATTCTTGTTCCATTGAACTCGAAATTTCCTTGCGGTTCTAATGATTCCAATTACTCTAGCTAACATTCCGTATACAGCAAGAACGATTCTTGGTTCGTGAGTTAGGTTTCTATGGGTTTCGAATTCGATTTTAGCAAAATTCTCTTAATCTAATACATAATAGATGAAATTGGTACATGGGTTAGGTCTACAATACAATACCGACCAGCTACATCAGAGGAATTGAAAGGATAACTCACCGGAATTGCTCGAATCGACGGAATTCGAAATCGGGTTATGGAAAACTCAAACTGTACGAACTGGTTGAGTAGCCAACTTTGCAACACTATAAGTTTCGGTACAGATCGAGTTAGGCATTGTTCTTGGGCTTAATTTAAAGAGGGAACATATCTCTACACATTGATAGCAAAAACTCACTCTAAATCGCAATACACAGAAAGAAATCTAAGTCGAAAGTTACGAGTTTATACCTTACGTTTTCCGGAAAAATCCATGATTTTATGTGATGACAAATCCGAAACTTTAGACACCTCTCTCTTCCAAACGGTTGGGAATTAGCTTTGGTCATCAACATGAAAGTTGTAGAGGGATTAGAGCTCTTCAAAACGAGCTAACGAACATGAGATTTGGCTGAGAAACGAAGAAGTTATGGCTAGACGAAGTTACCTGAATTCGAAGGAAAACTGGAAACTGCAGTTACGGTTTTGCAGGGTGGCTACTTTGGCTAAAATTTCCGGTTGATTTAGAACGAGTTAGGGTTTGTTTGAGATATGGTTGTTTAGAGGAAGTGTAAGAGAAGACAACAAAGAAGACGGCACTCAAAAATTCCATAAGATGAGAAAGTTATGAAGGTCATAAGATAGGGCAAAAACTGATTTCTGTTACCGGAAATATAGGAGATAAAAACGGCTAAGTGTTGGGCGACCCGTGACAGTGTGACACGTGGCATATTTCAAATTTTTGACTCTAAACTTCAATCTAGCATAACTTTGGCTAGGATGATCCGTTTTTGACGTTCTTTTTATCGATCTTCATGGTTTTCCATAACCTATTTATTGGTATAGGTTTCATGGGCTGGTTTGACCATTCTCAAAAAGTCAACCCTAGCAAGGCTTAATAAGCTTTAAGGTTTCTAGGATTTAATATTGACTTTCATGTTTCAAACCAATCCTCCCAATATTTCTAAAATCTTTATAATATAATTGGAGTGTCTAGGAATTTTTCCAAGATTTATTGACTTATAAATCCTGTTATGAAATTCATAATACTGTATAATAATATATAGTAATTAAGTATTAAATTGTATTCTTTAGAGTTAAATAGGAGGAATCCCCTAAATTAATTTCCATAATTACATATAATATTAATACTCTTAATTCCATACGATAATTTAATATTCATAATTCCTTATACTAATTTAATACTTAATAGTAGTATTAAAGGTTTAATAAAAGAAATCCCCTAAATTAATTTAAATTAATTTAGGGGTATTTCAGTATATCCCCCTTAAAAGAAACTTCGCCTCGAAGTTTAAAAATCAACTAATTGGCACTCACACCGCTTCGGGTGTACTGAGACAATAATAATTCCAATGAAATTCCATACCAATCCAATCCTTTATTTCCATACATTTCCATAACAACATTCCACTCGAGATTACTCAGAATCAACACGAACCAAGATATACCAAGACATAGCATGATGAAAATCAACAGTCACACACTGTGTCATAATGTAAAAAGTGTCGAAATTGCATTACGGGTCTAACCCATGTATCAATTTCAATTATTATGCATTATACTAAGAGAATTTGGCAAATTAAGATTCGAACTAACATGAACACTAACCTCCTCGAACCCAGAATCGTATCTGCTATATAATGCATCTTAGCTAGAGAAATCGTTACTTTTAGAACCGGAATTGAATTTCGAATCCATAGAAACAAGAATCGTCAAATTTCGTTCTGTAGATTGAGAGATATTGTCGAATTAGTACTCGTGTGCTGTTTGCTGCTCGATGATGAACTAGAGACTCAGGGACCGTCCGATCGCAGTTTAAAGGAACGGACGTCCCAGATTAGATCATGGGAATATAAGAGTATATTAAGTTTTATAAATTCCAGTAAATAACTCTAACTTGTTGAATTTAGTTAATGGCCTTACCGAATGTGTTTTGACTTGAAATTTAACCATAGATTCCTTATAAAATCTAGTTTATTTTGATGTAAATTAATATGGTTTTGGAGTTTTTAAACGTAAGTTATGATTTTTGCAAGTTACGGGTTTCTGGAATTATTTGGATAATTTAAAAAGATATTTTTATGAAATAAAATTTTTATAATATGTCTAAAATGTTATAGTTACTGTATATTAAATTTGGGAATTTTTGGGCAATGGTAAATGGTTTGAAAAATTGTGTTTATGAGTTTTTCATAAGAATAACTTAAATATATGGTTTTTAATGTAACCAAAAATTAAAGTATGGTTTGTTAATAAACTTTTTAAGCTGGGAAAAATATGGAACACTAAATTAACATTTTATGATAGTAAGTTTATAAATGTTTTGGTATTAGCTTTTAAGAGAAGTGAAATTATTTACATAATGTATATATACTTATTTAAGTAGAAACTTATGTTAAATCAAGGAATCTAGTTATTTTACGTTTTACTTATTATATTATGGGAGTTAATATTTTTAATTACAAACTAAGGAAAATATATATTATATATATTATATATATATATAAAAGGGGTAAAGTAGTAGCTTAGGGTAAAACAGGGAGCTAATAAATTAACACTTATAATAACTAAATATTATAAGAGCTAGTATCCTAAGATATAGTTAAAAGAAATACTTTATGAAACATACTTGGAATACAGTTAAAGGTTGTAGTAATAAGATAGTTTAAATATAATAAGTTACTTAGGGGATGTCTTAGTTAAATTCTAATACAGGTATACTTATATATGTATTAAATAAATAAAGGGAAACACTTTATTTTATAAACCGTATATCGGTTGTAGTTATGCCTAAAAGTTATTAAACATAATTAAATACAATAAAATTATATAAATAATGTTTTGAACAAATCCTAGTATATATAAATATATACACATTAAACATAATAAAATTAAATACCTTATAGGAAATATAATACGAAGGAATTAATAAGTTAAACTAAACCTCTACATAATACTAATAGGAGAATATTATATGAGGTGGTATTAAATTATAGTTAGGTATTAGGCTTAAAGAGTTACCTTTGAATTTCCAAGGTTTATATATAAACCATATTAAATACATGTATAGTATTATTTGTCAATGATCAGAATGTAAATCTAAAATTGGGATTAAGTAATTAATAAGTTAAAACTTAGGAAAAATTGTGATTAGATTACATAAAATGTTGCACAAAATCTTATTCTATAATTAATGATAACAAATGTAATACGTTTACATCTAAATATTCTTAATATATAAACCATAATAAAATAAGTAAAATACTTTTACATCTAAATGTGAGGTGGATTAGTAAGTCTAGATTTAATCATTTCTTAACATTTAAGGTATTGAATATAACTTAATGTTTTAAGATAGAATCATTAAAAGGATTATGATATAATCTATATTAAAGGATGATTTGGAAATTTATCTAAATAATTATCCTTAAGTTTCTTAGAATTAGATAAGCCATATAAAATACATTTATTACTAATATTCAGGATGTGAGTTTACAATTAAGTGGGGTATTTAGTAGTGAGAGTTTATAGGAAGGTTTATAAATGGGAATACTTAAAACCTTTGAACCTTTTGTTAGATAAAACTAAGTTACATAAGATATTATATTGATATACTTTACGGTAATGGGAAAATAATGATGGGTTATTTGAATATAAAATATGAGAATTTTCATAATATATTATCTTATTAAATAAGTAACTATTTCACTTACGAACCAGAATTTAATTCTTTGATAAATTCTACTCTATGTAGATATATTGTTCATCCTAAATACAATAAAGGAAATTAATTTATTAGGTTATTCCTTTGAAACCTTAGGTTTTGTAAAACATATAAAGCATATTTAAGGCTTAAGTTTAATGAAGTTTGGTACAAAGGATTATGCATGGTCTATAGAGAGAATGTGTGTAAAAATAAAACATTTAGGAAATTAAATGTAAGTAAGGATACATATAAGGTTATACTAAACACCTTATTGTATAGGTTATAATAAAACATATAATATACCTTGTGAATACTAAATGTAAGATTAATTCGTTAAATCTAAGTTAACTATAGTATAGTTATTCAGGATGAGAAGCAATTTAACATCTTATGGCAAGTTATTTGATGGTTGTAATTAAAAGTCATTCTGAACTAAAGATGAGATAATTGAGTTTAGCAGTTCAATTAAGTTATAATAAAACGCGTCTACAACTCTACGATTCCAATATACAAGATGTAGATCTTAATTAAGTTAAGGGAAAGACTTAATCATGATGGGTTATCTAGTAGGTATTGTTTAAATACATAACCTTTACATTGTGAGATAATAGTATAGTATTCTGAGATCAGTCCATGAAATACCCCGTAATTGAAAACAGTGATTAATTAGGCTAATTATAATTTTAAAGGCTTAATTACACTTAAATAAACATAAGGGAACCAATCCCGAAGAAAACGGACCTTTAAAATGGGTTAAAAGCATAAACGAACCTTAAAGCGCGTTTCTCGAGGAAACCGGGAAAACGCGACTTTAAGCGGGTCAAATAGACTCGTAACAATTTTGGGTCAACTAAATAGTCACTAATAAATATTAGTGGAGCTTTAGAACCAGTAAAATTAATTAAACGAGAAAATTTCGGAAAACGGGTTCCAGTTAGTAAAACTGTCAAAACCGGAAAGTTGTGGGGTGAGAATGCAAATAAACAAACTTAGTGTGTCCACTTTGCAAATAAAAATAAAAATCTGAGTGTGTGTAACACCCCTACTCTAACCGGCTCCTAATCATCTTATTTAACACTGTAATCGCAGCGGTCATCTCAACAATTAAACTACTGGTGTCACTGTTTTCACTCGCCCATACGAGTAATAACGTGCTTACTGATATTCATAATACGAAACAATTTCCCACAGTGACAACAAGAGATAGATCTAATTTTCCCAAACCAATATATAAAATACATTCATAGTGAGCATTCTAAATATCCCAATCCTATACACGTTTCTAAGTTCGAATCGAAATGCAACAGTGCATATTAAAACAACTGTAATTAAACTACCCAGCGCGTCCCTCTCTTTGTCGACACCGGAAGCTGCATACCTGCAAAAATGGTTGTTTGTGGTATGGAATCAGCCCCTGCTGAGTATGTTACTACATGACTGTCATGCCCCCTCGGACCCTCAGTTAATTGGTCGAGAGCATGCAACTCATTTTCATGCAAGTAGTTTAATGTTAAAACAATAAAGCTACAATATATATTGCAGTAAACTCAAATATCAAACAAGCCCCCGGCTTCACACATCGCATCGTAATAAACCACTGAAATCGTTACAACGCTTATATGAGTACAGAGACTCCATTCCAACAAACACTTGATAGTTCATAATTGAGTACAGTGACTCACTCGACCAAACAATCCACCATAATCTACACATGAGTACAGCGACTCGACTCAACCAGTTCACAACACACAATATGAGCAAAATTGCTCATTCAAAACAAATCCACCAATATACCACACATAATTACAAAGCATAACCACTGAGCAATAAGGCGAAACAACGAGAATTATAAACAAGTATAATTTCCCATCTTTGGCGTACAAGCTCAAATAATGTTCGCCTAATGTACGAGCTAATATAGTCATTCGTAATTGTTCAGTCATGCCTAATGACAACGTCTCGTTAGAACGACGTGTCTCTAAGTCACCCATCTCCTATGGCGGGTCACCCACGGCAATAGCCACTCCAGCGGTAGAGTCTCCGACCGATGAACCATCTATAGTCCATTGGAAATTTATCCAGATACTAACGGTTACCACACGGTATCCTAGTATCGTTAATTGATCACAGTTCACAGCAAGAGCCACATCCTCTTGATAAACTTATTTATACCATCGCATCGCTTTACTATCTTTCCTAACACAGCAGACTAAGGTTGTTAGTCCAATCCTGAGTATGTTGACTCGGGATCCAGTGTTAGATACGAGAGCGGCGTTAAAGAGGCCAATGCTCCGTATATAAGTCTCAGATATTATATATATCTTATTATCCTGATGCTACAACATTTTACTTACGTTCCTTGTATTACACATATAAGATAGCATCATTGCCGCTAGTTCGTTTAATAATATGCTCATATATACGAACGGTACTGTTATCGCACAACAGTAATAATAGTAAAGCAACATTAATACGCAACTCAAGCATATTAATTCACACAAGCAGACATTCAATCTTATCACAGATTTTCACACAATGTCTGAACTGAGGAAATCCTCAGAGACAATCAAGCCACATAAATAACATACCGTGCACCGGGATTATAAGACCGTGGAGTATGAATCTGCTAAATTCTCTGGTGATCCTCGAGACGCCTCTTACAATCTATACATATTCATCACACTATGCATCAGCATCTCGTACTAACAATACACTACGGCACCCCGTACCGTTACTAATCCATCCCGATTTATTCCCCGTTGTTAACTATAAACGTTTGTCGGGTTTTCGGTTTAACTCGGGATTTGGAAAAACGTCATAGTTCATGCGTGATTACGTCGAGTATATTAATATACTTAACTTTAAACGTTTATTATCGCACGTAATTTAATACGCATTTGTATATCATATAGTTTATCACTATATTGCATGTGTATATATTAATCTTATACTATACATTTCACCTTAGTATTTATTTTCCTAAGGTTTGTTTTTCCACCATCCATTATAATACATTGTATTATATAATTCACTATCTGTAGCAAATTATATTTGCATTCCAAAACTATAACTTGTAGTTTGTAACTATTTTTTGTAATAACCACCTTTATACCATATAATTGTTATAACATTTATAACATAGTAGACCATAGTCTAAAATTCATTTTCAACCTCTTATTAATTCGGTACAGCCCTTGAATTTATTTAAATTCCGTTTTGACCACATAACATCATGTAATGTTATACCATATGTTAATATCATGTAATATGATATCTTTATTTCCTTTAATTTATAACCTATAGTTTTTATACAAAACTATTATATATTGCCGCATAGGCACATATATAAACCTTATTCTTTTCCATAATCCATAATTTCCATTATTTACAAATTCACCCCATTAAAACATGATATATAAAATATAACATTTTTAACTTATAAAATGGTATAACCTATGGTTATATTTTTGTAAATTCCAAACAGACCCATAACTGTTCTATAATTTCCATTTGGCCCCATTTATAACATATAGTTTTATTATACCATTAAAACTATATATTATACACATATCTTAATAAATACTCTTATATAATTCTAAAAATCACCAAATTTCACCAAAGGGTTATAAATATCATTACTAACCCATATACTTTCGGTATTTGCTATACCTCCACTTATATTTCTCCAAAGTGTCATAATGACATAATAACTATATATTATACATATATAGTTTATTTAATTCCAAAATCAACCCAATAAATTCCTAAAAATTCCTAATAGCCCATGGGTGTTTATAATACCATTTTACACCCTTAACTTTCAGAAATAACATATATACCACATATGTTACAAAATTGTTACAATATGGTCAAGGTTGACCACCTTAATATTTCCTTGACCATTAATCTCCACATATTACGACTTGTACCCAAATTTTTCCAGAAATTGCAATTTAACCCCAAAACTTTATAAATCTTATAATTTTTATTTAAACTCCTTTAAACCTCTAATTTTCGGCTTTATTAATATATAGCCCCCAAATTTAATTTATTTACAACATAACCCCAATAATATGCGGTAATGCATATTTAGCACCTAAACTTAATTAAAAGCTTATAAATGCATAAATAAAATGGCCTAAAGTACATGGCCTTATTACAACATTAGCTTATAAATAAATTACACATAAATGCCCATAAAAGTCTTAAACTCTCGGCCTTACACCAATATTTCAATAATTACCAATTTTCCACATAATGTCTTAAATTTGACAATTATGCTAATTAATTAGTTATAAAATTTACTAAACCATTCCTTAATCACCTAAGGCCAAAATAAGACCTTAAATACCTTGTTCACTCACGGCAAAATTATACACATATGTATAATTACATATTAATATACCAAGTGAAGGTTAAAGTGATTTATACCTTGTTTTTGCCTAGTTAAGGCCTTGTTTGGCCACGCCCAGCTTAGGATAAAATTTCCACAGCATTATTTACATGCTTTCAAACAGCAATTAAGGCATAGTTAGTCTCCAAGCAAGATCTAACCATAAGAAGTGTTTAATGTCAATTTCAAGGTAAAATTTACCTTTGAATACCAAGGCAAGAACAAGTGATCTTCGGCCTAAATTTACAGAAGGTAAAGGGTGTCAAAAGAGCTACTAAACCAAGCTTTAAACTGGTATAACTCAGATTAGAAGATGGCTAATCTTTACCTTGTTTAAAGTGCCAAAAATGGTGTTTTTGGCTTGGATCTGGCTATACCATGAAGCTCTTGATGTACCAACTGAATAATTATGTTAAGATGAAGATAATAAGGCTAGGAACAAAGTTTCACAGCCGAATTTGAAGGGAATCAAAAGATATGAGCTTAAAGCACATTTTTATACCTTAAGAACAAGATTAGCTTTCTCCACCTTCTTCCCTTGTTATGGCCGAGATACACCCTCCATTTAACCTCCAAAACAACCTAAGAACATGATGGAAGTGATTGATTCTTAGCTCCATGGAAAGAGGAAAGAATTGTGAAGAAAATGATCATAAAATAGCTTAATAAGCTTACCTATGTCAATTGTTGTTATCCATTGTATTTAGTGTGTTAGCCACGGTTTGGAGAAGCCAAAGAGAGGCTGGGATGAGGTGCTTTCGGCAGGTGAAATACCCCAAACCTAAGTATTTTAAGTAAATATCAATATATGATGTAGTAAGGCTAAAATATGCCTTAGAGAGATTGGTCGACAATTTAAACCAAGAAAAACACAAGAAAATGCCTTAAGGGCAATTGAGGCAAAAATGTGCTCTAAGCATGGAGAGACTTGGGTGAGTACCCAAATATCATGCTAAGACCTTAGTAATATCCTAATGGTCATTTTAAATCAATTAGCAAAGAAAAACAAGCTTGAAAACAAGTTAAAACACAAAATGTGCTTTAAGAAGTCTTAAAGCACATTTTCAAAAAATTGTCTTGTAAATGGGTTATGAGTGGCTAGATGTCCGTCATTACTCATTAATTAAAATGTGTGCTAATTAGTATCATATTAGGAAGCCTAAATCAATGGGAAATCAAAAATTTCACAATTATGTGCCTTGTTTAGTGAATAGTGCCAAATAGTGCCCAAATTAAGTTTAAGTCAACATAAGTCAAATAGATGGTCAAACAAGACCATGACCAACCTTAAATGAATAAGGGGGCCAGTTTCCAAGTGGATGAGTCACCATGAGTAGTCAAATAATGTTAGAAAAGAGAGGGAAAAGTAAGAGGTTACTATTTGCTTTTAGAAACAAATATCTCACATTAGCCTACCTCTCTCCTCTCTTCTTCATTTCCCCTTCTTCTTCCACGGTTTTCTTCTTGTTCTCTCTGTTCCAAACCGTGCCCAACCAGCTTCATACTTGTTCCATCTTCAAATGTCCATAAGTCACTCATTTTAGCTCCAAATCAAAAAGTGAGCATAGATTATTCTTAGTTAGCTCAAGCTCTAGCTTTCTATCTTTACAAAATTGGAAAAGGTTCATTTTGGAGCCATGGGAAATCTCCATTGATGGAGGAAAATCAAGTTTGAAGAGCCCATTTGGTTCTCCATTCTCTTATGGTAAAGAATTTGTAAGAAAAACCATCTTTCCATCACTTCTTCACATGTCCGAAATTACACTCATGGGGCTTCATTTTTATGCCTTGTTCTAGCTTGTTTTCTATTCTCCTAGGGCTAGAGGAGGCCCTTCTTGATTCATATCCAAGCTTGTTTGAGAATCCAAGGTAAAGTATTCAATTTAATACCTTAAAACACATTTTAACCTAGGAATAATTCCTTAAGGTTAGTGCATTATCTAGCACTCATGAGAGTCATTGTATATTGATTAGAACATTGGCAAAGGAAATTAGAATGGTGGCCAAGATTCCCAAGGGAAGAAGCCTAAGGAGAAACTTGAGAAAAACAAGGTAAATTGCTTACCTAATGATGGTTTAAGTTTTAAGGAATGAGTTTTAGATGAGTACTAATGAAGCTCAAAGCTTACATTGAGTAATGGGTTATAAACCTAAGAAAAAGAACTTAAACAAGCTTATGAACTTGTGACTAAGGAGCCAATGGGAATGAGATAGTAAGATAAGTTTAAGATGGATTTTAAGAGCATTATATTGCTATGGGAGCATTGTTGTATGTATTTGCAGGTTGAAAGCTTTTATTGTGGGAAATTCAGTGTTTAAGTTTAAGTCATTTAAGGGCCTAATAGCCATGTCATTTAAGAGCCTTATGCTATGCAATTTAAGATTATTGCACTATATTGAGTTTGTTGTGAATGAGTTGATTTGGGTGAGAAAATAAGATGAGAAAGGACTTGATGTGTGTGAGTTGGTTGAATGAGGAAAACAATGCATTGGGGCATGATAAAATACTAGGGAAGCTATGGCAAAATTTGAGTAGAAAATAAAGTGTTTAAGTGGTGGTGGTGAGTTAATATGCCCTAGGGTTTACTAGGGACCATTAAGAGGAATTTGAGTGGAAATGAGTTAACTAAGTAGTTCTTGAGGTTTGGGATGACCTAGAGTTTTCTATGAGGGATTAGAGTATTGGTGGGTATATTGAACACACCAAAGTCATGTTAAGAGGAATGATAAGACTTGAGCAAAATTTGGATGAAAAGATGTATAATGCTATAAGGTGATTTAGTTATGAACTAGGGAATATAACAATGAGAGTTTTGGGAAGCTTGAGTAAGTAGTGAAGATGCTAGTGATGGACTAATGAGGTTCTAGTCTTGATGGTAAGGAGTGGACTTGGAGATGGAAGAGAAAAGTGTAAGAGAATGTTGTAAATTGTCAAGGAAAAGACTAGGAATGTATAAGAGTGTATGATTATGAGAATGGTGTGTAAGTTGAGTAAAAGAGATGTAGATGTCTAAGAGGGACTAGGGGATCCAATGGTTAATTTAAAGCACCAAAACCATAGTGAAGGAAGCTAGGAAACTTGTACAAGCTTTGAAGGAAAATAAGGTATAATGACTTGTAAGGATGTAAGCATGTGCTAGATTATATATAGCTTTGAGAAGTGTGGATAAAGCAAATGGGTTGTGCATGATGATGCTTGAGGAGTAGTTACATTGGTGGAAAGGAAACACTTTGGTTAGTTGAAGTTTAGACAAAGTTTACATGTTGGAAGTGTAAGGAAAATATTACAAGTGTTAAGAGATTATGTGAGAAATTGGGTTATAAGGTTAGAGAAGGAATTAGACAAGTTTAAGAGGTTATTTTGGTATTAGAACATGCCTAAGAACATGTATGAAGTTTGGGTGATTTATGGATGAAGAGAGCAAGTGCAAATGCACTTAGGAAAATAAAAAGGGCAAAAATCTGTAGCTGGTCCGGGACTTAAGTCCAGGGTAAAGTCCCGGACCAACCTAAAATTCACGCCGAGAGTTGCTTCAACCATAGGGTCCGAGACTTAAGTTTTGTAAGAAGTCCGGACCACCCCCTGAATTACCCCCGAGGATTTTAGCTTGCATTGGTCCGGGACTTAAGTCGCAAACAAAGTCCCGGACCACCACATTAAAACAGCCGAGAGTTTGAACCAGGTATAGGTCCGGGACTTAGGTTGAGGACAAGGTCCCGGACCACTCTAAAAATGGTGTATAAGCTTGGAAAATGTTAGGTAATAATGGGGATTGATAAGTATTGATATTATAAAGTTATTAAGGTCATGTTTGGTGGGAATTAATGACAAATAAGTGGGTGAATAAGTATAAGAGACAATGAGAAATGATGCACTTAAAAGTCTAAGTTAAAACTGTAAGGACTTAGTGAACATTAAATGGTGAACAATGGTAGGTAGGTAGGTTAAGTAAGTTGGGAAGAGTTAAGTAACTAATAACCTAAAACTGAATGAATGTTTTAGGACTTGTGAATTGGGACCCGGAAGGAGATTAAACAAGCAACCACCGACGGTGAACGGTACAGTTCTTCTTGTGACCTGCTTGCTAACGAGGTGTCCCTCGGCTTGTGTGCTATCTGTTTTTGTGTGATCACTAAACAAGATAAAGCATGCAACCGGAACATTATGTTTATTGTATTGTTGTGTGATGTTTGAAAACTAACACAACTTACCGTGAGAACTTACTAACCAACGTTTAGTAAGGAATTGAGCGAGACTAAGGAACGCTCCCTAATTTTAGTTTGTTATAAACCGAAAGAGGTTAACCAACAAACATTGTCTTGAGACTTCTACTAACTGGAACTTAAGGGGGAGTGAGGAACCCGGGACTGACTCCGGTCATGCATGCTAAGGAAAAGGGGGTCGGTATCTAAAGCAGATCCGACTTCCGCTTAAGGACTTGTCTTCGGACTTGTTGCCTAGGGTCGGTTGCCGGCTCAGCTACATTGGACATACAGTCCAAGGTAGGAGGCATTAAGACGGTGCGGTAGGATCACCTAAATCCTAAATTATAAGATAAGTTGTTTATTCAACCAATGGAGTTAATAGCTCATTGGCTAGGGTTGCTTTTGACCCGACAAAAAAACATTGAGGTAAGACAATCATTTCTATTTAAAGGATGGTTTGTATTATAAGACTGAGGTAAGCTACATCCATTCCTTTTTAAAGGATGGTTGTTTTCTAAGACTAAGATTGAGGTAAGGTAAGGATGGACAAAGAGATTAAGAGGAAACATAATCTAAGGAGTGAAGTAATTGACTCACTAATTAAGGGAACGCATTTAAGTCGTTCATTGTGTTTGAACTTTGATTGTTTATTATTGGTTTGTTGTTTATTGCACCTTCCATTATGTTGTGCATCTAATCAACCTCCATGCTATCGACAATTAGTCGTCGTAGCCACGTTTGCTTGGTGGCCATGAGAGGATCGTACCAGCATTCGTGCTGACCCCCTTTGGGGGCTGTTTTTACTACACAGGTGAACGTCAGGTGGCGACCGTCACGAGAGTAAGATGGGGTACAAGTGTTAGGTTTAAGTGTGGCCTACGGAGTTGTGCATTGTACAATCGTATGGCATTTTGATTAGTAAGATGTAAGGTTGTGAGGGATTATAAGAAGGACTATATATATGGTTTAGATTGGTATGTACTAATGGTTCGGTTATAATATGTCTGTCAGACCGTGGAAGGTCCTGGAGTGTAATGATTCCGCTGGTGACATGATATATATGTTGTTAGTTGCGAGACCACATTTGGATGAGATGGGGTGTACAAAAGTGGTATCAGAGCGTAGTTACGCTCTGAAGACAAGAAATACCGAACTTAGGAGAATACTGAGGTGAGTTGAGTTCGGGTTAAGGGTTGAGTGATAGAGTGAGAGGTGTGTTAGTTAGGACTTCCCGGTATTACGGATATCCATAGTACCTAGACCCGCCCTCCACATCCTTGCTTGAATTATGGGGAACAAATGCCAGGGGGAGAAGAAAGCCTTCTCTTACTCGGAAAAACCCGATCTTGCAGTGTTGACAGTGACAATACGAGAAGCATCTCGTTGAACACGGTTTTATCAGAACTTGAACGTTTAAACTGGGGCGGCAGCAGTGAAACAGTCGCTATCAATGGAATTCTATCAGTAAGAAAACAGAAATTACCAGTAACATGGGTCGACATGCTACGTAGTCGAGTTACCCTTCTATACCAATAATAAGAAAAGCACCATGAGTGCAATGAATAAAAAAATAGGCGACATAAGTATCGGACAGTGGTCCGAATGAGCATAACAGTGGGATAATACAAAGCATGAGGTTAGATTATTGGAAGGTCCAGTTAGAAATGGGAACTCCAAACCTCATACAATGAGAAAGGTTACAAAACCTGGCCGACATAGCGCAGACGACAATAAAGACGCGTACAACTGTATACCGGGATAGGACTACGATGTAGTGCCTAAAGGAGGAACATTACTTAGTAACCACGACAAATGTGTGGGAACGGGAGCGAGGATTAAGACACAAGAAAAATAATAGGGGTTCCCTCAGAAAGAGGAACGCCCGGATAAGTAACAGTACGGTCAATCGAACAGGAAACTGCCGGATGGCTAGTTATCCAAAATAAAAGAACATCCAAGGAGTCCTGAGGACTACCAATTATTGGAGATTAGGTGGAAGTACCACTACCGACGCACACGGTACCGGAAGCTCATCTTGCATGGCGCACTTCCATAGCAAGTGCTACCACGGTTAAGCTACACGGGAAGCCATCATGGCAAGGTAACCGAACGCTACAGTCGTAGTACGCATTAATACCGGATTTCAAATCTAAAAGGACGGGAGAATGAACCTTGGAAGGGCCTGACGGCCTGACCATGATGAGATGAGTGGATACACCAGTCAGTAGGGAGCTGAACTTGGACAGAATACTAAACGATATAAATATGAGCAACAGTACAACCTACTACAACAACATAACCGACAGCACGATAAGAACACTAAACCCGGATCTCAAAGAGAAGAACATAAAGAGATCGCTCAATAATGCGAGCAAAACACTACGTAAGCAACAACATACAAGAAATGTATAATAAGATACCATTGAGACCGTTGACATAACGTCTTCCAAGAAGAGCGGGATAGAACTCCCAAGATGACCATTAAGAATACCAATAACAACAATCTTCGTTGAATATGTTAGTAAACCCCGGAACAAGAATAGAAGAAATGAACGTAAGCTATAACCTACTAAGGATTAAAGATATACAATCCCGACAGAGGGAAGCTCAGAGGACTACCCACAGAGCGGGTATAGTCGAGCCAAATAACTGATGAATGACAGCTAATACTGTTCGTCTAACTCATTAACACCCAAGTATGAGTGATCATCAACGGATGGCGTAGTCAACGGAAGTTGAACGAAGCGTTGAGATGGAACCAAAAGATGACAAGATGATATCCAACTTGGACACCGTAAGGCAAACGCCTAAAACGAACTTAGCCTTATGCTAAAAGACATAAGTTATTAAAACGACAGTATTGTCAAAGACACTAAGTAACCTCAGAACACCCGAATAAACTTCCATAGCAGGATGCAGGATGCAGCAACTTACCAGGAAACCCAATACTACATTTAGTACGTAACCTAACGGTGGATAGTGTTCAAGGAAACAAAAACCTTTAAGGATGACCTACAGATGAGTGAGAATACAAGTAATGAACTGAAGCATTAAGCACTAAGAGCCTACGAGCCAAAGATGTTAACCACATCAGAGCCCGAGGCGCAGTAAGTTATAAGAGAGCTTAATTAAGCCACGGAGGAACTACAATTCGTAGATATCAACGGTTACCAAACCTATAACTTAGATTGTGGAAAATATTGCCAGGAAAAGGACCAATTAGAATAATGAGATAGTACATTAGCAGAGGCGGAGAACGAACCATGCCTTTTAGGGTGGGGATACCTCTCCTTGTTGTGAGGCCATGAGTGGGAATAAACCCCTCAAAAGGGCTTTCACTTATTAGGGATATAATATACTTTTGTTAGAGAATGGAAACCGTAAACCTTGAGATTACCTTAGAAAGTACCAGATACACTTGAGTAATAAGGAAGGCTGCAGAGACAGACCTCATATCCAACACCCAGGATTTAAGAATTAGTGACCGTCAGAGATAAACATGGTGAGTGCACAGAATGGCACGTCAAGTGACCAACGCTCAAGGAGCTTTTTGATTTAACGGATGACTTCTTCAGTAACCAGTTAAATTACATGGTAATAACATCATAAAGGATGAAAGAATGTGAGAAAAAAATTAGCCTACTTATGAACCTGAGATTGAAGTAGAACAACTTCGTATTAAGAGATAACCATTTTACAGCACGGTATGACAACCGCCAAACACCGAAATTAGAGAACTCCCAGTGTGTTTACCCCAAGAAGGGATTGAATATAAGATAAGATGTTAGATTAAATGAGTAAGTAGTTGCGCCACCAATGGCCAACATGGTAAAGGCCAACTACCACGGTGGTAGTGGTCATGAATACAATGTTTATATAAGTGAATCAAGTCATGGTGCGCAGTAAAGCGGCCGTTATGTATGAGCCGTCAAATATTGACACTGAGGAAATTAGATTTATGAACTAAGACCAATATAAGTAAGGGAATAAGATGGTAGACGAACTGTGCATTGATGCCAGTAGTCTTGACCTGGTTAGATAAGATCTCACCGGAAGCACACTACCCATTCCTTAAGGAACTAGAAGTGCATTCCTAGTAGAGCAAATATGAGAAACAAGATAAGAGGCTCTATGGAAAGAGACCTCAGTCACTAAGAGACCGAATCAGTACGGGATACAGAAAGAGCTAGAGCATGCCATACCCAAGAACATAGTAAATGGATTTCCCTTGATTAAATTCAAGAAGAACAATAAGTGTTATTATGGAACGATGAAAGAGGAGATCGGCAACAGAATACTTCATGATTAGCAATAGCTAAACGTGTGACGGACACTACGAGTTTACTAAAATGAGATGTGGGACGACTGCACCCCACAGGGGCTTGCAGGCCTGACACGCTCATTTATGAGTTAGTCGGGTAAGTAGTAATGTACCAGCAAGGTACCCCATGCATGTAGACGAGTGGTGTAAGGAACATGGGAAGTAGTCGACTCCGTACCACGGACAACGATGCATGATCAGACAAGCAGCTACTACCACAAACAGTTGAAGAAAAAGGAATTCAGTTGAACCAACAACACAAAGGAACCAGAGAACAAATAATTAAAACTATGAAGTACGAGAAGCACGGATTGTTAAGTACAGACATTGGATATGTCTTAAGAAGTTAAGGATAAGACTGTAAAGCGCAATAAGCACTAAACAGTAGTTTCAGATTAAGGGTCATCCTCAGATGCAAAGAACGATTTAAACACTTAAGAGAACGCCAAGAATATGAACATTAGATCTCCAGGAAGACTGGATAGACGAGCTACAGCTCATCAAGGCCGTGTATATATAAAGATAACACGTGTCCATTGAGGGACCTTTAGTGCCAAACCATAAGCACACAGGGGAAGGATATACAATACTATAAAAGGATAAGCGAGACAGTTAAGCCTAAGACTATCAGAGTTGTGCAGCGGAAGCTAGCATATCAATACCTTTGAGGTTAGACCAAACTAAGTTAAGAATATGGTATAAGTACCGTTGAGAATCCTCGATGCAGAGACTGAGTCATTAGCATAGTTATGACCCTCTGATCGAATCGTAAGTGAGATAGATGACATGGAAGCTAAAATGCTTGGTGAGAATTAGACATCTTGAACCTATGTTCAAGAATGATATAATGTTGATTACGTGGGCGTAATCCATTTTAAGGGGGGTAGAGCGAAAACCTTAGCGTATGCTTATGTACTTAGTACATAAACTACGGTGCGCATAGCACAAAATAATTTGAGAATATGTTTTTACATAAACATTTTGAGATAAATTATGGTTATTGCGCACAGAAGATGTGAATACCATACATATTAAGTACCTATCTTGTTAACTCCGGTGTAAGTACAAGTTAAGAGAATTAAGGAAAAGGATTAAGGAGACTTAAGAAATAAGGAATATATGAGGTATGAGTCAATATGAGACTATGTGTGAGATAAGAATAAGATAACATTATGGGATACTGTTCGATATGAATATGAGGAAGAAGATAGTAATGCTATGAGATATAAGATGATGAGAATTGGTATGAGACTGGTATAGAACTTAGTAGGAAATTAAGTCCTAAGGTAAGTATTAAGAGATGAGTTGGGAATGATTGATGGACTGAGTCCACACCTTGGAGATGTATTGATTACGACTAGAATCGCTAAAAGATAGAAAATTGGACAGGAGTGAATTATTTGATGTTTGAAAATGACGTGGGAGGTGGAACTTGATTTTCTAGGGATCAAGGGAAACCGAACACAAATTGGGGTGGAAGGGTAGTTCTACACTGATGTTGATCATATCAGGGTTGGATGATTCCTGAAACTCCCTACCAGTGGTCACAATTAAAACACGCTAAGGATAGAGGCATTAGGATAAAACAAAATTGGAGTAGATTGTATTTTTAATTAGAGGAATTATTCCTAACATGACCTCGTAAAAAGGATTACCTTTTTACTGAGTCTCACCCATGAAGTCGAGGACGCACGAGCCTTTGTCTTCGGACCGGTGACATGGGGAGAGCAGAGTTGTTTTGTATTTTGGCCCATGGTGGCGTGGACGAATGTGCCTTTATCTACGGACCGGTGACATGGGAGAATACGATAAAAATTGTGATTATTTTAATCATCAAAAGGAACAAAAGGAATTTTGAGTGTTACACATGCTTAAGCATGTTGTGTGATATTTAAGTATAAGCATATGGCGGATCTAATGATCCAATGAGTTTAAGTATACATAAGTATGATCTATATGATCTGTGGAATGAGATAAGACATGCATTCTAATAAGATAAGGTGCATGGGAACTTTGGGGACAAAGTTCTTTTAAGGGGGGTAGATGAAATACCCCAAACCTAAGTATTTTAAGTAAATATCAATATATGATGTAGTAAGGCTAAAATATGCCTTAGAGAGATTGGGACAATTTAAACCAAGAAAACACAAGAAAATGCCTTAAGGGCAATTGAGGTAAAAATGTGCTCTAAGCTTGGAGAGACTTGGGTGAGTACCCAAATATCATGCTAAGACCTTAGTAATATCCTAATGGTCATTTTAAATCAATTAGCAAAGAAAACCAAGCTTGAAAACAAGTTAAAACACAAAATGTGCTTTAAGAAGTCTTAAAGCACATTTTCGAAAAATTGTCTTGTAAATGGGTTTTGAGTGGCTAGATGTCCGTCATTACTCTTTAATTAACATGTGTGCTAATTAGTATCACATTAGGAAGCCTAAATCAATGGGAAATCAAAATTTCACAATTATGTGCCTTGTTTAGTGAATAGTGCCAAATAGTGCCCAAATTAAGTTTAAGGCAACATAAGTCAAATAGATGGTCAAAAAAGACCATGACCAACCTTAAATGAATAAGGGGGCCGGTTTCCAAGTGGATGAGTCACCATGAGTAGTCAAATAATGTTAGAAAAGAAGAGGGAAAAGTAAGAGGTTACTATTTGCTTTTAGAAACAAATATCTCACATTAGCCTACCTCTCTCCTCTCTTCTTCATTTCCCCTTCTTCTTCCACGGTTTTCTTCTTGTTCTCTCTGTTCCAAACCGTGCCCAACAAGCTCCATACTTGTTCCATCTTCAAATGTCCATAAGTCACTCATTTTAGCTCCAAATCAAAAAGTGAGCATAGATTATTCTTAGTTAGCTCAAGCTCTAGCTTTCTATCTTTAAAAATTGGAAAAGCTTCATTTTGGAGCCATGGGAAATCTCCATTGATGGAGGAAAATCAAGTTTGAAGAGCCCATTTGGTTCTCCATTCTCTTAAGGTAAGAATTTGTAAGAAAAACCATCTTTCCATCACTTCTTCACATGTCCGAAAATTACACTCATGGGGCTTCATTTTTATGCCTTGTTCTAGCTTGTTTTCTATTCTCCAAGGGCTAGAGGAGGTCCTTTTATGATTCATATCCAAGCTTGTTTTGAGAATCCAAGGTAAAGTATTCAATTTAATACCTTAAAACACATTTTTAACCTAGGAATAATTCCTTAAGGTTAGTGCATTATCTAGCACTCATGAGAGTCATTGTATATTGATTAGAACATTGGCAAAGGAAATTAGAATGGTGGCCGAGATTCCCAAGGGAAGAAGCCTAAGGAGAAACTTGAGAAAAACAAGGTAAATTGCTTACCTAATGATGGTTTAAGTTTTAAGGAATGAGTTTTAGATGAGTACTAATGAAGCTCAAAGCTTACATTGAGTAATGGGTTATAAACCTAAGAAAAAGAACTTAAACAAGCTTATGAACTTGTGACTAAGGAGCCAATGGGAATGAGATAGTAAGATAAGTTTAAGATGGATTTTAAGAGCATTATATTGCTATGGGAGACATTTTTGTACGTATTTGCAGGTTGAAAGCTTTATTGTGGGAAATTCAGTGTTTAAGTTTAAGTCATTTAAGGGCCTAAGAGCCATGTCATTTAAGAGCCTTAGTGCTATGCAATTTAAGATTATTGCACTATATTGAGTTTATTGTGAATGAGTTGATTTGGGTGAGAAAATAAGATGAGAAAGGACTTGATGTGTGTGAGTAGGTTGAATGAGGAAAACAATGCATTGGGGCATGATAAAATACTAGGGAAGCTATGGCGAAATTTGAGTAGAAAATAAAGTGTTTAAGTGGTGGTGGTGAGTTAATATGCCCTAGGGTTTACTAGGGATCATTAAGAGGAATTTGAGTGGAAATGAGTTAACTAAGTAGTTCTTGAGGTTTGGGATGACCTAGAGTTTTCTAGGAGGGATTAGAGTATTGGTGGGTATATTGAAAACACCAAAGTCATGTTAAGAGGAATGATAAGACTTGAGCAAAATTTGGATGAAAAGATGTACAATGCTATAAGGTGATTTAGTTATGAACTAGGGAATATAACAATGAGAGTTTTGGGAAGCTTGAGTAAGTAGTGAAGATGCTAGTGATGGACTAATGAGGTTCTAGTCTTGATGGTAAGGAGTGGACTTGGAGATGGAAGAGAAAAGTGTAAGAGAATGTTGTAAATTGTCAAGGAAAGACTAGGAATGTATAAGAGTGTATGATTATGAGAATGGTGTGTAAGTTGAGTAAAGAGATGTAGATGTCTAAGAGGGACTAGGGGATCCAATGGTTAATTTAAAGCACCAAAACCATAGTGAAGGAAGCTAGGAAACTTGTACAAGCTTTGAAGGAAAATAAGGTATAATGACTTGTAAGGATGTAAGCATGTGCTAGATTATATATAGCTTTGAGAAGTGTGGATAAAGCAAATGGGTTGTGCATGATGATGCTTGAGGAGTAGTTACATTGGTGGAAAGGAAACACTTTGGTTAGTTGAAGTTTAGACAAAGTTTACATGTTGGAAGTGCAAGGAAAATATTACAAGTGTTAAGAGATTATGTGAGAAATTGGGTTATAAGGTTAGAGAAGGAATTGGACAAGTTTAAGAGGTTATTTTGGTATTAGAACATGCCTAAGAACATGTATGAAGTTTGGGTGATTTATGGATGAAGAGAGCAAGTGCAAATGCACTTAGGAAAATAAAAAGGGCAAAAATCTGTAGCTGGTCCGAGACTTAAGTCCAGGGTAAAGTCCCGGACCAACCTAAAATTCATGCCGAGAGTTGCTTCAACCATAGGGTCCGGGACTTAAGTTTTGTAAGAAGTCCCGGACCACCCCCTTAATTACCCCCGAGGATTTTAGCTTGCATTGGTCCGGGACTTAAGTCGCAAACAAAGTCCCGGACCACCACATTAAAACAGCCGAGAGTTTGAACCAGGTATAGGTCCGGGACTTAGGTTGAGGACAAGGTCCCGGACCACTCTAAAAATGGTGTATAAGCTTGGAAAATGTTAGGTAATAATGGGTATTGATAGTATTGATATTATAAAGTTATTAAGGACATTTTGGTGGGAATTAATGACAAATAAGTGGGTGAATAAGTATAAGAGACAATGAGAAATGATGCACTTAAAAGTCTAAGTTAAAACTGTAAGGACTTAGTGAACATTAAATGGTGAACAATGGTGGGTAAGTAGGTTAAGTAAGTTGGGAAGAGTTAAGTAACTAATAACCTAAAACTGAATGAATGTTTTAGGACTTGTGAATTGGGACCCGGAAGGAGATTAAACAAGCAACTACCGACGGTGAACGATACAGTTCTTCTTGTGACCTGCTTGCTAACGAGGTGTCCCTCGGCTTGTGTGCTATTTGTTTTTGTGTGATCACTAAACAAGATAAAGCATGCAACCGGAACATTATGTTTATTGTATTGTTGTGTGATGTTTGAAAACTAACATAACTTACCGTGAGAACTTACTAACCAACGTTTAGTAAGGAATTGAGTGAGACTAAGGAACTCTCCCTAATTTTAGTTTGTTATAAACCGAAAGAGGTTAACCAACAAACATTGTCTTGAGACTTCTACTAACTGGAACTTAAGGGGGAGTGAGGAACCCGGGACTGACTCCGGTCATGCATGCTAAGGAAAAGGGGGTCGGTATCTAAAGCAGATCCGACTTCCGCTTAAGGACTTGTCTTCGGACTTGTTGCCTAGGGTCGGTTGCCGGCTCAGCTACATTGGACATACAGTCCAGGTAGGAGGCATTAAGACGGTGCGGTAGGATCACCTAAATCCTAAATTATAAGATAAGTTGTTTATTCAACCAATGGATTTAATAGCTCATTGGCTAGGGTTGCTTTTGACCCGACAAAAATAAACATTGAGGTAAGACACAATCATTTCTATTTAAAGTATGGTTTGTATTATAAGACTGAGGTAAGCTACATCCATTCCTTTTTAAAGGATGGTTGTTTTCTAAGACTAAGATAAGACTAAGATTGAGGTAAGATAAGGATGGACAAAGAGATTAAGTGGAAACATAATCTAAGGTGTGAAGTAATTGACTCACTAATTAAGGGAACGCATTTAAGTAGTTCATTGTGTTTGAACTTTGATTGTTCATATATGGTTTGTTGTTGTTATTGCACTTCCATTATGTTGTGCATCTAATCGACCTCCATGCTATCGACAATTAGTCGTCATAGCCACGTTAGCTTGGGGGCCATGAGAGGATCGTACCAGCGTTCGTGCTGACCCCCTTTGGGGGCTGTTTTTACTACACAGTGAACGTCAGGTGGCGACCGTCACGAGAGTAAGATGGGGTACAAGTGTTACGGTTTAAGTGTGGCCTACGAGTTGTGCATGTACACTCGTATGGCATTTTGAGTTAGTAAGATGTATAGGGTGAGGGATTGTAAGAAGGATATATATTGGTTAAGATTTGTATGTACTAATGTCGGTATAATCTGTCGTCATGTCACCGTGCATAGTCGTCAGACCGTGGCAAGGTCTGGAGTGTAATGAATTCCCTGTGAGATGTATATATATATATTTTGTTAAGTTGCGAACCACATTTGGATTGAGATGGGGTGTTACAAAAGTGGTATCAGAGCGTAGTTACGCTCTGAAGACAAGAAATACCGAACTTAGGAGAATACAGAGGTTGAGTTTGAGTTCTGGGTTAAGGGTTGAGTGATAGAGTGAAGGTGCGTTAGTTAGGACTTCCCGTTATTTAACGGATATCCATAGTACCTAGACCCTCTCCACATCCCTTGCTTGAATTATGGGGAACAAATGCCAGGGAGAAAGAAAGCCTTCTCTTGCTCGGGAAAAACCCGATCTGGCAGGTGTTGACAGTGAGCAATACGAGAAGCATCTCGTTGAACAACGGTTTCAGAACTTGAACGTTTAAAACTGGGGCGCAGCAGTGAAACAGTCGCTATCAATGGAATTCTATCAGTAAGAAACGGAAATTACCGCAACATGGGTCGACATGCTACGCAGTCGAGTTACCCTTCTATACCAATAATAAGAAAAGCACACGAGTGCAATGAATAAAAAAATAGGCGACATAAGTATCGGACAGTGGTCCGGATGAGCATAACAGTGGGGATAATACAAAGCATGAGGGTTAATTATTGGAAGGTCCAGTTAGAAATGGGAACTCCAAACCTTATACAATGAGAAATGTTACAAAACCTGGCCGACATAGCGAGGACGAGAATACGCGTACACTGTATACCGGGATAGGACTACGATGTAGTGCCTAAAGGAGGAACATTACTTAGTAACCACGACAAATGTGTGGGAACGGGAGCGAGGATTAAGACACAAGAAAAATAATAAGGGGTTCCCTCAGAAAGAGGAACGCCCGGATAAGTAACAGTACGGTCAATCGAACAGGAAACTGTCGGATGGCTAGTTATCCAAAATAAAAGAACATCCAAGGAGTCCTGAGGACTACCAATTACTGGAGATTAGGTGAAAGTACCACTACCGACGCACACGGTACCGGAAGCTCATCTTGCATGGCGCACTTGCCATAGCAAGTGCTACCACGGTTAAGCTACACGGGAAGCCATCATGGCGAGGTAACCGAACGCTACAGTCGTAGTACGCATTAATACCGGATTGCAAATCTAAAAGGACGGGAGAATGAGACCTTGGAAGGGCCTGACGGCCTGACCATGATGAGATGAGTGGTACACCAGTCAGTAGGGAGCTGAACTTGGACAGAATACTAAACGATATAAATATGAGCAACAGTACAACCTACTACACAACAATAACCGACAGCACGATAAGAACACACTAAACCCGGATCTCAAAGAGAAGAAACATAAGAGATCGCTCAATAATGCGAGCAAAACACTACGTAAGCAACAACATACAAGAAATGTATAATAAGATACCATAGACCGTTGACATAACGTCTTCCAAGAAGAGCGGGATAGAACTCCCAAGATGACCATTAAGAATACCAATAACAACAATCTTCGTTGAATATGTTAGTAAACCCCGGAAACAAGAATAGAAGAAATGAACGTAAGCTATAACCTACTAAGGATTAAAGATATACAATCCCGACAGAGGGAAGCTCAGAGGACTACCCACACAGAGCGGGTATAGTCGAGCCAAATAACTGATGAATGACAGCTAATACTGTTCGTCTAACTCATTAACACCCAAGTATGAGTGATCATCAACGGGTGGCGTAGTCAACGGAAGTTGAACGAAGCGTTGAGATGGAACCAAAAGATGACAAGATGATATCCAACTTGGACACGTAAGGCAAACGCCTAATACGAACTTAGCCTTATTTGCTAAAAGACATAAGTCCAATAAAACGACAGTATTGTCAAAGACACTAAGTAACCTCAGAAAACCCGAATAAACTTCCATAGCAGGATGCAGGATGCAGCAACTTACCATGAAACCCAATACTACATTTAGTACGTAACCTAACAGTGGATAGTGTTCAAGGAAACAAAAACCTTTAAGGATGACCTACAGATGAGTGAGAATACAAGTAATGAACTGAAGCATTAAGCACTAAGAGCCTACGAGCCAAGATGTTAACACATCAGAGCCCGAGGCGCAGTAAGTTGTAAGAGAGCTTAATTAAGCCACGAAGGAACTACAATTCGTAGATATCAACGGTTACCAAACCTTATCTTAGATTGTGGAAAATATTGCCAGGAAAAGGCACCAATGAGAATAATGAGATAGTACATTAGCAGAGGCGGAGAACGAACCATGCCTTTTAGGGTGGGGATACCTCTCCTTGTTTGAGGCCATGAGTGGGAATAAACCCTCAAAAGGGCTTTCACTTATTAGGGATATAATATACTTTTGTTAGAGAATGGAAACCATAAACCTTGAGATTACCTTAGAAAGTACCAGATACACTTGAGTAATAAGGAAGGCTGCAGAGATAGACCTCATATCCAACACCCAGGATTTAAGAATCAGTGACCGTCAGAGATAAACATGGTGAGTGCATAGAATGGCACGTCAGTGACCAACGCTCAAGGAGCTTTTTGATTCAACGGATGACTTCTTCAGTAACCAGTTAAATTACATGGTAAATAACATCATAAAGGATGAAAGAATGTGAGAAAAAAATTAGCCTACTTATGAACCTGAGATTGAAGTAGAACACCTTCGTATTAAGAGATAACCATTTTACAGCACGGTATGACAACCGCCAAACACCGAAATTAGAGAACTCCCAGTGTGTTTACCCCAAGAAGGGATTGAATATAAGATAAGATGTTAGATTAAATGAGTAAGTAGTTGCGCCACCAATGGCCGACATGGTAAAGGCCAACTACCACGGTGGTAGTGGTCATGAATACAATGTTTATATAAGTGAATTAAGTCATGGTGCGCAGTAAAGCGGCCGTTATGTATGAGCCGTCAAATATTGACACTGAGGCAATTAGATTTATGAACTAAGACCAATATAAGTAAGGGAATAAGATGGTAGACGAACTGTGCATTGATGCCAGTAGTCTTGACCTGGTTAGATAAGATCTCACAGGAAGCACACTACCCATTCCTTAAGGAACTAGAAGTGCATTCCTAGTAGAGCAAATATGAGAAACAAGATAAGAGGCTCTATGGAAAGAGACCTCAGTCACTAAGAGACCGAATCAGTACGGGATACAGAAAGAGCTAGAGCATGCCATACCCAAGAACATAGTAAATGGATTTCCCTTGATTAAATTCAAGAAGAACAATAAGTGTTATTATGGAACGATGAAAGAGGAGATCGGCAATAGAATACTTCATGATTAGCAATAGCTAAACGTGTGACGGACACTACGAGTTTACTAAAATGAGATTGGGACGACTGCACCCCACAGGGGCTTGCAGGCCTGACACGCTCATTTATGAGTTAGTCGGGTAAGTAAATGTACGAGTAAGGTACCCCATGCATGTAGACGAGTGGTGTAAGGAAACACGGGAAGTAGTCGACTCCGTACCACGGACAACGACAAGATCAGACAAAGCAGCTACTACCACCACACAGTTGAGAAAAAGGAATTCAGTTGAACCAACAACACAAAGGAACCAGAGAACAAATAATTAAAAACTATGAAGTGCGAGAAGCACGGATTGTTAAGTACAGACATTGGATATGTCTTAAGAAGTTAAGGATAAGACTGTAAAGCGCAATAAGCACTAAACAGTAGTTTCAGATTAAGGGTCTCATCCTCAGATGCAAAGAACGATTTAAACACTTAAGAGAACGCCAAGAATATGAACATTAGATCTCCAGGAAGACTGGATAGACGAGCTACAGCTCATCAAGGCCGTGTATATATAAAGATAACATGCGTCCATTGAGGACCTTTAGTGCCAAACCATAAGCACGCAGGGGAAGGATATACAATACTATAAAAATAAGCGAGCAGTTTAAGCCTAAGACTATCAGAGTTGTGCAGCGGAAGCTAGCATATCAATACCTTTGAGGTTAGAGCCAAACTAAGTTAAGAATGGTATAGTACCGTTGAGAATCCTCGATGCAGAGACTGAGTCATTAGCATAGTTATGACCCTCTGATCGAATCGTAAGTGAGATAGATGACATGGAAGCTAGAATGCTTGGTGAGAATTAGACATCTTGAACCTATGTTCAAGAATGATATAATGTTGATTACGTGGGCGTAATCCATTTTAAGGGGGTAGAGCGAAAACCGCTTAGCGTATGCTTATGTATTTAGTACATAAACACGGTGCGCATAGCACAAATAATTTGAGAATATGTTTTACATAAACATTTTGAGATAAATTATGGTTATTGCGCACAGAAGATGTGAATACCATACATATTAAGTACCTATCTTGTTACTCCGGTGTAAGTACAAGTTAAGAGAATTAAGGAAAAGGCTTAAGGAGACTTAAGAAATAAGGATATATGAGGTATGAGTCAATATGAGACTATGTGTGAGATAAAATAAGATAACATTATGGGATACTGTTCGATATGAATATGAGGAAGAAGATAGTAATTCATGAGATATAAGATGATGAGAATTGGTATGAGACTGGTATAGAACTTAGTAGGAAATTAAGTCCTAAGGTAAGTATTAAGAGTGAGTTGGGAATGATTGATGGACTGAGTCCACACCTTGGAGATGTATTGATTACGACTAGAACTAAAAGATAGAAAATTGGACAGGAGTGAATTATTTGATGTTTGAAAATGACGTGGGAGGTGGAACTTGATTTTCTAGGGATCAAGGGAAACCGAACACCAAATTGGGGTGGAAGGATAGTTCTACACATATGCTGATCACATCAGGGTTTGGATGATTCCTGAAACTCCCTACCAGTGGTCACAATTAAATCACGCTAAGGATAGAGGCTTAGGATAAAACGAAAATTGGAGTTGATTGTATTTTTAATTAGAGGAATTATTCCTAACATGACACCTCGTAAAAAGGATTACCTTTTTGAGGACACTCGCCCATGAAGTCGAGGACGCACGAGCCTTTGTCTTCGGACCGGTGACATGGGGAGAGCAGAGTTGTTTTGTATTTTGGCCCATGGTGGCGTGGACGAATGTGCCTTTGTCTACGGACGGTGAATGGGAGAATACGATAAAAATTATGTGATTATTTTAATCATCAAAAGGAACAAAAGGAATTTGAGTGTTACGCATGCTTAAGCATGTTGTGTGATATTTAAGTATAAGCATATGGCGGATCTAATGATCCAATGAGTTTAAGTATACATAAGTATGATCTATATGATCTGTGGAATGAGTTAAGACATGCATTCTAATAAGATAAGGTGCATGGGAACTTTGGGAACAAAGTTCTTTTAAGGGGGTAGATTGAAATACCCCAAACCTAAGTATTTTAAGTAAATATCAATATTGATGTAGTAAGGCTAAAATATGCCTTAGAGAGTTGGTAGACAATTTAAACCAAGAAAAACACATGAAAATGCCTTAAGGGCAATTGAGGCAAAAATGTGCTCTAAGCTTGGAGAGACTTGGGTGAGTACCCAAATATCATGCTAAGACCTTAGTAATATCCTAATGGTCATTTTAAATCAATTAGCAAAGAAAACCAAGCTTGAAAACAAGTTAAAACACAAAATGTGCTTTAAGAAGTCTTAAAGCACATTTTCGAAAAATTGTCTTGTAAATGGGTTTTGAGTGGCTAGATGTCCGTTCATTACTCTTTAATTAACATGTGTGCTAATTAGTATCACATTAGGAAGCCTAAATCATGGGAAATCAAAAATTTCACAATTATGTGCCTTGTTTAGTGAATAGTGCCAAATAGTGCCCAAATTAAGTTTAAGTCAACATAAGTCAAATAGATGGTCAAACAAGACCATGACCAACCTTAAATGAATAAGGGGGCCGGTTTCCAAGTGGATGAGTCACCATGAGTAGTCAAATAATGTTAGAAAAGAAGGGAAAAGTAAGAGGTTACTATTTGCTTTTAGAAACTAATATCTCACATTAGCCTACCTCTCTCCTCTCTTCTTCATTTCCCCTTCTTCTTCCACGGTTTTCTTCTTGTTCTCTCTGTTCCAAACCGTGCCCAACTAGCTCCATACTTTTCCATCTTCAAATGTCCATAAGTCACTCATTTTAGCTCCAAATCAAAAAGTGAGCATAGATTATTCTTAGTTAGCTCAAGCTCTAGCTTTCTATCTTTACAAAATTAGAAAAGCTTCATTTTGGAGCCATGGGAAATCTCCATTGATGGAGGAAAATCAAGTTTGAAGAGCCCATTTGGTTCTCCATTCTCTTAAGGTAAAGAATTTGTAAGAAAAACCATCTTTCCATCACTTCTTCACATGTCCGAAAATTACACTCATGGGGCTTCATTTTTATGCCTTGTTCTAGCTTGTTTTCTATTCTCCAAGGGCTAGAGGAGGTCCTTCTTGATTCATATCCAAGCTTGTTTTGAGAATCCAAGGTAAAGTATTCAATTTAATACCTTAAAACACATTTTTAACCTAGGAATAATTCCTTAAGGTTAGTGCATTATCTAGCACTCATGAGAGTCATTGTATATTGATTAGAACATTGGCAAAGGAAATTAGAATGGTGGCCGAGATTCCCAAGGGAAGAAGCCTAAGGAGAAACTTGAGAAAACAAGGTAAATTGCTTACCTAATGATGGTTTGAGTTTTAAGGAATGAGTTTTAGATGAGTACTAATGAAGCTCAAAGCTTACATTGAGTAATGGGTTATAAACCTAAGAAAAAGAACTTAAACAAGCTTATGAACTTGTGACTAAGGAGCCAATGGGAATGAGATGTAAGATAAGTTTAAGATGGATTTTAAGAGCATTATATTGCTATGGGAGCATTGTTGTATGTATTTGCAGGTTGAAAGCTTTTATTGTGGGAAATTCATTGTTTAAGTTTAAGTCATTTAAGGGCCTATGAGCCATGTCATTTAAGAGCCTTAGTGCTATGCAATTTAAGATTATTGCACTATATTGAGTTTATTGTGAATGAGTTGATTTGGGTGAGAAAATAAGATGAGAAAGGACTTGATGTGTGTGAGTTGGTTGAATGAGGAAAACAATGCATTGGGGCATGATAAATACTAGGGAAGCTATGCGAAATTTGAGTAGAAATAAAGTGTTTAAGTGGTGGTGGTGAGTTAATATGCCCTAGGGTTTACTAGGGATCATTAAGAGGAATTTGAGTGGAAATGAGTTAACTAAGTAGTTCTTGAGGTTTGGGATGACCTAGAGTTTTCTAGGAGGGATTAGAGTATTGGTGGGTATATTGAACACACCAAAGTCATGTTAAGAGGAATGATAAGACTTGAGCAAAATTTGGATGAAAAGATGTATAATGCTATAAGGTGATTTAGTTATGACTAGGGAATATAACAATGAGAGTTTTGGGAAGCTTAAGTAAGTAGTGAAGATGCTAGTGATGGACTAATGAGGTTCTAGTCTTGATGGTAAGGAGTGGACTTGGAGATGGAAGAGAAAAGTGTAAGAGAATGTTGTAAATTGTCAAGGAAAAGACTAGGAATGTATAAAGTGTATGATTATGAGAATGGTGTGTAAGTTGAGTAAAGAGATGTAGATGTCTAAGAGGGACTAGGGGATCCAATGGTTAATTTAAAGCACCAAAACCATAGTGAAGGAAGCTAGGAAACTTGTACAAGCTTTGAAGGAAAATAAGGTATAATGACTTATAAGGATGTAAGCATGTGCTAGATTATATAGCTTTGAGAAGTGTGGATAAAGCAAATGGGTTGTGCATGATGATGCTTGAGGAGTAGTTACATTGGTGGAAAGGAACACTTTGGTTAGTTGAAGTTTAGACAAAGTTTACATGTTGGAAGTGTAAGGAAATATTACAAGTGTTAAGAGATTATGTGAGAAATTGGGTTATAAGGTTGAGAAGGAATTGGACAAGTTTAAGAGGTTATATTGGTATTAGAACATGCCTAAGAACTTGTATGAAGTTTGGGTGATTTATGGATGAAGAGAGCAAGTGCAAATGCACTTAGGAAAATAAAAAGGGAAAAAATCTGTAGCTGGTCCGGGACTTAAGTCCAGGGTAAAGTCCCGGACCAACCTAAAATTCATGCCGAGAGTTGCTTCAACCATAGGGTCCGGGACTTAAGTTTTGTAAAAGTCCCGGACCACCCCCTTAATTACCCCCGAGGATTTTAGCTTGCATTGGTCCGGGACTTAAGTCGCAAACAAAGTCCCGGACCACCACATTAAAACAGCCGAGAGTTTGAACCAGGTTTAGGTCCGGGACTTAGGTTGAGGACAAGGTCCCTGACCACTCTAAAAATGGTGTATAAGCTTGGAAAATGTTAGGTAATAATGGGGATTGATAAGTATTGATATTATAAAGTTATTAAGGACATGTTTGGTGGGAATTAATGACAAATAAGTGGGTGAATAAGTATAAGAGACAATGAGAAATGATGCACTTAAAAGTCTAAGTTAAAACTGTAAGGACTTAGTGAACATTAAATGGTGAACAATGGTAGGTAAGTAGGTTAAGTAAGTTGGAAGAGTTAAGTAACTAATAACTTAAAACTGAATGAATGTTTTAGGACTTGTGAATTGGGACCCGGAAGGAGATTAAACAAGCAACCACCAACGGTGAACGGTACAGTTCTTCTTGTGACCTGCTTACTAACGAGGTGTCCCTCGGCTTGTGTGCTATTTGTTTTTGTGTGATCACTAAACAAGATAAAGCATGCAACCGGAACATTATGTTTATTGTATTGTTATGTGATGTTTGAAAACTAACACAACTTACCGTGAGAACTTACTAACCAACGTTTAGTAAGGAATTGAGTGAGACTAAGGAACGCTCCCTAATTTTAGTTTGTTATAAACCAAAGAGGTTAACCAACAAACATTGTCTTGAGACTTCTACTAACTGGAACTTAAGGGGGGAGTGAGGAACCCGGGACTGACTCCGGTCATGCATGCTAAGGAAAAGGGGGTTGGTATCTAAAGCAGATCCGACTTCCGCTTAAGGACTTGTCTTCGGACTTGTTGCCTAGGGTCGGTTGCCGGCTCAGCTACATTGGACATACAGTCCAAGGTAGGAGGCATTAAGACGGTGCGGTAGGATCACCTAAATCCTAAATTATAAGATAAGTTGTTTATTCAACCAATGGATTTAATAGCTCATTGGCTAGGGTTGCTTTTGACCCGACAAAATAAACATTGAGGTAAGACACAATCATTTCTATTTAAAGGATGGTTTGTATTATAAGACTGAGGTAAGCTACATCCATTCCTTTTTAAAGGATAGTTGTTTTAAGACTAAGATAAGACTAAGATTGAGGTAAGATAAGGATGGACAAAGAGATTAAGAGGAAACATAATCTAAGGAGTGAAGTAATTGACTCACTAATTAAGGGAACGCATTTAGTCGTTCATTGTGTTTGAACTTTGATTATTCATTATTGGTTTGTTGTTTATTGCACCTTCCATTATGTTGTGCATCTAATCAACCTCCATACTATCGACAATTAGTCGTCGTAGCCACGTTAGCTTGGGGGCCATGAGATCGTACCAGCATTCGTGCTGACCCCCTTTGGGGGCTGTTTTTACTACACAGGTGAACGTCAGGTGGCGACCGTCACGAGAGTAAGATGGGGTACAAGTGTTACGGTTTAAGTGTGGCCTACGAGTTGTGCATGTACACTCGTATGGCATTTTGAGTTAGTAAGATGTATAGGTTGTGAGGGATTGTAAGAAGGATATATATTGGTTAAGATTTGTATGTACTAATGTTAGGTATAATCTGTCCGTCAGACCGTGGCAAGGTCCTAGAGTGTAATGAATTCCGCTGTGACATGTATATATGTTGTTAAGTTGCGAGACCACATTTGGATTGAGACGGGGTGTTACTGCAGGGATGAAGGCAAATGAAGAAAGGTAAGCTAATTTGCCTTATTTGTTAAGTTTACATTAATTAATGGAATAGTAATGGTGATTCACCAATTGATTAGATATTTTATGTTATTGCTGTGTGAGCTGTCTTCCCAGCTCCCTTTCTGCCGACCTCCAAGGGCTAAGATGGTCAACTAATTGACCATTGACCATACTTAGTCAATATTGCTTAAAAATGCACTATTTGGGTTACTATTCATACTAAATTGTCATTTTTGATTTTTAATTTTAAAACTTTGATTTAGACTTTAAAATATAGTCTATCATGTCACATTAATATTATAAATGATATACTCCAGTCTTTAAAATGACAAAAAGTCATTATCTTAGAGCTCATACACAAAAACGTGCTTTAAGGTGTTTTAGTGCACATTTTGTGTCACAGGGTGTTTTTGAGCTCTGTTTTCTTTGAGAATTGTTTTTTTGTGTTCCTTACATGATATTTGATCATGGTATCCAATTTTATATGATTTAGAGGTCATTAGACCTTTAAGGGTTCCTTAGAGCACATTTTTTCCCTACTTGACCTTGAAGCATGAAAATGCTTGTTCTTTGTATTGAAGTGTTTTCCAACAATTGTAATATGTTTAGTAATGTGTTAATATGCTTAGGACAAATTTTTAGGTCCTAAGTAGTTCATTTGGGTATTTATTTACCCTAAACAGTCAAATGGTGCAATATGTTGCTTGTGTTGACCACTTTTGTTCTCAGTTGACTTTTAAGGCATGTTTTGCCTTGTTGAGATCTTTTAGATTGTTCCCCAATGGTATTTAGATGTTTATTAACCATCTTAGATCATTAGTAGATCATTTAATTAAGCTTTAAGGTTAGGGGTATTTCAGTCTACCCCCCTTAAAAAGGCTTCGTCCCGAAGTCCTTACTCATCAACAGTTCACCTAAGGAATCAAGTTCCACTAAGTAACCAACAGACCATCGCTAGGAGTAACTCCCACTAGGTTCAGACCTAGTCTATATGTATCACATTTGATACAGCAATAATCTCATTCCATATAGTTAATAATCATGACACATTCATTCATAAACAGCACTAAACAAGGTGCAAAGCTCATTCATACACAGCACTAGACAAGGTGCAAAACTCAATCATACACAGCACTAGACAAGGTGCAAGCTCATTCATACACAGCTAGACAAGGTGCAAAACCAACAAGAAGTACTCAAAGGTATCTCACAAGGGGTACCCCACACACCCCTATTCATATGCCAGTATCTCGCGAGGATACCTCTACATTACTCCGTGTGTATGTGTGTGCATATATTTAACGATGGCAAATCACAGGGAAGCAGTCATAAAGGCCAGGACTTGATGATCCCCAACCCCATGCTAACCAACGTCAACCACCCGTGGACACACCGGTTTAGTAACGAAGGACACTGCGGTCCACGGCTCCTCGGACAGTATCACCTAATTTCCTTAATCACCCGTAGACACACCGGTCTAATGACAAAGGGCTCTGCGGTCCACGGCTCTTTGGGTGATGTCACTCACAGACACACCGTTCTAATGACAAAGGACTCCATGATCCACGGCTCTTCAAGTGACGCCCTAATTCCAATTTCTATTCATATATGTGTCCACTTGTAGGAAGTTTCAAGAGTCATTCAACCCCGACGTGGTCGGCGTCAGTGTTGAACTATCTCTCACCTCAATTTGTGTTCGGTTTCGCTTGATCGGACCAGGATCAAGTTCAACTTCCCACGTCAATTTCAATCAATTAATTGTTTTATTCATTTATAATCTTGTTTCCTCTTGATATCTGCCACCTTGTGTTCCATAGTTACACAAGTCAACTAGTGTAATTAATCTAGTCATTGGCATATAGGATCATGTATCCTAACCATATACCAAGTTCCCTCGACTTATAATTATTCATACAACTCCTAGAGGTTTTACTTCCACTAGGTTACACATTGGTCTCATGTCGATTCACTCATTGCATTTCAACAATCGGTTTTCATACCGAGTCACAAATCACATAATACCGAGCTTTCTACTCCTTCTATCTGAAATCTCTCATTTAGAGCTACAGATAGTCCTACTTGAATTCTGACATCAGAGCTAACAAGCTAGGCGTTTATGTGTTTAATGTTCGCAATGTTTGAATAAATAATCAAAAATAGGATAAGAACACTCTGTCTGTTCTCCCTTTCCTATTTGCCACAACAATGCGAACAAAAATATATATATGTTCATACACATACATCACAATATTACCTCAAATAAATAACACAATCATAATACCTGTACTCTACGTACAATAATAGTCTGCAGCAGTGTACCATGCTCTACTTACGTATATTTAAGGCGTGCGGGATCGCTCTACACCCCCTTAAAAAAAAGGATTATGCCTACGTAATCTACGAATATGTCATCTTGAAGTAATAAGTTCAAGATGTTCCACTCATATGGAATATTCGTGCACTTATGTGCTACGTATACATTACCCTTTTCCTCTCGGGTCGGGCTCTAGCCACTCTGGCTATACTACCTATGTCGGTTAGGTGTATGTATATTCATGTATGGTTTGATCGGAGATGTAACACATCGTTTATTTTCCCAAATCTGTTAGGTATATCTAACCTATGCGATATGGGCCACTCGCTCTGCAAGCAGTATGCCCAACTACTTTAGGGTTAAGTTACCCTTTTAAGTAGCAGCTTCATGCCGGTTTCTACTACTCCACGTGACGGTGTTTTCTACCCGGTCTTCCATAATTATGGTCATGGGGGAAACTATATCGCTGCGTGGTATCATCATTACACACGCTAATTATTTCGACTGGTTATTCTATTCAGTCTTCCTGAATTCTATACATGCTCATGGTATATTCCCAAGAGTTCATGCCACCACCTACGAACTAACCTTCGGTGTAAGGGTTGTCGAGCTATGCTCTAGCATCTAGTGCTCATAGTAGTCGTGTCGAAAATCTCAAGACGAGTCTGATATGCGCAACTAACTGGCGCCTCATGACTCCAAGTTATTTCTCTCTCGGTTATCCGCTATTGCGGTTTGCATGGAGTATCTAATCTCCAGCTTAGAGTATCTCTTATAATAGTCGCTTTGCCCCTCGTCTGTTGTAAACATACAATACGACTGTGGGTTCCAGCTTGGCATTCGTTTTCTGTTCAACCCTAATTGGTACTAACATACTAACACTTTATGGCTTGAGCATGTGGTATTATTGTTTCATGCGACTTCATCGCAGCGCTCTCAACGCATTATATAATTCTTTCTGTGCCCCCCTTTTTGGGTAGCATCTATTACCCTTCAAAGGTTTCTTTGGTATAACTTCCTAAGATACCACAATTCCTCTTCTCATTCATGGGTTCACCTCGCCTTTACCATAAAATAGGCCTTGGCTTCCTCGTTTACTAAAATCCTCAAAACTTGTATTCTAACTCATTCACTATGGAGTTACGTCTTTATATCATTTTAATATCAAGCTATCCTTGATTTTTTCCTAACCTTGTTAGTTTGACTGAGATCTCTCTCGTCAATTCATGGTTTACCTAGTCAGGATTCCATTCACTGACTTAGACACAGAGTTGATTACCTCCTGGGTCCTTACACTACTCGTTTACATACATGGGGTACCATATTGATACATTACTACTTACCCAACTAACTTAATGTAAGTTTTGTCAGGCCCACAAGCTCCTAGGAGTGTGGACGTCCCATGTCTCGTTTAGTGCACTCGTAGTGTTCGTACCCGGTGATTATCATGCTCTTAGTCCTGGTAATTCATGTTGGAGTAACTAGACTGCCAATTCTTAACTTTTAGTGTTTGAATGGCCTTAGAGGGTTTCTGGGTTTCCCTTATTAATGTATATTTTCCTTACCTTCTCTAAGATGGTGTTCGCGACTTATTGCCCTAATACTGGTTTTCCACATGCTCGTCAACTGGTATCTGTGAGTGGGGATCAGTAATTACTTACTATTTCTCCCGTTCACTCCTAGGCAGTTAATGCCTTCAGATATGAGTTTTCAGTTCTCAAACTCCACCCAATTCATTGGGTTACACCCCTGTTGTAAATGGACTCCATGACAAGGGTTGGCACATCGTGTTTCTCCTGCCTTATGGTAGTCCCTTTTTAACCTGATATTAATCAGCATTTGTGATTCATCACCTTTGTTCTCCTAGTTTGGGTCATTTTGGTGGTACTAAGGGTATCCATCCATAGGCCTATGCCATACGATATTCAGGTACCGTGCTTATTCTGATAATTAAACGATTGTTGGTCTTGCTATTTAATTTAATCCTAGTTGGTTCTAATACTTTCTTCTAAGGTTATAGTTGGATACCCACAACTTAATGGGTCCCTCTAATCATCGCTCTCCATTGTGTAGTCCTTACTCTTAGTTAACTCGTATCCCCTTCATCCTCTTCGAGGTAACGGTATCCTCCGCCCTCGACAAATTCATTGTTAGTCAATATCCATTGCCCTCCGTACGGGAGTCTAGCAGCACTATGGATACACAACACATCAGGTGGGTGTGTGGTGCGGGCATAACATCGGCCCCTTTATTGAACGTTCGCATCTGCCCAATCCCTATTTTTTTACAACTCCAAATAGTGTGCCATAACGATACTTGTCTTTTATTTTCATCCACTCAATCGGATAGGTTTTATTAGAGTCTTGGCTCATATAGCTCACTTCTTTCCCTCTGGCAATGTTCAATGGTAGTGGTTTAACCATAAGTGTCGCGCACACCCTAAATATGGTTATGCTGGTCCCGAAGACCCGACACTCCCCACAGGTAATGATTGACGTTTAATGTCCATACCGGCACTGGGGTTAGGCTCGTAGGCACTAATTATCGTTATTCTCATTTACTCCCCTTTTTAATACTCTACTAATGGTGTATTATTTTCAGGTTTAATGGTCAGACCGGCTAGGTCTTCCCGAGGTTTATCGACCTCCAACCAAGGGTTTCGTACCCTGCCTTTAAGAAGGCTATGTCCCACTATATTGCATTACGGACTCACATAAAAGTTTAGTGTTTATTGGTAACTGCCTGGACCACTCGGTCCTTTAGGGTTTTACCGTTGCTGCACTTGCTGTAGCAAGTGCGCAAGGCAGGTTAAAATTTAATACTTTGGTAAATGTGGCACTTGCAGTGGCAAGTGCGCCATGCAGACTGAGCCACCAGTACAGTGTGTCAGTGCAGTGCTATTCCCTAATCGGGTTTGTGTTCTAGTCAAAAGTTCTTATTCAAATTAATACAGTCTCACCCCCGCACTCGTTCCCACAAGTTTACTGTGGTAGTAAGGTCTTACTTTCCTCACGAGGCATTGCATGACAGCGACTTAGCGAGTTCTTGTTTCTACAGTTCTCATGATCTCTCCTCATGCACGTTGGGCCATCTTGAACCTTCAATGTTGCATGGTTTTAGAGTTCTCGCTTCGGGTAAGACTTCTAAAGGTAATTCCTTCCGTCTGTTACATATCTCATAAACTAATCATTACTCGTCGTTTCTACCTCTTTCCCCCCAAGCGCACCATCGGTGCTTTCCTGGATGTAAGACAGGGTCGCCTTGCTTATAGCAAGCTAGCCCCATTAGTCCTACAGGAATTTTCTCCTCAAACTCGGTTTATTATTTATCTCATCTCGTATGGTAGACATTATGTCATTACCAGGACCCCGGTCCTAAACATTACATCAAGACACAAAGTCTTATTTTCTACTTTTAACATAATCCTCATAGCATCCACCGGGTCTTCCCGATTAGGAGAGTTATCTCCGTGGGTTTCCCATTTCATTGTCTCACTAGATAGTACTCGAGGTAAGGGCTGCGGCGGGTGGGGTACCATTGCAAATTTCCCGGGATGTTCTTCCATCAAGTGCGAGCGGTTCATACCGTCCTCGCGTTACTTGGGGTTGATGAACCTTCACCACCATCCGCTGCTCCGTGTTCTTCCTTAGTACTGTTACCCAGACCTCTCCCTGACATATGTCAAGAGGACGGGTTAGACCTTACTCGGTTAAATACCGTAGTCTCGGTCGTTTAATATTGAAGTGCCTCAACGACTATGGTTGCAAGCCTTAAGCATTGCATCAACCCCGCAAGGTCACCTATCCTCACATCGTTTCCCGTATTCCCAAAACCTATGCTCACTGTACAAATCCTACTACCTCTTGTCATCAGAGCGGTACTCCGCTCTGATACCACTTTTGTAACACCCCTACTCTAATCGGCTCCTAATCATCTTATTTAACATTGTAATCGCAGCGGTCATCTCAACAATTGAACTACTGGTGTCACCGTTTCACTCGCCCATACGAGTAATAACGTGCTTACTGATATATTCATAAATACGAAACAATTTCCCACAGTGACAACAAGAGATAGATCTAATTTTCCCAAACCAATATATAAATACATTCATAGTGAGCATTCTAAATATCCCAATCCTATACACGTTTCTAAGTTCGTATCGAAATGCAACAGTGCATATTAAAACAACTGTAATTAAACTACCCAGCGCGTCCCTCTCTTTGTCGACACCGGAAGCTGCATACCTGCAAAAATGGTTGTTTGTGGTATGGAATCAGCCTCTGCTGAGTATGTTACTACATGACTGTCATGCCCCCTCGGACCCTCAGTTAATTGGTCGAGAGCATGCAACTCTTTCATGCAAGTAGTTTAATGTTAAAACAGTAAAGCAACAATATATATTGCAGTAAACTCAAATATCAAACAAGCCCCCGGCTTCACACATCACATCGTAATAAACCACTGAAATCGTTACCACTTTATATGAGTACAGAGACTCCATTCCAACAAACACTTGATAGTTCATAATTGAGTACAGTGACTCACTCGACCAACAATCCACCATAATCTACACATGAGTACAGTGACTCGACTCAACCAGTTCACAACACACAATATGAGCAAAATTGCTCATTCAAACAAATCCACCAATATACCACACATAATTACAAAGCATAACCACTGAGCAATAAGGCGAAACAACGAGAATTATAACAAGTATAATTTCCCATCTTTGGCGTACAAGCTCAAATAATGTTCGCCTAATGTACGAGCTAATAGTCATTCGTAATTGTTCAGTCATGCCTAATGACAACGTCTCGTTAGAACGACGTGTCTCTAAGTCACCCATCTCCTATGGCGGGTCACCCACGGCAATAGCCACTCCAGCGGTAGAGTCTCCGACCCGAACCATCTATAGTCCATTGGAAATTTAACCAGATACTAACGGTTACCACACGGTATCCTAGTATCGTTAATTGATCACAGTTCACAGCAAGAGCCACATCCTTTTGATAAACTTATTATACCATCGCATCGCTTTACTATCTTTCCTAACACAGCAGACTAAGGTTGTTAGTCCAATCCTGAGTATGTTGACTCGGGATCCAGTGTTAGATACGAGAGCGGCGTTAAAGAGGCCAATGCTCCGTATAAAGTCTCAGATTATATATATCTTATTATCCTGATGCTACAACGTTTTACTTACGTTCCTTGTATTACACATATAAGATAGCATCATTGCCGCTAGTTCGTTTAATAATATGCTCATATATACGAACGGTATTGTTATCGCACAACAGTAATAATAGTAAAGCAGCATTAATACGCAACTCAAGCATATTAATTCACACAAGCAGACATTCAATCTTATCACAGATTTTCACACAATGTCTGAACTGAGAAATCCTCAGAGACATCAAGCCACATAAATAACATACCGTGCACCGGATTATAAGACCGTGGAGTATGAATCTGCTAAATTCTCTGGTGATCCTCGAGACGCCTCTTACAATCTATACATATGCATCACACTATGCATCAGCATCTCGTACTAACAATACACTACGGCACCCTGTACCGTACTAATTGAACACCCCTACTACTAATACAGTCATTAATGTCCAATCTCCTTACTCATCAGATACACGCAGCGGATACCTTCTTACCTACATTGGGTGCTACAATGCCGTTAGCCACCCACGTGACCAACAGGCTACTCTTATTACCTACAGCATCGGTCTGATGGACCGGAATCCTGAGTACTAAATTCTACAATGCATTCTCCATTTACCGAATGCGACTACAATCCCATTCAATACAATACTCCAAGTACAATACAATATAATCTACATACCGAGTTTACTAAGATCCTTAGACAATGTACTATCCCTTCAAAGTTCATACATACTCGCTAAGAGACTACTTGCTACCCGTTCCTCACACGCTACTTACTTCCAATACCAGGGTGTGCCTCGATCTCTTCCTTGACCATATTCGTTTCGGGTACCTGCACACTAAAAAATGTCCCCCGAAGGGGTCAGCTTTCGCCGAGCATGATAACCGCATACCCCGCGTACTAGTGAGGGTACGCCGACCACTTGGTCGAATACATGCGGTTCATTTTCATACAAGCATACATGCATACATGCTCTTATACACAATACAAAGTACTTACGCAAACATACATACATACACTTCATTGCATACAGGAAATACAATATAACCTTCAATACATACTTACCTTCTTCCGAAACACATACTCAATACATACACAAGTACAGTTCTTGTTAGCTTCATTGGTCCACCCGGGTTAATCGGGCGGAGATTACTCTTTTACTCGTTTACTCCATACATACACATACATACATTCTCATACTTACTTACGGATCCATACTTCTACTCTTACTCTTACTCAATGAAATACCCCGAACTTAATATGGTGATTATATTATTTTAATATAGTATTAGGGCCTAAAAGTGCCTAAGTAATTTTTGGTAAGGAAAATAAATCCAAAAGAAAAGAGAAAGACGCTTAGAAAGCGGAAAACGCCAAAATGAGCGTTTAATTAACCATAAGAGGCACGAGACCTCGGTTATAGTATTGTAAGGATTCCTAAGGCTTATCATGCCTAAGTAGTATACGGGAATGATTCCCGAAGAAAACGAATCCAAATAAAGTATTAAAACGCTAATAGAGCATTAGCGCACGTTTCTCGAGGAAACTCGAAAACGTGATTTTAAGTGGTCGAACAGACCCGTAAAAATTGTAAATCATTAAATAATAATTATTAAGCAATTATGGAAGCTTAATAATCAATAAAAATAATTAAACGAGAAAATTTCCGGAAAACGGGCCCGGTTATTGAATAGTATCAAAACCGGGTAAAATAACGAGCGCTTTTGTAAAAGACGAAAAACGCTCCAGCTAGTATAACAGTGTGGGGCCGGTTTTTATTAGTGTAAACAGCTCTCTCTCCACACACATGTAACTAGCTAAATTAATGTAGAGTCAAAAAGCAAAGTAGAACAAAAGGACAAAAAGGCACTTACCTTTTCTCTCTCCCCCTCATTTCTCTCTTCTCTCTCCTTCCCTCCTTCCTTCTCCATCGGCTCCTCCCTCCTCTCTCTCTGCTGGTGGCGATTTTGAAGCCCAAAGGAAACAACAATGGCTTCCTCTTCTTTCTCCCCTTGCTCCATCCACATGTGAGCTCCAAATCAAAAATAAATTACATATTTGTAATCCCTCATCCTCCTCTACATTTCTATCTTTTCAAAATTCGAAAAGGATGAGTTTCATCTCCATGGGTTTTCCCCTTTGAAGAGAAAAGCACACCATTGTGAAGCTTGGGGTCTCCTCTTTCCAACAAGGTAAAAATCTCTACAAAAGGTTTAAGTTTTCCTCCACCCTCCTTGGAAACCGATTTTAGCCCCTTTGTAATGCCTTGTTTTCTCTCTTCTTTTGAGCATCAACTTCACCTAGCAATGGTGGTGGATTCTTCTTCTTGAACCAAGGGCTAAAACCCCTCCTAAAGCACTCTAAATAAACCCTAGAAATTGTATTTTGAACACTTCAATGAACTAGCATAATCTAAGGGTTAGTGAATTAATTATGCTTGTTTTATGTGCTTGGGGTGATGGGAATGGGTTTGGCAACTCCATTCCCCATGTGATCGGTTTGAGCAAGAAAGAGAAGAAGAAGGATTGGAAAAGAAATGAAGGAAAATAAAAGCTCAAGGTAAGAGCTCCTTCCTAATGTAAATTTTATTGCATTAGTGTAATGGGAATGGGCAAAATTTAAAGAACCCAAAACCTTGTACTAGTATTGAGAATTGTGAAGTTTGTGTATTTAGGAGTAAGTATGTGGATTGTAGGCCTTAGAGCCAAGTATAAGGCATATGTGTATTGTTATTGTGATTGAAGTAATTTGAAGAATGTAATTGTTGTATTGGGATTTATATGTGTGCTGGTAGAACCCTTGTGGTTTGGCTAGAATAGGTATGAATTTGATGAGAAAGGATGTGTGTGAATAAGTAAGGAAGGTAGATGAGTTATGGCAAAATTTCGGTAGGAATTGTGCATTAAGGAATGACTTGGTGAGTGGGAAAAACCAAGGTATGTATTGGGAGTAAGGATGTTTAGAAGCCATGGAAAGATGATAGTAGTATGTGGAGTTAAGCTACAAAATCTGTAGCAAGGGAGGCATCAAATGTATTGTGAAACTAGGAAGAATTAATGTGCAGATTTGGAAAAAAGAAGTGTTGGAACTTGGGTATAGAAAGTGTATTGACTTGGGGATGAATTGGTATGGTAAGTAGAGATATGTAGAATGCTAGGAATGACATTGGTTGAGGAAGTATTGGATGGAGAATTGAGTTGTAAAAATCTGTAGCATAAGAGTAAAAAAACTGTTACAAGTGTTGGAAAAGAAGTGAGGAAATTGAGTAAGTTATTTGATGGATTTAGTAATGGATTTGATGGATGGATTAAGGTTTTTTAGGAAGCCTAATTAGTGCTAAATCATGTGGGATTACATGTAGGAAGATTGGGGAAGAAATGAGTAAGGAAAGAAGTGAAAAACAAAAGCTGTAGGTAGGTTCTGGACCGGACCGACCCAGAGGTTGGGTCGGACGGTGGGTCGGTCGGATACAGACCACAGAACCAAACCATTCGGGAACGGACCGACCCAGGAGCCGTGGGTCGGACATGGGTCGGTCGGAGCTTAGACAACGGACTGAAACTTTCGGTAATGGACCGACCCAGAAGTGTATGGGTCGGTCAGAACAGTTCTGGGTCGGTCGGGACATTTTCAGAAGACGGAAAACTTACTGGAATGGACCGACCCAAAGGGTTGGGTCGGTCGGTGGGTCGGTCGGCCCTAACTTTAAAAAAAAAAAAAAAAAATAGTAACATAGTAATCATATGTATGTATATATAAGGATATGTACATATATAAAGGACCTTGGTAATACACCATTAGTGTAACATTAATGGTAAAGCAATAAGTATGTAAATGGGAAACAAGTAAGAGGATTAGTAAGGAAGTGGTAAGTATAAGAACGTTAAGTACACCGGGATAACGGGGTAAATACGGGAGTAGCGATTATTTGTGTATTGTAAGAATATAGTATTAATAATGTTGGAACATTATCAGAGGAACAAGTGTGAACCAAGGAACGAGGGAACACACGGTAGAGCTAACCCCGGTGAAAGGTATGATTTTCTCATGCCCCACGTGCTAACCGAGTTACATTGATTTGTGTGCTGTATGCCGGCTAATCAAGACTAAAGCATGAAAACGGTTTATTGCCTTTCTTTGCATGTCTTGCTGTATGTTGCATGAGCTAACCTTTCTTGAATTGATTGTGTGGCTTACTTGGTGCGTAGATCGACTCATAGATGAGTCTTGTATGTAATGACTCGTAGTAAGAGTCTTATTGTGAGACAATGGAACAATAACAACGCACTAAACTATCGAATCACAACGATAACGCAACCCAATAAACTCACTAGAATGTGAGAGAGTGTACGGGAGTAACAACCTCCCGATAACGATAGAAGAATCGAAATGAATAATCCACACACAATAAGTAGTGGAAGTAAGTAAGTAACCTCTGGTAGAGGAACTAATCTTGGTACAAATGAACCATGAGAGTAGTGAAGAATGATGAGGGATCTCCAAACCCCTTAGTAATTGGTCGACCCATTATGAGAGGACCCGACTAATGTAAGTATGTCCCGTATATGAGAGTATCCGATATGTTGGGGAAACCCTTAAACCTGAGGATACTAGACAGTAGTAATTCCCTAAGCCAGTGGAGGTTATCGAGAGAGATACTTCTAGGCTAATCTGTAAGATTGTATTATACTCTGAGAGAAGAGTGTTGGGAATACGAGTAGTCCGGTAGTACGGACATTTGAGTATTTGAGGAGCTGATCGTACAGCCCTCGTATTGTAGGTCCGGTGGCGAGTCTTCAGTATGACTCAGCCCAGAGACCAAAGTATGAGTAACGAGTATTGCGTATATGAGAAGTAAAGAGTATTGAGTAAGAAGTGTATGAGTATGTGATGAGTACGAGTATTGAGTATGTATGAGTAAGCAGTAAGTATTGAGTACGTATAAGTAAGTAAGGAGTACTGAGTAGCGAGTATGCACAAGCATTAGTAACGAGTATGGAGTAAAGAGCATGTACGAGTAAGTATGAGCATGGAGTGATGAGTATGTAAGAAGTAAGCAGAGTAGGATAGTAGGAGTAGTGAATGATATCGAACAACCCCGAAGTAGCAACGAGTAAGTAACTAGTACGAATGGTTGACTATCGAATGTCTTCCTTGGTAAGTATTGGAATTGTATGTAATGCATGTATTGTTGTAGTATGAGTATGTATGTATGCATGTAAATGAACTCCATGTATATTCGACCCAAAGTAGTCGATGTACCGCGGTTAGCACGCGGTATATGCGAATTTCATATTCGCGTAAGCTGACCCCTCGGGGGACCATTTTTAGTGTGCAGGTACCCGAAGCTGATCACCGTTCGAGAGAGTAGGACGGGGACTGCTACGTAAGCATGGGTAGTTGTATAGTAGGGATTGGTACTTGTATTGTAATGCGAATTTGGAAGTTTAAACTGTATTAATTTAAGGATTGTAGTATACTCGGTATAGTATCATAATGGAGTTGTGTATGTATGGATGAGTATGCAATGGGAAGTAATGTAATGTGTAGAGTACTCGGTATGTTCATATTCATCAGACCGATAGTAGTAGTATTGTAACTCGCCTTGTTAGTCACGTGGGTGACTAACGGCATTGTACACCCGCCGTAGTAAGTAATCCGCTGCGAAGGTAAGTATGGTACGGTAATGACGGTATTAGCGGTAGGGGTGTTACAAAAAGTGGTATCAGAGCGAAGTATCGCTCTGATGGATGAAATACCGAGTTTAGGAAAGTACCGAGTTAGGAAGTAGAGACTTAGGGCTAAGGGTTGAGTGCTAGGTGTGAGGACGCTAGATAGGAACTTCCGTGTGAATCGGAAACCTACAACAACCATACCCGCCCTCCGCAACCCACGGTATCAAGTATGGGGAATAACGCCAGAGAGATGGAAAGACCTCTCACACTCGGGTAACACCCGATCTGGCAGTTGCAAGTAAACCTTATTAGAAAAGAACCTGTCATACGGTCGAGTCCAAGAACTGGAAGTCCCGAAGACGGTTCCCGTTAAATGACAAGGACCGCACTTAATGGCGGAGGAATGAAGATCCTAAACACAAGGATGATGAAATTTATGGCACCATGGGGCGACATGCTTCGCAGTCGCGAGAACCATGTGTAGCCAGCAAGAAGAGAAGCACAGTCGTGCAATGAAGCAAGGAAATGGAGTAACAAGCCGAGACAAGAGAGTCTACGGACCGTAATCTTTGATGATACCAACAACGGTATACAAACCGACTAAGGAATTAGTCGAGGTTGGATTAATACCAAACCTACATGCCAAGAGGCTGTAATAACCAACAACATAGTTCAGTGACAAGAAATCATAACACAACCTATAGGACCACAACATGTTCCTAAGGAAAGTCAAGTCTCGTTAACCACACTGAAGGTGTGAGACACGGATCGACAACCATGTCAAGTATACTGAGAAGCGACTCAGGAGATCGATCACCAAGATCAAAGGATCAAAGGAAGATCTAATAAACCACCACATATGGATGGAACGATACCGTACCGGTATACGTTAACTGAAAAACAACTACCCGCGCACTTGCCTAGGGCAAGTGCAGCAACAACAGAACGGTTGGAATACTTTACCAAATCGCAAATACTTACTACAGTACCACTATGACGAATGGAGCAAATGCAGGATCACCAATCCTAAGGATGTTAAATAATGAACCCTCGGGAAGGCCTAGCGGCCCGACCATTGTATTAAGGACGTACCAATCAGCAAGAAGCTGAACTTGGTCAAGACCACAAACTTGGCAACGCCATGAAGAATTTCTTTAACACCGAACCGTTATTTCAAAAACCAAAATTTTTCTCCAAAAACCACAAACCTTCTTTCAAAACATTGGATTTTAAAACCCAACAGATGGAATATCGGTGAGTATCATAGAGTGATACAAGAAGAGTTGACAATAGAATACTTCACCTAGGCGTGTGACGAACACTACTAGTGTACCCAAATACGGGATGTGGGACGACCGCACTCCGAAGGAGCTTGCGGGCCTGACAAATAGTTAGGTAAGTGGTAACGTGCCAAGACGGTACCCCACGTATGTATACATGTAGTGTACGAAACACGGGAAGTAGTCAACTCTGTTCTACGGACCATAAGTAAATACAAAACAGAACAGTTAGATACCTCAAACGAGCAAAGGAAACTCAGGTAAGCTACATGCTAAGGAGTCAGAAACTCACTCCAGGAGAACAATGAAGAGTTTAAAGTGCGAGAAGCACCAACAACTGAATAAAGACATTGGACATGTCTCGAATATACTAAAGTAAAACATGACGACTGGAAGGAATACGCAGTCTAAACACAGTAAGGCAATGCCTAACACTAACACTTTAGTGTTCAATGAACGGGATAGGATTCCCAGAACAACTACCACAAACACACAGAGTGATGTGGCAAGGTACCGGAAATACCATTCATCGCCGGAAGGAATACCAAATCCGTTATAACACAAGGAAAAACACCAATGGTCTACCCTAAGAACGGGAGCCACTGTAACCCTCAACGGATAACTCAGATCCAGAACCGCAAGGTGGGATAACAAACTGAACATACTCATAAACATCAAGCAATCGCAAAGCATAATCAGTAATACCCAGGAGCAATCCATAAAGGGTATCAAGTCAACAAGGTTGAACGAAATATCGTGATAAGAACACCACAATTGGAACGAACATTCGGTTAGAACACCGAAGGGATCCCACTTGACAGGGGATACCCCAAATTAATAAACGGTATCAATCAATACCAGGATACGAAAGGGCCTCCAACGAACGGAAGCGTGATGCAACGATCTTATCATGGAGCCCAGTATCACCTCCAAGCTATTCTATGGCATATGGAGAAGTAACCACCTTGGAACAGCCTATGATGAGTAGAGCTCTAGGCAATATGGCCAGTACGCCATGGAACTATTACATTACAGAGTTCAACGGTTGCAAAACCAGTTATGGACCACATGGAAAATAGTCAAGGACGACACTAATAAAGTTTATTGACCAACAAGCAAGGATACCCCTCATAAATGTGAGACCGCAAGAGCGGTGAACATATGGATCCCAAGAAAGGGATACCATCAGTAACTGTCGGGAAATATATTCCTTTCAGAACTACTAACGTAGTCAAGCTTGAGCATATAATTATTGCCAAACAATGTGAAATAAGCTTCAACAGCAATTGTGACAACCAAGGAGTAACCGGTTATAAAACCAATGATGCTCAGAGAGCTCAGAAAAATAAAGGAATACCATATTCTGTATTTGCCAAATACATGGGGAACCATTGTATAAAGGATAAAAATGCATGAGCTGAAGCCAGCAACGGTGGATGCCATGTAAACCAATATTGGGGAATCTGTAAGAACATGGTGCGCATCAGGCCACCAATGTATATGAATAATCACCAATGCTATGGACTTGTTAATACAAGATGGTGGACAGACTGGGCAATAAGCCAGAAGTCTGCACCAAATGATGAAGCACCACTTGAAAGAGTAGCAATCAGTCCTATTGCGATCTCAAAAGAGAGTTACTGTCAAGTGTTTACGCCTCTGCACTCTGTAGGACTGAGTGTTTTGGTATTGCATTTGAGCGGTAATGATCGAGTGGAATATGAGGAAAGGTAAATTGTGGTAAACTATTCCTTTCACCAGTAGACATGGCCTAAGCCAGTCAAGCAAAAGCCTAGAAACAAACCATGCGACCTAAGGCCAAGGAGACACGATGAGTGTCAAACACCAACAATCACAAGATGTGAATTCCACAGGAATAAAGGTGAAAGGAGACTTAAGAAAGTCACAAGGACCGATGCATTGAGAATGCAAGGTCATACAAGTAAAGAACACTTGTAATGAACCAGGAAAACTGGTACAATTCGGAAGCTACTAACAGTAGAGGAAGCACTACAACCCAGTAGTGACTTAACCTCAACCGACAATAAGTCGGAGAAATCAAGTGAATGATCACTACAGACACGACAGTATGCATATAGATTGCCAAAGAGCTGATTATAAATCTAAAACTCATCGAGTTCGAGCACGGTAAAGGAATACCACACTTGGTTAATAAACCTTGTTCCCACATCAAGAGGGACAAAAGGTGATGTGTAACACGTTAAGGATAACGAGAAGGGCGAATCACCTAAGTTATCAGGGTCGCGCAGCAGAAGCTAGTGGGCCCAGAATTATACACCTAGTGAATAAAAGGCTAATCACCAATGCCTCAAAGCCATTTAGGCTAGAACCGAATCCGGTTAAGAGTTGAATAACTCCGATGAAAATTCTTGATGCAGGGACTAACCGATAATACGGTTAAGACCCGTTGATCAAGAAACATTGTATAATAGACCGCATGGAAGCTGAACCACTCCTTGACGGCTGAATGCCCTCGACCAATGTCCAATGTTGACACATGGTAGATTACGTGGGCGTAATCCCTTTTAAGGGGGGTAGAGCGAAAACCGCGAAATGTATGTTTTACGTGATAGGTGCGTAAACTACAATGCGCATAGCGCAAAGGTATTTGTTTTAATGATTGATACTTATGTTACATAAACATTTGTATTCACTCATTGTATAATTGTGGTAAATTGGGAAGTAAGTATAGGAAAAAGGAGTAGAGAAACTCCAGGGGAATGAGTACCCCGACTGGTAACAGTATGAAGAATGAGTATGTATGGGAGACTTGAGGAGTATAAATCGGTATGGAACCGATGTATGTAATGAGTATGTATGGAACCGAAGTATGTAATGAGTATGAATCGGTGTACAACCGATGTATTTTATGAGTATAAATTGGAGTATAGCAACTTAATGGGATGGTATACCCACGAATTTCTTGAGTATAGTAGTTGGAGGAAATGTAGTAATGACGGATGGAATGATTAGTAAGCAAGTAAGTGAGCAATATAAATTGGAAAATGTATGTGTATGATTACGAGTAGCAAGACTAACAAGATAGAAAATGAAATAATGCTTGACAATCTGTCTGTTTGTATTGAGGTGGGAAGTGGAACTTGATTTGCTAGCGATCAAGGGAAGCCGAACACAAATTGGGGTGGAAGGATAATTCAACACCAATGCTGATCACATTGTGGTTGAAGGACTCTGGAAGCTCCCTTAAGTGGTCACAACAATGACACTAGTAATAGGTATAATCATCATAAATGAATATTGGGAGATGTATGCAAGTTTTCAAAATGAATTTCCAAACTATTTTGGTACAATGTTTTCTTCAAAATTGAGAATGAGGATCGGTTTTGAAACCGCTCCCACGGGCGCTAGTGGACCTCCATGCCTAGGCACGGGTATCCGGTCGAAACCATAGGAGGAGAAGCTAGTTTTGAGTCCGTGGAAGTGTAGAGTAGTTTGAAACCACTACACCGATGGTACGGTAACAGTGTGGTTTTGTATTTTTCCAAAGGCACTGGGGCAGCGTAGTCCCGAGTAAGTATGAGTAAGTATGAGTACAGTATGAGTAAGTAAGTATGAGTAAGTGCCGGAGGATCTCTATATGTGCAAATGAATTTGATCAGAACCAAAGGACCGTAGAGCCAGAAAGCGTAAGTGCTCAAGTCATGACGGCCGTGAACCAGAAAGCGTAAGTGTTCAAACGTGACCGGTACCTGAGGGATCACTCTCATTGGGGGAGGATGGTACCTAATTGCCTTCGGGTGGACCCCCTTGGAGAGAAGTAAAACGGATATTTTGATTGCTATGCATGCAGTGACATGTTTGGATGCGTAGTATGCATCATGTCAGACATTTGGAGTTTGACAAAGTATATGTAGAGGTCATAACCTTAGCAGAGTATGTACGAGTAACAGTATTAGATTCACCAACTTTGAGGGCAAAGTTCTTTAAGGGGGGTAGATTGAAATACCCCGAACTTAAATATGGTGATTATATTATTCTAATATAGTATTTAAAGGCCTAATAGTGCCTAAGTAATTTTTGGTAAAGAAAATAAACCCAAAAGAAATGAGAAAAACGCTTAGAAAGCGGAAAACGCTAAAACGAGCGTTAAATAACCATAGGAGGTACGAGACCTCGGTTATAGTATCGTAAGGATTCCTAAGGCTTATTTATGCCTAAAGAGTATACGGGAATGATTCCCGAAGAAAACGGATCCGAATAATGTATTAAAACGCTAAAAGAGCTTTAGCGCACGTTTTTCGAGGAAACCCGAAAAACGTGACTTTAAATGGTCAAACAGACCCGTAAAGTTATAAATCATTAAATAATAATTATTAAGCATTTATGGAAGCTTAATAACCAATAAAAATAAAGAAACGAGAAAATTCCGGAAAACGGGCCCGGTTGGTGAACAGTATCAAAACCGGGTAAAATAACGAGCGTTTTCTGTAAAAGACGAAAAACGCTCCAGCTAGTATAATAGAGGGGGGCCGATTTTTATTAGTGTAAACAGCTCTCTCTCACACACATGTAACTAGCTAAATTAATGTGGAGTCAAAAAGCAAAAAGTAGAACAAAAGGACAAAAGACACTTACCTTTCCTCTCTCCCCCTCATTTCTCTCTTCTCTCTCCTTCCCTCTTTTCTTCCCCACCGATTTGCTCCCTCTCTCTCTGCTGGGACGATTTTGAAACCCCCAAAGGAAGCTCCCATGGCTTCCTCACTTTCCTCCACAAGCTCTAGCTACATGAGAGCCCCAAATGCAAAATAAATTACATATTTGTAATCCCCTCATCCTCCTCTACATTTCTATCTTTTCAAAATTCGAAAAGGATGAGTTTCATCTCCATGGGTTTTCCCCATTTGAAGAGAAAAGCACACCATTGTGAAGCTTGGAGTCTCCTCTTTCCAAGGTAAAAATTCTCAAGAAAAACCCATCTTTCCTCATCTTGGCCGATTTTTAGCCCCTTGTAATGCCTTGTTTTTCTCTCTTCTTTTGAGCATCAACTTCACCTAGCAATGGTGGTGGATTCTTCTTCTTGAACCAAGGGCTAAAACCCCTTCTAAAGCACTCCAAAGGTAAACCCTAGAAATTGTATTTTGAACACTTCAATGAACTAGCATAAATCTAAGGGTTAGTGAATTAATTATGCTTGTTTTATGTGCTTGGGGTGATGGGAATGGAGTTTGGCAACTCCATTCCCCATGTGATCGGTTTGAACAAGAAAGAGAGAAGAAGGATTGGAAAGGAAAAAGGAAAATAAAAGCTCAAGGTAAGAGCTCCTTCCTAATGTAAATTTTATTGCATTAGTGTAATGGGAATGGGCAAAACATTTAAAGAACCCAAAACCTTGTACTAGTATTGAGAATTGTGAATTTTGTGTATTTAGGAGTAAGTATGTGGATTGTAGGCCTTAGAGCCAAGTATAATTGCATATGTGTATTGGTATTGTGATTGAAGGAGTATTGTTGTATTGGGATTGTATATGTGTGCTGGTAGAACCCTTGTGGTTTGGCTAGAATAGGTATGAATTTGATGAGAAAGGATGTGTGTGAATAAGTGAGGAAGGTAGATGAGTTATGGCAAAATTTCGGTAGGAATTGTGCATTAAGGAATGACTTGGTGAGTGGGAAAAACCAAGGTATGTATTGGGGATAGTAAGGATGTTTAGAAGCCATGGAAAGATGATAGTAGTATGTGGAGTTAAGCTACAAAATCTGTAGCAAGGGAGGCATCAAATGTATTGTGAAACTAGGAAGAATTAATGTGCAGAATTTGGTAAAAGAGTGTTGGAACTTGGGTATAGAAAGTGTATTGACTTGGGGATGAATTGGTATGGTAAGTAGAGTATGTAGAATGCTAGGAATGACATTGGTTGAGGAAGTATTGGATGGAGAATTGAGTTGTAAAAATCTGTAGCATAAGAGTAACAAAAACTGTTACAAGTGTTGGAAAAGAAGTGAGGAAATTGAGTAAGTTTTGATGGATTTAGTAATGGATTGGGATGGATGGATTAAGGTATTTTAGGAAGCCTAATTAGTGCTAAATCATGTGGGATTACATGTAGGAAGATTGGGGAAGAAATGAGTAAGGAAAGAAGTGAAAAACAAAAGCTGTAGGTAGGTTCTGGACCGGACCGACCCAGAGGTTGGGTCGGACGGTGGGTCGGTCGGATACAGACCACAGAACCAAACCATTCGGGAACGGACCGACCCAGGAGCCGTGGGTCGGACATGGGTCGGTCGGAGCTTAGACAACGGACTGAAACTTTCGGTAATGGACCGACCCAGAAGTGCATGGGTCGGTCAGAACAGTTCTGGGTCGGTCGGGACAATTTCAGAAGACGGAAAACTTACTGGAATGGACCGACCCAAAGGGTTGGGTCGGTCGGTGGGTCGGTCGGCCCTAACTTATAAAAAAAAAAAAAAAAAATAGTAACATAGTAATCATATGTATGTATATATAAGGATATGTACATATATAAAGGACCTTGGTAATACACCATTAGTGCAACATTAATGGTAAAGCAATAAGTATGTAAATGGGAAACAAGTAAGAGGATTAGTAAGGAAGTGGTAAGTATAAGAACGTTAAGTACACCGGGATAACGGGGTAAATAAGGGAGTAGCGATTGTTTGTGTATTGTAAGAATATAGTATTAATAATGTTGGAACATTATCAGAGGAACAAGTGTGAACCAAGGAACGAGGGAACACACGGTAGAGCTAACCCCGGTGAAAGGTATGATTTTCTCATGCCCCACGTGCTAACCGAGTTACATTGATTTGTGTGCTGTATGCCGGCTAATCAAGACTAAAGCATGAAAACGGTTTATTGCCTTTCCTTGCATGTCTTGCTGTATGTTGCATGAGCTAACCTTTCTTGAATTGATTGTGTGGCTTACTTGGTGCGTAGATCGACTCATAGATGAGTCTTGTATGTAATGACTCGTAGTAAGAGTCTTATTGTGAGACAATGGAACAATAACAACGCACTAAACTATCGAATCACAACGATAACGCAACCCAAAAACTCACTAGAATGTGAGAGAGTGTACGGGAGTAACAACCTCCCGATAACGATAGAAGAATCGAAATGAATAATCCACACACAATAAGTAGTGGAAGTAAGTAAGTAACCTCTGGTAGAGGAACTAATCTTGGTACAAATCGAACCATGAGAGTAGTGAAGAATGATGAGGGATCTCCAAACCCCTTAGTAATTGGTCGACCCATTATGAGAGGACCCGACTAATGTAAGTATGTCCCGTATATGAGAGTATCCGATATGTTGGGGAAACCCTTAAACCTGAGGATACTAGACAGTAGTAATTCCCTAAGCCAGTGGAGGTTATCGAGAGAGATACTTCTAGGCTAATCTGTAAGAATGTATTATACTCTGAGAGAAGAGTGTTGGGAATACGAGTAGTCCGGTAGTACGGACATTTGAGTATTTGAGGAGCTGATCGTACAGCCCTCGTATTGTAGGTCCGGTGGCGAGTCTTCAGTATGACTCAGCCCAGAGACCAAAGTATGAGTAACGAGTATTGCGTACGTATGAGAAGTAAAGAGTATTGAGTAAGAAGTAAGTATGAGTATGTAATGAGTATCAAGTATTGAGTATGTATGAGTAAGTAGTAAGTATCGAGTACGTATAAGTAAGTAAGGAGTACTGAGTAGCGAGTATGCACAAGCATTAGTAACGAGTATGGAGTAAAGAGCATGTACGAGTAAAGTATCGAACATGGAGAGTCGAGTATGTAAGAGTAAAGAGTAGGTATGAGTAGAGTAGCGAATCGAACAGTACGAGGAGTACGAAGAACAACTAATACCAATGGTTGACTATAGAAATGTCTTCCTTAGTAAGTATTGAATTGTATGTGTATGTAAGTATTGTGTCTGTATTATTGTAGCATGAGTATGTATGTATGCATGTAATGAACTCCATGTATATTCGACCCAAAGTAGTCGATGTACCGCGGTTAGCACGCGGTATATGCGAAGGTCATGCGCAGCGTAAGCTGACCCCCTCGGGGGACCATTTTTAGTGTGCAGGTACCCGAAGCTGATCACCGTTCGAGAGAGTAGGACGGGGACTGCTACATAAGCATGGGCAGTTGTACAGTAGGGATTCATACTTGTATTGTAATGCGAATTTTGGGAAGCTTAAACTGTATTGGTAACTTAAGGATCTTAGTGTACTCGGTATAGTAATGTATTGGAGTTGTAATTGGAATATGGATGAGTATGCAATGGGAAGTAATGTAATGTGTAGAGTACTCGGTATGTTCATATTCATCAGACCGATAGTATGTAGTATTGTAACTCGCCTTGTTAGTCACGTGGGTGACTAACGGCATTGTACACCCTCCGTTGAGTAAGTATTATCCGCTGCGAAGGTAAGTATGGTACGGTAATGACGGTATTAGCGGTAGGGGTGTTACAAGTTTTTTATAGCTCTAATCCCTAAAATGAAAGGTGCTGTTAATATCATAGATTTTAGACCTATTGCCCTCTGTAATTTTGTTTACAAAATAGTGTCTAAAGTCTTAGCGAACAGAGTTAAGGGGATCTTACCTGATATTGTTTCCTCTAATCAGTCTGGATTTGTTAAGGGGAGGCTCATTACTGATAACATCATTATCTCTGGGGAGATAATGCATTTTCTCAAAAGAAGTAAGGCTGTTAAGAGGGGGCACTTTGCTTTAAAGATGGACTTGAGTAAAGCATATGATAGATTAGATTGGAATTTTATTAAGGACATCCTCTCTGAAATGGGGTTTCCTGCGGTATGGCTATCTCCAGTCATATACTGTATCTCCTCTACAAAGTGTTCTGTGCTGATTAATGGCTCACCAGGAGAGTTCTTCTCGCCCTCTAGAGGAATTAGGCAAGGGGATCCCTTATCCCCTTTCCTCTTTATTTTAGCTCAAGAAGCTTTCTCTAGCTTTTAAATAAAGCTGAGAGTTTGGGTTATTTCAAAGGCATAAAGTTGTCTTCAACAGGTCCGCCGATCAACCACCTTGCTTTTGCAGATGATTTGCTGGTTTGTGGTCAAAGTTCTATGCAAAATGTTAGTTTTCTTAAAGATACTCTCGAAGCTTTTCTGCTTTCCTCTGGTCACGCCATTAATAGTGTAACACCCCTACATTGAACTTCACAACTAAATGAAATCGCAACGGAATTAAATAACTAAACAATAACTAAACGCTTCGGTGCTACAACGCCGTCAACCACCCACGTGGTTAACAAGGCAGAATAAATACAAGTGTACCGGTCTGATGATCAGACTCCCGAGCATAGAACTAAACCATAATTACATCATATACAATACCGAGTATTTAAATACATTCCTTCACTGTAAACTGCCAATATACCGCCACAGTAGTATCAACGGAATCAAAATATAATGCCACGGGAGCACAGGCGCATCCCGGGCTCAACATCCAAAATAACCAAAAGTACAACTGCAGCCTAGAACCTACAACCACTCTGCTTCCTCGATCCTCATCCTGCAGTAAAAATATGGAGCCCCCGAGGGGGTCAGCAACCCTTGGCTGGTATGGTTAACGTGCAGCCCATCGGCTACCGGGATACGCACAACTAATTGTCATGATAACATGACAATCATTTTAAACATAACATAACATAACATAACAATGTGGCATAGCGTTATTATTGCATAGCACAACAGTGGATTCTCTTTCCACAATAACAAACCAAGAAGGTTAATCAACATAAGAAGCCTAGAGAATGGTTCACTCTCATGTTAAGCTTGTTACACACACTCATTACCGCTCTATTATTCGAACGAGTAACTTAAGTCACAGATGGTTCGGATATTGTGACCCGAACACACCACACAAACACATGTTCCCACTAAACCGATCATAAGTCAGAATAGGTAAGCTTTAGAGGAAGCTAGCGGGAGATCGAACGCCAAATGAAGGAGAACAATCTTAACAACATAAGAGTCGAATCTGATGCAGATATCTACTCTTAAACTTACATGCATGGCCGGATAACCGGATTCCTCACTTCCCAGTTAGCACTTGTTAGAAGTTCAACAGTGGAACTTAACAAACAATTCACAACAAGTGGTAAGTCATGTTAGACACTCACAAGGGAAATGAGTCACATCACAACATCACAATAGTATGAACAACTGTAAACTCATTACATGATTTAGTCTTATAATGTCATAAACACACAGAAAAACAAACAACACACAAGCCGGTGTAAACCGGTAGGCAACAGACTGCAAGAAAACCATACCTTGGTCCTTGCTTCGATTGATTTCCACCGTAGGTCACTCCTATACATGTTTAATAATGTCGGTTAATTACTTACTTAACTTCAAATTTATTAAGTGTTTAACATGTTATATGACATGTTTTAATGTCTTAACTTATACTTGATTACCTACATTATACCCTTAGGGTTTATTACTTAAGCCATTCTTGTTTGTTTTTTTTTACAAGTTTAGGTCCGACCGACCTTACCGACCGACCTTACACAAGGTCGGTCCATTCCAGAACATATTACCGTCAAAATTTTCTACTCCGACCGACCTTGTAAGTTCGGTCCCATGTTCGGTCCATTCCCGAGAGTTTCTTCCCTTTGAAAATTCAGGCCCGACCGAACTTGTAAGTCCGGTCCCAAGTTCGGTCTATTCCAGAGACTCAATCCGTACTAAAAATCCATGCCCGACCGACCTTGCAAGTCCGGTCCCCAAGGTCGGTCCATTCCAGAAACCAATTTTGCAGGGTAAACTGGGCTCGACCGATCTTGGCAAGTTCGGTCGCAAGATCGGTCTGCCCAGACCCTTATTTTCCATTGCCCATTTAACTCCAAACTTCACTTCATATATCCTAGTATATCCTAACCTCATTTGGGCACTTCAAACACACCTTAAAACCTCCTTAAACACTCATAAAACTCATTTTCTAATTCCTTAAGCCTTTACTCATTTCTTCCAGAAATTCCTAACACTTACAATGTTTTCTCCTAGGTCTCTAAGTGGTGTTTCATACCTAAGATGATCACTTATGCCAAAATACCTCCTCACCACAACAACATCATCTCAAGCATCTATTCTCGCAACTAACTCCTTATGCATTCTTGAAATCCTTTTTCAAGTTTACACTTTCTCCTTGTTCACCAAAGTTTGCATAAATCTTAACACAAGTCCAAATGACTTTGGTGTATCCCAAAACATTCATTTACATTATAAAATCCTCTAGAACATTGCCTAAGCCCTTTTTACATCTTTAAACACCTTAATGCATGCTTCTTCCACTAGTTGAACACTTAACCATTCTAAACATTTCCTAACTTACCAACTCATTTAAAACCCTTAGAACTTCTTGTTTATTACCTAAATTTTGACATGAACTCCTAGAACATTACTAAACCAAGACACATTATCTTCACCATCAAACAACCAAGAACACTAAAATCCATCAAACACATTCTTATACACAAACTTCACACATTTAGCACTACATCACAATATAGTGCATAACTTAAATTTGCATGGCACTTAGGCCCTTAAATAACATGGCTCTTAGGCCCTTAAGATGCATAAATCATAAACACTGAATTTCCCACATTATATTTGCCTTTGACCTGCAAATACACTCAACATCACATATGTCTTTTACTAAGCCTTTGAGTACATTTACTAAGTCATTCACCATTGGCTCCTTAGATCATTTTAATAAGCAACACAAACTCTTTTCTCCTAAGACTTTAAACCACATTAGGTTAGCATATTTACCTCTTTTCCTCACAAACTTCTTTCTTGTTTCCTTGACTAAATCGGCAAGGCTTTTGATTGTTTGTTAACTTCTAAACATTATACAAATGATATAATGAGTATACAAGCTTTAAGCTTCATCTCATTGTAAACCCTAGTTTCACATTGTTTCAAAAGCATTAAGATAGTTGTTTTACCTTGGTATTTGAAGAGAGTTTGAATATCTATCAAGAGAGGACTCCACCTAGTCCTTGAAAGGTTGGAATGAAGCTAGAACAAAGCAATATAATGAGCACCATTAATGGTGATTCTCGGTCAAGATAAAAACATGGAAGAAACATCATTTTTCTTTGAGATTCCTTACCTAGAAGCAAGGAAGATCAATAATATGTAGAAATATAAGCTCAAGCTCCTTCAATGGTGGAACTCCATGGCACGAAATGGTGGTCTTGAAGTTTGAGAAGATAGGAATGAAGAGCTTGATGAGAGGAAGAGAATGGTGGTGTTTGTTTTTGATTTGGTTAAGTGAGCTAGGAGATAATGACAATGGAAGATGGAGTTTGGTGTGTACTATTGCAAACCGTAAATGGAGAATGAAGAAGAGGTAGAAGAGAGCTTGGGAGGCGTGTGAAATGAAGAGAAATAGAGAATGAAGATTGGTTTTGCTTTTTAGAAGATATTTATACATTAAAGCAAATAGTAACTTAAGAGTCATCTTTATTTACTTAGCAAGTTAACAAGAGTGGTGAGTCACCACACTTAAAAAAAACCAGCCCCTATTATAACAAGGGTATTTTAGTCTTTGATGACTCATTTAATTACTTAACAACATATGTTACAACTACTTATTAAAGTCACTATTCATAAAACAAGGCACATAGAAGCGAAATTTTTGATTTCCCATTGATATAGACTTCCAAATGTGATACTATATAGTACACATGTTAATTAAAGAGTAATGATGGACATTTAGCCATTCAAAACTCATTTACAAGACAATTTTTCAAAAATGTGCTTTAAGACTCCTTAAAGCACATTTTGTGTTTTAACTTGTTTTCAAGCTTGGTTTTCTTTGGTAATTGGTTTAATATGTTCATTAGTATACAAATAAGGTCTTGGTAGGTTCATTAGGTCTTACCCAAGCTTATCCCAAGCTTAGAGCACATTTTAGCCCTAATTGACTTTAAGGCATTTATTTGTGTTCTCTATGGTTTAAATTGTTTACTAACGTTTCTAAGACTCTTTTTAGTCTTAATATGCCATATTTAGGTGTTTAAACAACATACTAAGGTTTGGGGTATTTCAATCTACCCCCCTTAAAAGAACTTTGTCCTCAAAGTTCACACTTCCACATATCCTAAATGTTAGAACACGGGAATACATATAAACAATACTTCCATAACAATATTAACAACACACTTACATAACATTGGACACAAAGTCCATACAACATAACATCGGACACTAGGTCCATACAACATCATCAACATCATTCAGACTCAACGGTCTGTAACATAACAACATAACATAGACGATGTATTTAAATACACGTCGTGCACACATAACCGAAACGGCTCTACCCCCCTTAAAAAGGGGTACGCCCCGTACCCTATACACATAAACACTAAGAAGTAAACAATGACGGGTACTTCGCCTTCATCTTATCTTCCAGCTCCCAAGTGGCCTCCTCAACGTCCTGGTTAGACCAAAGAACCTTCACCAGTCTCACAGACTTATGGCGAGTGTCTCGAGTCTTAGTATCCAGAATCCGTACCGGAGTCTCCACTGATCGCATGGTCGGCTCTAAGGTTAGCCTTTCAGGCTGAAGCACATGAGACGGATGAGACATATACTTCTTCAACTGGGACACATGAAATACATCATGTACCTTGCCCAGCTCGGCGGGTAGATCAAGTCTGTAAGCTACCGGGCCGATCCACTCCATCACAACATAAGGCCCCACATATTTTGGGCTCAACTTGCCATTCTGGCCAAAACGAAATACTCCCTTCATGGGGGATACTCTCAAAAATACCTGATCGCCCACGGCGAACTCCAGGTCACGTCTGCGCACATCTGCGTATGACTTCTGTCTATCCTGAGCTGCCTTCATGTTAGCCCAGATCTGGCGAACTTCTGCCTGAACTTGTTCCAGGTACTCTGGTCCTATAATGACCGTCTCACTCGACTCATCCCAGCATAATGGCGTGCGGCATGGTCTACCGTACAAAGCCTGGAAGGGAGACATCTTGATCGAAGCATGGTAACTGTTGTTGTAACTAAACTCGATCAGATGTAACTTATCAATCCAGCTGGTCTGAAAGTCAAGTGCACAAGCACGTAGCATATCCTCAAGTGTCTGTATGGTGCGCTCACTCTGACCATCTGTCTGTGGGTGGAACGCTGTACTTAGCTTCAGCTCGGTACCAAGCGCTTCCCGTGTGGATTTCCAATACCTAGAGAGGAATCTGGTATCCCTGTCAGACACAATTATTTTCGGTACCCCATGATGTCTTACACTCTCTTTGTCGAAGAGCTCTGCTAGTTTTGCCACTTTCCAGGTGTCCTTCATCGGTATGAATCGAGCCACCTTGGTCAGTCGGTCAACAACAACCCAAATCATATTCAGACCTCCCCTTGTAGGCGGAAGCCCTACTACGAAGTCCATAGAAATGTCATGGAACTTCCACTCAGGCACTGGCATTGGCTGTACCATACCACCAGGCCGTCGGTGCTCAAACTTGACCTTCTGGCAAGTGAGACACCTCAATACATAATCAGTAACATCCTTTTTCATTCCAGTCCACCAAAAATAACGTTTCATACCCTTATACATCTTTGAAGCTCCGGGGTGAATCGAAGTAGTAGAACAATGGGATTCACTCAGTATGCGCTCCTTCAGCTCAGCGCTACTCCTCGGAATACACAGTCGGCCATTAAGCCTAATCAGGTCATCATCGTGGAGTCTGAAGTCGTACTTCTGACCCTCGAATGTGCCATCAATAAGCTTCTGCCTGATCTCCAGCATATACTGTAATACCCCCATCCCACATCGGGACATGAGTAGTATTGTGAGTTCCTTATATGTAAACATATGGGTTGACTACAACAACAGGCCTTCCACTTTTAAGCCCAAGTGAGGATTGAGGGCCAAAGTGGCTAGTTTTCAAGCTCAGATGGCTTGAGAGCAATGTTGTTGGACAGTTACCCATATGGAGTGTTACAAATGGTATCAGAGCGGACTCGGGACCGTGTCGGGATGGGCAACCCGACACCTACCAAGGAGGTCCATGGGACTTGGATATTAGGCTTGCGACGAGGACGTCGCATTCTTTGAGTGGGGGAGTATGTAATACCCCCATCCCACATCGGGACATGAGTAGTATTGTGAGTTCCTTATATGTAAACATATGGGTTGACTACAACAACAGGCCTTCCACTTTTAAGCCCAAGTGAGGATTGAGGGCCAAAGTGGCTAGTTTTCAAGCTCAGATGGCTTGAGAGCAATGTTGTTGGACAGTTACCCATATGGAGTGTTACATATACTGATCTGTCATCTGAGCACTCCGCACCTCTTCAACCAAGCTAGTATGAGAGACTAGCGAATGGAGAGAGTGTGCTCGGCGACTCAATGCGTCAGCTACCACATTTGCCTTACCCTCTTTGTACCGTAGATTAATGTCGTAGTCGTTTAGAAACTCAACCCACCTTCTTTGCCTCATGTTCAACTCCTTCTGAGTGAACAAGTACTTTAAACTTTTGTGGTCCGAATAAATTGTCACACTTACCCCATACAAATAATGTCGCCATATCTTCAGTGCGAAGACAATGGCACCCAATTCTAAGTCGTGGGTAGGGTAGTTCTCCTCATGCTTCTTCAGCTGTCGGGAGGCGTAAGCTACGACCTTCCCGTGTTGCATCAACACACAACCCATACCTCTGCCTGATGCGTCGCAATAGACCTCAAAACCATCTGGACCGTCTGGTATAGTCAGGACTGGTGCAGATGTCAGAGCATCCTTGAGACTCTGGAAAGAACTCTCACAGTCAACTGTCCACTCGAATGGTGCATCCTTTTTCATCAAGGAAGTCATCGGCTTCGAGACACTGGAGTGTAGACACCAAAAATTCTCACCCCATAAAGTAAATTCCGAGATAATGAATAAAATAAGGGGGGTCGTCGCCTTTCTTTCTCAATACGTATTAGCGTGCGTGCCAAAACAAAACCATTGTTTTTATAATCTTTTTCAAAGCATTTCATAAAAACAAGATTCTTCAAAATGAATTTCCGACGACAGTCCGGTTTCAAAACCATCCCTCTTTGTTTATTCACTTATTTTATTATTTTATTTTTGTTCATGCTCCTTTTGTTCATTTATTCATCTATCCGCTTTTTTATATTTTATTTTATTCTACTATTAACATTAGTATTTTTATTTTTATTTTTATTTCTATTTATACACACTCAATTTCATCTTACAAACTCAATCCACACTAGGTTAAAGTCTGGTCTAGCCCAATTCCTTAAACCCACAACATTTTCAGCCCATGGCCTCAAGAAGCCCACCCAAACCCTACTATCTAAACCCTAAGGGCGGTCAACACGTAAAACCGGACAGAGCGACTGACTCATTCGGACATTTTCTTCTTTGCTCTCCTTTGCTCCATCGATCTTCTTCAACTAAGAACAATTGGCCGCCACCACCTTCTCCTTCCTTTCTCCATCTCCATCTCCATCTCAGAACTTCCCTTCTCGACCTCCATCTTCTTCCCTCGGCATCTTCTCCGATCAATCCCTTCACTCTCAACCTTACAACCCAACTGGCGAACAAAAACACGCTACCCTGCACCTCCTTCTCCTATCTCCTCCATCGGCTATAACTCCATCTTCTACGGCTTCCCTTCCCTCTGATAGTCAACCGAAACCTTCAATCTCCTTTCTCCTCCCTTCATCTTCCAAATCGAACCACCACGATAAAGCGAACATCTAAAAACCCTAAAAAAAAAGGACCATGTCTTCTGGTGGCCGAAACATTCTCTTCTTGGTCGGCTTCCACCATCTTCAACCTAAAGCCACTACTAGCATTCTCGCTTCTCTTCTGCCTAGATTTCTTTTTTCGCCACTGGTTCCCTCAATAAAGAGCTTGACCAAAGCAAACACTACCTTCCTGCTCGAATCTCCGATTCGTCGGTTGGATCATTACGCCAGGTTCAAAGTTCAGCTACCTCCATCGGAGTCCCGGCCTTCTCCGATTGAGGGTTGCGTCGATTACGAGTCTCCATTCCAGTTGGTGTTGAGTGTTTCTTATATTTTGGTATGCCGATGACTCAATGACAGGCTTGCAAATCAGTCCTCAGTTTTGGTGCTACGTGAGTCTTATGAAGTTGGACAGGGGAGTTTGCTTGACACTTATATTATCGCTTTGAGTTTGAAAGTGGTTTCATCCTTTTGCTTCGATCTGTGGTCGTTTTAGTATCTCGTCTACGTCACTATTAATATCCTCATTTTGCAACTCGTTAATTGTTGAATCCAGTCTGATCGACATACTTTGCGACCCGTCGTGCTAATGCTCTGAATTGCTTCGCTCCTTTGCTCTGGTTTTGTTTTGCCGAGGTATTTGGGTCATGGTGGATCTGTAAGGTTGGCTGGTGACTTTTCAGTATCCTGTCGGTTTGCCTATTCTTCGACTTCGGCCATCCTCTTAGTGACTTTTTCCTTCTTGATATTGGTCTGTAAATCAGGTGTTTCTGTTATTGTCACTTGACCCAATTTGACTGTCGAATGGATATTAGATAATCGTGGTTTGCGAATCATTTAGGCTTTATCGCCTGACCTAGTCCGAATTGCATTTCGAGTTGGATGAGTCTGATCAATTTTGAGACTCATGAGTGATTCGCAAATGTTGAACTTAGGATCATATTATCGTTGACTCGTTTATTCTTCTTAACTATGGGCCCGGTTTTGCTGATATCTGATTCGAAATGGGGAAGTGCACCTGTGTCCGTATTTTTTGTGGGCTAAGAAAGTCCATCAGATCGGTTCGTCTGGTCCAATTGATTCGAGAGGAAATTATCGTCATGGGTCCCCACCTTTTCCGGCCTTTTGGTGAATTGGGGCCCATATGTCTTTTAAGAGATTTGGTTTTGGCTAAACCTTCTACTGACATTGTTCTCTCGCTATTGTATTACTTTGATATGTCACTCACCCTCTGATCTCATGTTTTGGGCTGAGGTACTATGCAACTTGCGCTGGGCTTTCTGGGTGAGATTGATATTGACTTGGCAAATGAATGGTGCTGGTGGGCCGTGGACTCCACACTACTCTTTGGGTTTGGAAATCCCTTTTAATTTCTTATGCACATGATTTGACTATGCTTGATCGCTTCCTTGCGCATTGATTGGTGGTTTGGCAGTTGGTTTGAAACTAGCACTTATTTGCCCCTTTGCGCTTAGATAAGAACATGAATGGAGTGATAGTTGCCCGAATATTATGAAAGATAAATCACTTGTTGGCTGGTTGGTCCTTATTAATTATTCATCTTAGAGGGAAATGATATAAACCCTTCTAGGTATGATCCCACATGACTCACAACTTCACCTCTTTGATACTACACTTCGGTTTGAGTCTCAATCTAAGTTGATAAATTAATTTGAGTAGCAACCCCAATGCTTGATTTATCTTACAATTCCTAGCATTCGTTGGCAGCTTGAAACTCTTTTCTATGTTCTCGGTTGGGGTGTGGGAGATGATTAGATTGCCCCCTTTCCTCCCATTGAGAGGGGCCGTATGATCCCATTGCACACACCCCAACCCATTTACATTTCATTACTAATTATTCTCGTACCTCTTTGTTTTTGTTCTATGACATGTACATATTGCTTGAAGAACAATGAACTGCTGGATTAAGGAGCTGTATCTTAGCTAGGACTATCGGGGTCTCCACTTCAAACATGTGTAACGGTTGGTGCACTTCTTGCTGATCCTTTCAGCTCAAGTGAGGCGGCGTCGATGCGACCCCCCATAGCAGCTTTAGATTTAAACTTTTCACTTGTATTTGTATCAATTTGTAATTCGTTTATTGTTCTTACTTTCAGTTGCAGTGTTGTGACTTATTCATTTTTATGAGTTCATCCCATAACTGTTACATTACTCTTGCTTGCAACTTTGCTTGACTTTTGAAAGATAGTAAATAGGATCAGACTAACAATTGGTTAGCAACCCACACAGTAGGACTTATCTTGTTGGTTTTTGAAAGTTTTAGATTTAAACAATTTTGATTCACCACCTAGATAGCTCTGATGATTCGTTCTTGTATATACATTTCTTGTGCTACTTCTGAAATTCATTTCATACGTACATAACTTAAGCTTTCAAAATCCATGTCCACATGTATGTAATTTCTCAGACAGATTCCTAATTCTTTTCTCACATATTTAGTTTTATTCGGATAGCTTTTGAAATCCATGTCCGCATGTATATTTGTTTATATAGCTTTGAAAATTCATCTCTACCTATCATTTGTTCATCATTCCTTGCCTATGATTTTGTAAATGTATGGACCGATTCTGTTTGGCCCATGTAACTCTTGGCCCAAATCAAATTTTGTTCAGGCTCGGCATAACCAGCCAAACGGGCTGGAACAGGTGGCCCTAGAAAGCCAATCAGGTTGCCCATTTTAGAAAAGCTTAGGTTTGGGGTATCCTCAATGCATACGGGTCCTAGACACGGTCCATGGAGGAATATCCGTTTCCCTTAAAATTTTCCAAATCATCCTCTAAAGTCAGAATAAAATTCACAATCAATCAATCATCTTTCCAAATCAATTAAAAATCCAATGAGTCAAGCACTTCAAATCAACTCTCTCACTCACACCAAACACACTTCAAGTCAATCTCTATACTCTCAAACACACTTCAAAATCAATCTCTCTCATCAAACACACTCAAAATCAATTCCTCTCACACTCACTCATCATACACTCTTCAAAACTGATCCTCTCATACTCCAAAACCAGATATCATTCATGAATTCTTCGAAATCAAAGCTCTTTGCACTCAACATTAAATACTCTTCATACACTCATTAGACACACTTCAACCTCACAAAGCGTTTGAAACGCTTCCAAAGTTCTGAGATCAAACTTCAAACTCCTTCCAAACTCCAATTGTCTTATAGATTCAAATCATCTTCCAATCTCAATTTCAAAGGCCAAACCAAGCCCAATTCTAAGCCCCAAATCCAGCTCATTCATAGGGTCCAACCCGGCCCAATTTCAAAGGTCCAATCCGGCCCACATTTCAAGGCCCAAATCCGGCTCATTACCTCCATTCGATCCCGGTTTAGTTTCAAATCCAATTCAACTTCAATTCCAATTCAAATTCAATTTCAATCCAATTCAATCCAATTCCGATCCAGAATCAATTCGATTTCAATCCAATTCAATTCAAAATTCTTTTCATTCTCAATTCAATTCAACTTCATTTCAATCCCGAATATTTCTAAACATCATAAATCTCAAATTCCGAAAAACTTCAATCTCCTTGAAGTCGAGCATCTCGAATCTCTAACCGTCTCAACAGCTCAACAGACTCGACCGTCTCAGTAGCTCAACAGACTCGACCGTCTCAGCAGCTCAACAGACTCGACCGTCTCAGTAGCTCAACAGTCTCGACCGTCTCAGCAGCTCAACAGACTCGACCGTCTCAATAGCTCAGCAGACTCGAACGTCTCAGCAGCTCAACAGACTCGACCGTCTCAATAGCTCAGTAGACTCGAACGTCTCAGCAGCTCAACCGACTCGACCGTCTCAACAGCTCAACAGACTCGACCGTCTCAGTAGCTCAACAGACTCTATCGTCTCAACAGCTCAACAGACTCGAATGTCTCCGCAGTTCAACAGATTCGAACATCTCAATAGACTCATCAAATTCAAATACCTCGAAAACCCTCAGCTCCTCAAAAAGCCGAACCCCTTGAAATTTGGTAATCCTTTCAAGCCCCAAATGTCTCACAGACCCGAGCGTCTCACAGACGCCATCATTTTAGGATTTCGAATATCTCACAGAGTGAGCACCTCAAACTTCAAACAACCGACAATCCTATCAAACCTCACAAATGACCACAAACCACTTTGACCCTTCAAAGACCCAAAAGGTCAAAAGTCCAATTCCTTCAAAAACCCCAAAACTCCCAAAACTCCAAATCCTCTGAACTACGTAAGGTCTGATCTCAACAGGGAGTTGAGTACGTAGGCACCCACCCAGGGTGCGACCCCATTCCAAACAAAAAACCCTTTTCCCCTCTAAGGTGGCTCTATATCTCTCAAACCTTCTTCGGCTCCCACAAACTTCAAACCATCAGACTCAAGTCTTGTCTATTCACTCAACCTCAGACTTTTCCCCAATTCATTCTACACTCATCCGAATTCACCCATCCCTTTTCTGGGTGCTAGCTTGACGGAAAAGCTCACCTCATCCACTTCTTTCTCTCTCCTGTCCTAATCCTATCCTTGGCTTTTAAATGAATCTCTCTAAAAGGTTTTGAAAGAAGGCAATCCCGACAATTGGAGACCGAGGTTTCCTCGGGCACCAATCCGAAGTCGTGGTCGTTGCCACTTCTAAGGGGTGTAACCCAGTGTGAACCCACACAGAATCTCTGACATGACCAGATAAGTCCTATCCATAGGCAATAATCTCAGAGTCAATTAACGGTTCTTAGAACCCTCTTCCCTTTCCTTCCTAGTTCTTTAGGTCAAACTAGGTGGCGACTCTAGTCAATTCCGCCTTATAGAGGCATAAGTCCGCGTGGGGCCCATGAGAGCGGGTGTAGTGCTCACTAGCATTCCCCTTATGCTTTCTGGGAAAGACGGACGATAGAGTAGGTATTTGAGGGATGCCAAGGTGAAGGTTTTCACCCTCCACAGAATGGCAGTTTCTAGGCATTTAGATAGACCCCCCTCATACCGAAAAAATCACCCTCCACAGAATGGCGACTCTGCTGGGGAAAACTTGAGTAAGTTTTTCTCAAACTCAAGGAAGACTGAACTCCATTCAAAATTGTCGAGATTTCCCACTTCTTTCAAAACCTTCAAGAGATTCATTCTAAAGCCGCTAGGACTACTCTACCTCACACTTAGAGTGTGCACTGGGAGGATAGTTAGGATGAGAGTTCAGAGTTCGAGATTGGCCTTGAGTGCCATATGTGTGCTTTACCATTAGCATGCTTCACTTTTGTGTGTTTATTGTTGTGTTTACTGTTTATGTTTACTGCTCTTCATGCATGACATAATATTTATTGCTTATTTATTACTTTTGTAAATGGGGCCTTCCTAGAAGGAGTTAACCCATTGTTGCATCGGGTAGCATAGGACATGCATTCCTCCGTGTCACCCGATTTGTCCACGAGTCACGGGATCCCAACCGGTCCGCGGTTGATTCCCCATGAGTTGGGTCCTTCCTAGAAGGAGTTAACCCACGAGGTAATACGGTCCAAGACCAACGCCTTGAAGCTCATGATCCAAAATATCCTCCATTACCCGAGTCTAAACCAGCATATAGTGAACCATGAGCCTTCAGTGTCCAGCTGCCTAATCCGGTGTCTAGGACGGGTTTTATGGGTAGTCACCCCCTTGTATGCCGCCTGTCTGACCACCCTTCCGCCTTACCCCGAAGATTGCATGGGCTCAGTTCTCCATTGTTCCTCTGCACCACGGGTGTCTCTAAAGCCCAATGTCACGCTACACGTCCATAGAGGATCCCGTATTTACCGGATACCCATACATGGCACAACGTAGTCAGTGAATAATTTGGACTTTAGACACACCTGACCGTGCAGACGACGAGAGACCCGTTCCCATGCAGTACTTCCCCAAGTTTCCAATAGTGAGTATGTTGTGATAATCCCCGGCTGTGGCTCGTGTGACTGCACCACTTCGGGTATCCTGACCTTTCGAACTTAAGCACTTCGGACTTCTTAATGACGTGCCCCACAAGGCATAACAGAGATAAATCCCGAGAGATGAACAGTGAAGGGACGACGGTTCCCCGGTGGTATGGGAACATTGATTGACCTGGAAGGTGATTATCCCAATCATTCGCACTCAGCTCCACATAAAAACTAGCCACGATTTTACTTCTTGCTATACATGTGTGCAAACCACTTTCTTCGAACCAAATTGTTTTAAATTTTGCAAAATGTTCAGAATTCTCTTTTGCATGTCTCTTAAAGCTGTTTTACGAGCTCGTCTAATTTAGAATCCCACTTATATTTTACTCAAAAACATTTGGGTTTTAAAACCTGTCACTTACTTCATTTCACAAAAATGTTATTTCCAAAAAATAGATTTCGAGAAACCTACTTTCTACAAACGAATTTCAGACAACATCCTTCACCAATATTATTTCTTAATAGTTTTCAAAAACAGTTTTCGAAGTTGATTTTCACAAACGTATTCCAAAATAAGTGATTTAGTCCCCATGTTGCGACCCGCTATTTTTTGAAGTTCAACCCACCTTCAAAAGCAGCGGTCATTACTGTGGAGTGTACTAGTTATTTCGTGTTTTCACAAAAGTGGTGGATTTTCTCAACGATTTTTGTGCTCAATCATTCACCTTTCCTTTCTCAAAAAACGCCCCTCATTTTTCTTCATCGGAGCAAGTGGAGTGCATGAAAACCAACAATGATTCGAGCCGAAAACCAGAGATGTACCAACCCGAGTCAAGCGACACGAAGATCAGCAACCCTGGTTCAAGTTCAAACTGTTGAAAATCAGAAGAGCACCAACCCGTTTGGTTTGATCACAACACTGCTTCGCTGCAAAAGCCTGAACTCGAGCGAGCAGCTGGTCAAGAGCCCGAGGACGACTGAACAACCAATCAAGAGCCGAAGACGAACGAGCAGCCGGTCTGGAGCCCAAAGACGAGTGAGCAGCCGGCCTAGATCCCGAAGACGAGCGAGCAGTCGGCCTAGAGCCCGAAGACGAGCGGGCAGCCGGCCAAGAGCCCAAAGACGAGTGAGCAGCCGGCCTAGATCCCGAAGATGAGTGAGCAGTCGGCCTAGAGCCCGAAGACGAGCGGGCAGCCAGCCAAGAGCCCGAAACAGACGAGCGAGCAGTCAATCAGAAGCATGAAGATGGACCAGAAGAGTTCAGAAGAAGTTTAGCTCAAAATCCCCCATTTTAATGACTTTTTAGAATTGATGATGTATAGGTTTTCCCCATGATTCTTTCCTTGCTTGTCCATTTCTTAGTAGATTACATGTATAGGTTTATACATTCCCTTCGAGTTTATTTAGATCAATGTGTATAGGGTTCCCTACTCCCTATTTTATTTGCGAATGACCGAGCGTCAAAATTCATATTGAGAAAATCCACCACTTTGAAAACACGCGTTTTCAAAATTGTTTTTCCAAACTTGGTTTCTTTCGGCATGCACGTATAATGAAAAGAACGAATAAGGAGCGACCCCTCACAGTTATATGTCATTCACTCAGCCTTGCTTTATGGGGTGAAAATTCACGGTATCTACATGAGGCATCCCCGAATAAACAACAGCAACAAAATATAGCCGAGCACAAAGCAAATTGCATGCATTGCATTCATTACAAAAAGTCCCATATATTCTCGGTCAGTTCAAATTCGTCAAACACGTACAAGTCATGTCCACCTCAGAAAAATTGCATAATCATGTGTTCCATTGTCACCGCACTATACACCATCTTTCATCCCAAATATCTCGATCGCCAAAGCCCGATCTCAGAGGGATAGAAAAGAAAAACAAGCTCAAACCTTTCCCAATCTCAAAGTGCATCATATTATGGGGCTACCATGCGGGAGTGACCTCCCCAAAATCCAAAAAAATAATACATCCAAAAAATCCCAAAAAATGCAGTCTCCGTCATATCGTTGGGCCACCATGCGGGAGTTGTCACTCCCTAGAAATTCAAAAATCCGGGAGCCAATCACCAGCCCAACCTCACCTGAGAATCGCTACCCTGACAGCGACCCCAACAACTAGACCATCATCAGAGTTTATAATGGCGGGATGAGCTTCATAGACCATAAACTGGAACCGACTCAAGCGAGACTAGGTGTAGCCTTACCACACATGCATTGCATCCAAAAGGACAAACACAAAAAAAAAACATTCAGTCAACCATCTTCATTCATCATTTTTCATCATTTCACGCATCCTATACATAGTAATTCCATATTACCACAATACATTGCATTGTAGATAGTTGCATTTGCATATATTCGTATCGAAACGACATCTTTGGAAAAATCTTGATTGATTGTTTGAATAGAGTGTGTGAACCACTAAACTCTCGACCCGTCAATGAACACAAGGGTCCAATCAAAATCAGCACCACCAACCAAGTGAGTAGTGTGCAAAGAGCGGTATTTTCTCTTGAATTTCGATTGAGTGTTTTGGACAATCCATTGAGCGACGAGGGAAGGTAGAGAGATCCAACGGAGGTAAAACCACGAGTGTCTTGTGCTTTCCTTTAGCACATGGAGAGGCATGATTCAAGTGAGATCAATGTCGATAGCAAGATGTGAACTGTGATTCATGTAAAGATCCGAGATTCGTAAGAAAACAATCATTGACTAATGAGAATGACGAGGCACTTAGGATCAGAAACCTCCACAAGACCAAACAACTTTAATTTCCCTGTGCATAATCCCTTAGTGAGCCCCGCTGAGCCTTTCACGATAAACCTTTTTCTGCGAACTCCACAACATGCCAACTCACATACACGTACTTACTCACCCTTGCAATAGAGGATCTCGAAGGAGCCGGAGCCATGGCCCCTTCCCACCATCTCTCACAAAAACAATAAATGAAATGTTTAAAGCAATCATTGAGTCAAGGTAACTCCAGAGTCAAACGCCAAAAAGAACATCAAAAATGTTCAAGAAGATCGATAAGTCAATGCAACTTCGAAGCTGAAAGCCGAAATACAAAGCAAAGAATGCTTGAGAAAGTCGATAAGCCTATGCAATTCCAAAAGCAAGACACAAAGAAGAAGATCACACACTGAAAAGGAAGAAGAAGAAAGTGAAAACTGTACACCAAAAGAGGCAAGAATGAGGAAGCCAAACCCAAAGGACCAATGATGTCCCGCAGAAGTCAATAAAAGGTTATCTAAAACCCGTCTAATCATTCCACCCATGACAAAGGTGAAACACGTCCTCTATTGCACAAAAGCTTCACAACTCCCAAATTGATCCCCCAGTCCCATGTGACATACATCATACCCTTCAGCCCTATTACAACCTAATAAAGACCTCTGACTCGTAAGTCGATGAGCGTCAACTGAAAGTATCGGACCTGAAACATGAATCATAAACTTCGTGCTTGTTATCAACATGTCCCACCTCATAACACAGGGACTATGAGCGAATGAGTGCGATCTTACTGCACAAGGTCTTCCGAGTGCGAGTGAATCTTTGATTCAAGCACCAAATCATAAACAGCCTACCCCATTGCAGGTGAGGAATTTGTAAGGATCAGAAAGTCCAAAACCTCGAAAGAAATTCTTAGGAAAATACTGCTCTGAGCATCAAGAGTATCATCACGACATTAGCACACACGACCATACTCACGAGAGATTGACCCGTACCCCTTCATGAGAGAAAAGGGATTCATGCATTTGAGCTCAACAATCACTCAAGATCGAACCGAAGATGTCTTATATTCGTAAACCTCGTAGTAATAGAGATAGAATCATACCTTCTCTTCAAAACTGCATATGCATCTTGCATCTCATCTAGCACTTAGTATTTGCATGCATCCTAACCATTTCACCTTCAACATCCGACTGGTAAGAGCTCTACCTAGTCTCGTTGAAAATCGACTCCAGTTGCAGTTATTGAAGCATAACTTTAGATCAAAAGACGTGAACTGGAGCCATCCTAGACCATCATCAAGCTACATCGAACCATCTTGGAGCCATCCTGGGCTATCCTTGAGCTACATCGAACCAAGCTAAAGCCATCTGAGGCCGTATGAAGACAATTCCGGAGCCATCCAGCGTCATGCTCGAGCCTCATCAACACCATATCCAGAACCAAACTGGAGCCATGCGGGAGCCATCATCTGTCATTGAAACACCCTTGGAACGTCATCCCAACAGTTCGAGAACAATACGGGAGCCACCTCAAATCCCTGTCGGAGCCATTTCGTTACCAGGGCCTTGCCTACATAGTTTCGAACTACGTATGGTCTGATCTCAATGCGAAATTGAGTACGTAGGCAGCCCGCCCAGGGTACGACCACCTCAAAAGAAAGTTCCCCTTTCTTCCTCGCTATCACCAATGAGCCATCTTGTAGCCTCCCCGGAGCCATCCCGAACTATCCCAGAGCCATCTCGGGGAATCTGAAGTCATAACTGACCATACCAAAGCCCTCATCCACAACCAAAATACGGCAACCACATCAAAGTACACAAATCACATCGACCCACTACTCGACTCGAAATCCAAGCTAAGTCGAAATCCACCAACCATCCCGAAAATCTCAATCCAAATCGAAACCCACCAACCATCCCAGAGCCGTTGCTCACAAGGGAGTCACATGTCAAACCGGAGCCATCTGACCGCACTGGAGCCACCCGACCGTAATGGAGCCATTCGATCACACCAAAGCCATTTGATCATATCAAAACCACCGAGTTCCCAAAGTCACTCATTTATAAAACCATCCTTTCGCAAACCGACCACAAAATCACAAAAAAACCGAAACAAAGATCCAGGAGCCATACCGAGGCCATCTCGAACTCTGGAGCCAAGAGTCGTACCAAATCCCGAAACCATAGAGCACATCGGGCCAAGACCACCAAAAATAAAACCAAAACAAAGTCCCGCACTGACAAAGTCAAAGGCGACATCGACCGAAAGCATTCGACCATCACATCCCTCACGGAAGCAACCAAAAAGCATCAAATCCTGAATCAATCCATGACCAGAGTCATCCTCAAATCAACCAACCACTGAAAAGCAGCGAGTTTCGTACAACTCCACAAAGCATTATAGGCTCGTCATAAGTCCTATAGCTAGATGTCAAGAGATCTAGTTGAGACCCGTCATAAATCCTCGTACCCTCAATTGCATTCTAGGCCCGTCATAAGTCCTAGAGCTAGACCCGAGTTCTAGTTTGAGGCTCGTCATTAGTCCTCATGCATAACCAATATACCGATTGTATTCTAGGCCCGTCATTAGTCCTAGAGCTAGACACCGAGATCTAGTTGAGGCCCGTCATCAGTCCTCATACACTTCGAAGATGCATTCTAGGCCCGTCATAAGTCCTAGAGCTAGACACCGAGTTCTAGTTGAGGCCCGTCATTAGTCCTCATGCATAACCTATATACCGATGTATTCTAGGCCCATCATTAGTCCTAGAGCTAGACACCGAGATCTAGTTGAGGCCCGTCATTAGTCCTCATACATTTCGAAGATGCATTCTAGGCCCGTCATAAGTCCTAGAGCTAGACACCGAGTTCTAGTTGAGGCCCGTCATATAGTCCTCAGCATAACCTATATACCGATTGTATTCTAGGCCCGTCATTAGTCCTAGAGCTAGACACCGAGATCTAGTTGAGGCCCGTCATTAGTCCTCATACATTTCGAAGTGCATTCTAGGCCCGTCATAAGTCCTAGAGCTAGACGCCGAGATCTAGTTGAGGCCCGTATTAGCCCTCATGCATAACCCAATATACCGATTGTATTCTAGGCCCGTCATTAGTCCTAGAGCTAGACACCGAGATCTAGTTGAGGCCCGTCATTAGTCCTCATACATTTCGAAGATGCATTCTAGGCCCGTCATAAGTCCTAGAGCTAGACACCGAGATCTAGTTGAGGCCCGTCATTAGTCCTCATGCATAGGTTGATTGATCGTATTCTAGGCCCGTCATTAGTCCTAGAGCTAACACCGAGATCTAGTTGAGGCCCGTCATTAGTCCTCATACCATCAATCACCGTAATCTGGGGCCCGTCATAAGTCCCCATGCACCCACACCCATAGGAACAAATCATAAACCGTAGTGAGAATTTTGGCGTCCCGTCAACCTTGATCCAATTCTGCAAGGGCTTGCAGAATTGAATCAAGGGGAGCCATCTGTAGACACCAAAAATTCTCACCCCATAAAGCAAATTCCGAGATAATGAATAAAATAAGGGGGGTCGTCGCCTTTCTTTCTCAATACGTATTAGCGTGCGTGCCAAAACAAAACCATTGTTTTTATAATCTTTTTCAAAGCATTTCATAAAAACAAGATTCTTCAAAATGAATTTCCGACGACAGTCCGGTTTCAAAACCATCCCTCTTTGTTTATTCACTTATTTTATTATTTTATTTTTGTTCATGCTCCTTTTGTTCATTTATTCATCTATCCGCTTTTTTATATTTTATTTTATTCTACTATTAACATTAGTATTTTTATTTTTATTTTTATTTCTATTTATACACACTCAATTTCATCTTACAAACTCAATCCACACTAGGTTAAAGTCTGGTCTAGCCCAATTCCTTAAACCCACAACATTTTCAGCCCATGGCCTCAAGAAGCCCACCCAAACCCTACTATCTAAACCCTAAGGGCGGTCAACACGTAAAACCGGACAGAGCGACTGACTCATTCGGACATTTTCTTCTTTGCTCTCCTTTGCTCCATCGATCTTCTTCAACTAAGAACAATTGGCCGCCACCACCTTCTCCTTCCTTTCTCGATCTCCATCTCCATCTCAGAACTTCCCTTCTCGACCTCCATCTTCTTCCCTCGGCATCTTCTCCGATCAATCCCTTCACTCTCAACCTTACAACCCAACTGGCGAACAAAAACACGCTACCCTGCACCTCCTTCTCCTATCTCCTCCATCGGCTATAACTCCATCTTCTACGGCTTCCCTTCCCTCTGATAGTCAACCGAAACCTTCAATCTCCTTTCTCCTCCCTTCATCTTCCAAATCGAACCACCACGATAAAGCGAACATCTAAAAACCCTAAAAAAAAAAGGACCATGTCTTCTGGTGGCCGAAACATTCTCTTCTTGGTCGGCTTCCACCATCTTCAACCTAAAGCCACTACTAGCATTCTCGCTTCTTTTTTTTTCGCCACTGGTTCCCTCAATAAAGAGCTTGACCAAAGCAAACACTACCTTCCTGCTCGAATCTCCGATTCGTCGGTTGGATCATTACGCCAGGTTCAAAGTTCAGCTACCTCCATCGGAGTCCCGGCCTTCTCCGATTGAGGGTTGCGTCGATTACGAGTCTCCATTCCAGTTGGTGTTGAGTGTTTCTTATATTTTGGTATGCCGATGACTCAATGACAGGCTTGCAAATCAGTCCTCAGTTTTGGTGCTACGTGAGTCTTATGAAGTTGGACAGGGGAGTTTGCTTGACACTTATATTATCGCTTTGAGTTTGAAAGTGGTTTCATCCTTTTGCTTCGATCTGTGGTCGTTTTAGTATCTCGTCTACGTCACTATTAATATCCTCATTTTGCAACTCGTTAATTGTTGAATCCAGTCTGATCGACATACTTTGCGACCCGTCGTGCTAATGCTCTGAATTGCTTCGCTCCTTTGCTCTGGTTTTGTTTTGCCGAGGTATTTGGGTCATGGTGGATCTGTAAGGTTGGCTGGTGACTTTTCAGTATCCTGTCGGTTTGCCTATTCTTCGACTTCGGCCATCCTCTTAGTGACTTTTTCCTTCTGATATTGGTCTGTAAATCAGGTGTTTCTGTTATTGTCACTTGACCCAATTTGACTGTCGAATGGATATTAGATAATCGTGGTTTGCGAATCATTTAGGCTTTATCGCCTGACCTAGTCCGAATTGCATTTCGAGTTGGATGAGTCTGATCAATTTTGAGACTCATGAGTGATTCGCAAATGTTGAACTTAGGATCATATTATCGTTGACTCGTTTATTCTTCTTAACTATGGGCCCGGTTTTGCTGATATCTGATTCGAAATGGGGAAGTGCACCTGTGTCCGTATTTTTTGTGGGCTAAGAAAGTCCATCAGATCGGTTCGTCTGGTCCAATTGATTCGAGAGGAAATTATCGTCATGGGTCCCCACCTTTTCCGGCCTTTTGGTGAATTGGGGCCCATATGTCTTTTAAGAGATTTGGTTTTGGCTAAACCTTCTACTGACATTGTTCCTCGCTATTGTATTACTTTGATATGTCACCACCCTCTGATCTCATGTTTTGGGCTGAGGTACTATGCAACTTGCGCTGGGCTTTCTGGGTGAGATTGATATTGACTTGGCAAATGAATGGTGCTGGTGGGCCGTGGACTCCACACTACTCTTTGGGTTTGGAAATCCCTTTTAATTTCTTATGCACATGATTTGACTATGCTTGATCGCTTCCTTGCGCATTGATTGGTGGTTTGGCAGTTGGTTTGAAACTAGCACTTATTTGCCCCTTTGCGCTTAGATAGAACATGAATGGAGTGATAGTTGCCCGAATATTATGAAAGATAAATCACTTGTTGGCTGGTTGGTCCTTATTAATTATTCATCTTAGAGGGAAATGATATAAACCCTTCTAGGTATGATCCCACATGACTCACAACTTCACCTCTTTGATACTACTTCGGTTTGAGTCTCAATCTAAGTTGATAAATTAATTTGAGTAGCAACCCCAATGCTTGATTTATCTTACAATTCCTAGCATTCGTTGGCAGCTTGAAACTCTTTTCTATGTTCTCGGTTGGGGTGGGAGATGATTAGATTGCCCCCTTTCCTCCCATTGAGAGGGGCCGTATGATCCCATTGCACACACCCCAACCCATTTACATTTCATTACTAATTATTCTCGTACCTCTTTGTTTTTGTTCTATGACATGTACATATTGCTTGAAGAACAATGAACTGCTGGATTAAGGAGCTGTATCTTAGCTAGGACTATCGGGGTCTCCACTTCAAACATGTGTAACGGTTGGTGCACTTCTTGCTGATCCTTTCAGCTCAAGTGAGGCGGCGTCGATGCGACCCCCCATAGCAGCTTTAGATTTAAACTTTCACTTGTATTTGTATCAATTTGTAATTCGTTTATTGTTCTTACTTTCAGTTGCAGTGTTGTGACTTATTCATTTTTATGAGTTCATCCCATAACTGTTACATTACTCTTGCTTGCAACTTTGCTTGACTTTTGAAAGATAGTAAATAGGATCAGACTAACAATTGGTTAGCAACCCACACAGTAGGACTTATCTTGTTGGTTTTTGAAAGTTTTAGATTTAAACAATTTTGATTCACCACCTAGATAGCTCTGATGATTCGTTCTTGTATATACATTTCTTGTGCTACTTCTGAAATTCATTTCATATGTACATAACTTAAGCTTTCAAAATCCATGTCCACATGTATGTAATTTCTCAGACAAATTCCTAATTCTTTTCTCACATATATTAGTTTTATTCGGATAGCTTTTGAAATCCATGTCCGCATGTATATTTGTTTATATAGCTTTGCAAATTCATCTCTACCTATCATTTGTTCATCATTCCTTGCCTATGATTTTGTAAATGTATGGACCGATTCTGTTTGGGCCCATGTAACTCTTGGCCCAAATCTAATTTTGATCAGGTTCGGCCCATAACTAGCCAAACGGGCTGGAACAGGTGGTCCTAGCAAGCCAATTAGGTTGCCCATTTTAGAAAAGCTCTAGGTTTGGGGTATCCTCAATGCATACGGGTCCTAGACACGGTCCATGTGAGGAATACCCGTTTCCCTTAAAATTTTCCAAATCATCCTCTAAAGTCAGAATAAAATGCACAATCAATCAACCATCCATTTCCAAATCAATTTAAAAATCCAATGAGTCAAGGTCCACTTCAAAATCAAACTCTCTCATGTCTCACACCAAACACACTTCAAGTCAATCTCTCATACTCCTTCAAATTACACTCTTCAAAATCAAACTCTCTCATGTCTCACTCATCAAACACACTCCAAAATCAATTCCTCTCACACTCACTCATCATACACTCTTCAAAACTGATCCTCTCATACTCCAAAACCAGATATCATTCATGAATTCTTCGAAATCAAAGCTCTTTGCACTCAACATTAAATACTCTTCATACACTCATTAGACACACTTCAACCTCACAAAGCGTTTGAAACGCTTCCAAAAGTTCTGAGATCAAACTTCAAACTCCTTCCAAACTCCAATTGTCTTATAGATTCAAATCATCTTCCAATCTCAATTTCAAAGGCCAAACCAAGCCCAATTCTAAGCCCCAAATCCAGCTCATTCATAGGGTCCAACCCGGCCCAATTTCAAAGGTCCAATCCGGCCCACATTTCAAGGCCCAAATCCGGCTCATTACCTCCATTCGATCCCGGTTTAGTTTCAAATCCAATTCAACTTCAATTCCAATTCAAATTCAATTTCAATCCAATTCAATCCAATTCCGATCCAGAATCAATTCGATTTCAATCCAATTCAATTCAAAATTCTTTTCATTCTCAATTCAATTCAACTTCATTTCAATCCCGAATATTTCTAAACATCATAAATCTCAAATTCCGGAAAACTTCAATCTCCTTGAAGTCAAGCATCTCGAATCTCTAACCGTCTCAACAGCTCAACAGACTCGACCGTCTCAGTAGCTCAACAGACTCGACCGTCTCAGCAGCTCAACAGACTCGACCGTCTCAGTAGCTCAACAGTCTCGACCGTCTCAGCAGCTCAACAGACTCGGCCGTCTCAATAGCTCAGCAGACTCGAACGTCTCAGCAGCTCAACAGACTCGACCGTCTTAATAGCTCAGTAGACTCGAACGTCTCAGCAGCTCAACCGACTCGACCGTCTCAACAGCTCAACAGACTCGACCGTCTCAGTAGCTCAACAGACTCTATCGTCTCAACAGCTCAACAGACTCGAATGTCTCCGCAGTTCAACAATTCGAACATCTCAATAGACTCATCAAATTCAAATACCTCGAAAACCCTCAGCTCCTCAAAAAGCCGAACCCCTTGAAATTTGGTAATCCTTTCAAGCCCCAAATGTCTCACAGACCCGAGCGTCTCACAGACGCCATCATTTTAGGATTTCGAATATCTCACAGAGTTGAGCACCTCAAACTTCATAACAAGCCCGACAATCTATCAAACCTCACAATATGACCACAAAACCTCTTTGACCCTTCAAAGACCCAAAAGGTCAAAAGTCCAATTCCTTCAAAACCCCAAAACTCCCAAAACTCCAAATCCTCTGAACTACGTAAGGTCTGATCTCAGCAGGGAGTTGAGTACGTAGGCAACCCACCCAGGGTGCGACCCCATTCCAAACAAAAAACCCTTTTCCCCTTCTAAGGTGGCTCTCATATCTCTCAAACCTTCTTCAGCTCCCACAAACTTCAAACCATCAGACTCCAAGTCTTGTCTATTCACTCAACCTCAGACTTTTCCCCAATTCACATTCTACACTCATCCGAATTCACCCATCCCTTTTCTGGGTGCTAGCTTGACGGAAAAGCTCACCTCATCCACTCTCTTTCTCTCTCCTTGTCCTAATCCTATCCTTGGCTTTTAAATGAATCTCTCTAATAAGGTTTTGAAAGAAGGCAATCCCGACAATTGGAGACCGAGGTTTCCTCGGGCACCAATCCGAAGTCGTGGTCGTTGCCACTTCTAAGGGGTGTAACCCAGTGTGAACCCACACAGAATCTCTGACATGACCAGATAAGTCCTATCCATAGGCAATAATCTCAGAGTCAATTAACGGTTCTTAGAACCCTCTTTCCCTTTCCTTCCTAGTTCTTTAGGTCAAACTAGGTGGCGACTCTAGTCAATTCCGCCTTATAGAGGCATAAGTCCGCGTGGGGCCCATGGAGAGCGGGTGTAGTGCTCACTAGCATTCCCCTTATGCTTTCTGGGAAAGACGGACGATAGAGTAGGTATTTGAGGGATGCCAAGGTGACAGGTTTTCACCCTCCACAGAATGGCAGTTTCTAGGCATTTAGATAGACCCCCCTCATACCGAAAAAATCACCCTCCACATGGAGAAGTCCTTTACAAACCTCCTATAATAACCTGCCAGACCGAGGAAGCTCCTGATATCGGTAACTGTCTTCGGCCTAGGCCAGGTGCGCACTGCATCAATCTTTGCCGGATCAACAGTGATCCCAGCTTCAGAAATCACATGACCAAGAAAGGATACTTGGTTCAACCAAAACTCACACTTCGAAAATTTAGCATACAACTGATTCCTCCTCAATGTTTGTAACACATTTCTCAGGTGGCTTTCATGCTCACCCCTCGATTTTGAGTACACAAGAATATCATCGATGAAGACTACCACTGACTTGTCCAACTGATCTTGGAACAAGCGGTTCATTAAATCCATGAACTTCGCTGGTGCATTGGATAAACCAAACGGCATAACCGTAAACTCATAGTGTCCATACCTAGTTCTGAATGCTGTCTTCTCAATGTCACTATCACGGATGGCAATCTGATGGTATCCGGATCATAGATCTATCTTGGAGAATACTGATGCTCCCCTCAACTGATCAAATAAATCGTCGATGCGTGGTAAAGGGTAACGGTTCTTCACCGTAACTGTATTCAATTCACGATAATCAATACAAAGGTGGAGGCTACCGTCCTTCTTCTTTACGAAGAGGACCGGCGCTCCCCATGGTGAAACGCTAGGGCGGATAAATCCCTTGTCGAGTAGGTCTCTCAGCTGCTCCTTGAGCTCTGTCATCTCTGCTGGAGCCATACGATAGGGCGCCTTTGCAATTGGTCCGGTGCCCGGAACCAAATCAATTTCAAACTCTACTTCCCGTGCTGGCGGCATGCCCGGCAGTTCCTTAGGAAATACATCAGGGAACTCCGACACTACCGGCACATCTGGGCTAAACTCTGGATCTCTCTCTATGTCCTGGACATAGCAGAGGTATACATCACTCCCTCGTCGTAGTTCACGACATATAGCCATGGCGGTGATGATCTGAGTCGAAGGCTCCCTGGGCCTCTGGCGGTAAGATATAGTAACCCCAGATGGACTCCGAAGAAGCAGACGATGCTCGGCACACAGGATTCTGCCCTTGTACCGCTCCAACCAGTTCATCCCGACAATCACATCAAAACCAAGTCCGTCGAACTCTATCAAGTCGATCGGAAACTCTTCACCTCTGATTCGCACAACATCTCAGTGGTAGCGGGTACACCTGATCCGCTCTTTCGACGAGAGAGTGGCTAGGAAGTCTGGCATCTCATCACCGTCTAACCCCAGCCTCTTCGCAAAGGATAGCGAAATAAAAGTATGTGAGGCTCCAGAGTCGAACAAGATCGAAGCGTCCACGCCATTGACTGGAAAGGTACCGGTGAGGATCGTGCCGCTCTTGCCGGCTTCTGCCTCATTGCAGACACTCAGTGTACCTCCCGTTCCGAGTGCACAGCCTAATTCATTGGCAAACTAATAAGTATTGGGTAACAACACAGTTGATATACTTCAACAACTCCACTTTATTCATTAACACACTCTTCTTACATCATACGTTGGTTTACACTGTTAACATAACTAACACATATACAACATCCTTAACATACACTGGCTTAACACATTACATAATTATACAAGGCTTTAAAACTGTCTGAAGGTCAAATTCAAACGTCCGGGTTTCATGTGTGTGGCATTGATCACTGCCGACGGTGCGGTATTCAGTTTGATCTTCCTGATGCCATGATATAGCATCCTTGACTGCCCACCCATGATTAACACATCTCCTGATTTTAGTACTAACTTCTTTGTGAGATCAGCACGCTTCTGCTCGCTATATATAAACACTGCGGTATCACCAATGGACCAAGACACCACGGGTACTCCCTTACTTAGAGACTCGGGTGACTCGTCCTTATCTTGGTGTAAACCCAATCGTCCACCTTTCTGGTAGAAGTTCACAATACACAAATCTGCTTTAACACTTGGAATTGAATCTGTTTCAACTTGCTGAGCAATTCCCACAGCGTGGTTAACGACCGCAAGGAACTCCTCAGGTATCTTCGGTACAATTGCTCCGTCTTCAGCTCGCACTTCTTGATATGTATTGGTGTAAGGATTCCAGTCCTTACCCATGCACATCATCTTCAATTTCATTCTCGATCCGTTCGGGTATTCAGGTGTGTAGAATCCTCCAGGTGTTGATCCAAGTTCATTGCATCGTCTGATGATATGGATTTGTGCTTCCGGTGTCAGGTATCCATTTAAGAGTATCATACCTGGTTGGATAACCTGACATTGCTCCATTGGAAAGTCGGTGATGCCGACGATGGTCTCTTCAGGGTTTGGTGTGGGTGGGATTGGATAACATATATTGAAGGTTCCTTTAAGTTTGGAGATCTAATTAGGTGACTTTCACACTATACTTTAACTCTTTACTCACATGATAATACACTTGGACTCACTAATACACACATGCATGGAATGCGGTATGCAATCACTTATTTTGTTCAACAATATAGGCGGTACCTGGTCTAGAAGAGGGCCCTGGCGCCTCTGACCGGTCCACCATGTACAGGGTGGCCTTGCTAGGTCCCGACCCCTTCCCCTTCTGGGAATCAGTGCCCCTCTGATCTGTGGGTGGCTGGTTAGCCGTCTTCGGGCCATCAATAGTCGCTGTGGCCTTACCCTTCCACTGCCCCTTGGGCTTGTTGACTCTACTGTTGGGGTTCCGATAACACTCATAGTCACGGTGACCCCACTTCTCGCAGTAACGACACTGCACGTCGCTTCCCTTGCAGTCCTTGCCGGGGTGGTCCCCGTTACACCCCTTACAGTAGTAGTGGCGTTCCGGTCCAGAACCCGTGCTAGCTGCTATCACAGTACACAATCAATACTTACTTCATAACTTAACAACATACACTTCAACTTGTCACACATGATTAAATAATTACCCTTAGGTGGGTAAGAGCGTAGGGGTTTCGCCGCATAAGCATATGTGAGCTTCAGTGGCTCCTCAGCTGTGGTGGTCTGGGCTTGGCCCTTGTCACCCTAGTGCTGACTCTTCTGGGGCTGGGGATAAGGCTTCTTCTTCTTCTTCTTTCCTCCCCCGTTCTCCTGCGGACTCTGGCCCTCGCTCGTGGCCTTGCGCTTGTGCGCATTCTCCTCGTCCCTCAGACGGACGGTAATCTCAACCTTAGCAGCGACATGATAGCATTCCTGAATTTAGGATGTCAGTCATGCCCCGCAAAACATACTCACAAACTCACATTAATATTCACTTATGGATTACACTTATTCACATCACACTTCATTCAAATTACCTGCAAGGTAGTATACTCAGCTGGCCCCATCCCATAGCGAAGACGGTGGCTGAGACCGTTGTAGAAACGGTTTACCAGCACCCGATTCGAGTATCCCAGGTCCGGTAACAGGTGGATAAGACCGGTGAATGCAGTGTAGTACTCATCAACCGACATCTTGTCCCCCTGCCTCAGACTATCCAGCTCTAGGCGCTTGGCCTCTTGAACATGCACATGGTAGTATTTGGCTCGCAGTAGTGCCGTGTACTCCCTCCAACCAAATTGAGGATCCGCCATCTGGTCCTCTCTCACAAGCTTCCACCAACTCTGTGCCAAACCCTTCAGGTAGTAAGCGGCAAGACGGACCTTGGCCCCAGCACGCACATCCAAGGTCTCGTAGGCGGTCTCCAACTCGGAGATGTATGCCTCCAGCTTACGTGGGTCGGTCTCCCCATGAAACGACGGGGGTCTAAGATCTGCCAATGCCTTGACCCAGTTGGTCTCTCGTGGCGGTGGCGGTGGTGGTTGAACTTTGGGCTGTTGCCCCTGCTGAATTGCAGCTACAAGTTGTGGGACCATTTGGGCTACGGCGGCCGCTACAGCTTCGGCCATAACCTGAGCCGTAGTATTCTCGCCCTGGTCATCAGTATCTCCAGTACCGCTTCCGCGGCCTCTACCTCTCGGTCTACCTGACATCTGAATTCACACGAACATTATTAGCATTATGCTTACACACTTATCGGTTCCAACGGTTGTAACGTTTTCCCGACAACAAGGTATCTCCACACTTGGTTAGTGGTTAACCTTTCCATAACTGCTCACTTAGGTAACTGTAGTTAGGTTTCCTAACTCGGTATTTCCCTAAACTCGGTATTCTAGTCATCAAAGCGATACTTCGCTCTGATACCACTTTTTGTAACACCCCTACATCGAACTTCACAACTAAATGAAATCGCAGCGGAATCAAATAACTTAGCAATAACTAAACGCTTCGGTGCTACAACGCCGTCAACCACCCACGTGGTTAACAAGGCAGAATAAATACAAGTGTACCGGTCTGATGATCAGACTCCCGAGCATAGAACTAAACCATAATTACATCATATACAATACCGAGTATTTAAATACATTCCTTCACTGTAAACTGCCAATATACCGCCACAGTAGTATCAACAGAATCAAAATATAATGCCACGGGAGCACAGGCGCATCCCGGGCTCAACATCCAAAATAACCAAAAGTACAACTGCAGCCTAGAACCTGCAGCCACTCTGCTTCCTCGATCCTCATCCTGCAGTAAAAATATGGAGCCCCGAGGGGGTCAGCAACCCTTGGCTGGTATGGTTAACGCGCAGCCCATCGGCTACCGGGATATGCGCAACTAATTGTCATGATAACATGGCATTCATTTTAAACATAACATAACATAACATAACAATATGGCATAGCGTTATTATTGCATAGCACAACATCACATACACAGTGGATTCTCTTTCCACAATAACAAACCAAGAAGGTTAATCAACATAAGAAGCCTAGAGAATGGTTCACTCTCATGTTAAGCTTGTTACACACACTCATTACCGCTCTGTTATTCGAACGAGTAACTTAAGTCACAGATGGTTCGGATATTGTGACCCGAACACACCACACAAACACATGTTCCCACTAAACCGATCATAAGTCAGAATAGGTAAGCTTTGGAGGAAGCTAGCGGGAGATCAAACGCCAAATGAAGGAGAACAATCTTAACAACATAAGAGTCGAATCTGATGCAGATATCTACTCTTAAACTTACATGCATGACCGGATAACCGGATTCCTCACTTCCCAGTTAGCACTTGTTAGAAGTTCAACAGTGGAACTTAACAAACAATTCACAACAAGTGGTAAGTCATGTTAGACACTCACAAGGGAAATGAGTCACATCACAACATCACAATAGTATGAACAACTGTAAACTCATTACATGATTTAGTCTTATAATGTCATAAACACATAGAAAAACAAACAACACACAAGCCGGTGTAAACCGGTAGGCAACAGACTGCAAGAAAACCATACCTTGGTCCTTGCTTCGATTGATTTCCACCGTAGGTCACTCCTATACATGTTTAAGAATGTCGGTTAATTACTTACTTAACTTCAAATTTATTAAGTGTTTAACATGTTTATATGACATGTTTTAATGTCTTAACTTATACTTGATTACCTACATTATATCCCTTAGGGTCTATTACTTAAGTCATTCTTGTTTGTTTTTTTTTTTACAAGTTTAGGTCCGACCGACCTTACCGACCGACCTTACACAAGGTCGGTCCATTCCAGAACATATTACCGTCAAAATTTTCTACTCCGACCGACCTTGTAAGTTCGGTCCCATGTTCGGTCCATTCCCGAGAGTTTCTTCCCTTTGAAAATTCAGGCCCGACCGAACTTGTAAGTCCGGTCCCAAGTTCGGTCTATTCTAGAGACTCAATCCGTACTAAAAATCCATGCCCGACCGACCTTGCAAGTCCGGTCCCCAAGGTCGGTCCATTCCAGAAACCAATTCTTGCAGGGTAAACTGGGCTCGACCGATCTTGGCAAGTTCGGTCGCAAGATCGGTCTGCCCCAGACCCTTATTTTCCATTGCCCATTTAACTCCAAACTTCACTTCATATATCCTAGTATATCCTAACCTCATTTGGGCACTTCAAACACACCTTAAAACCTCCTTAAACACTCATAAAACTCATTTTCTAATTCCTTAAGCCTTTACTCATTTCTTCCAGAAATTCCTAACACTTACAATGTTTTCTCCTAGGTCTCTAAGTGGTGTTTCATACCTAAGATCATCACTTATGCCAAAATACTCCCTCACCACAACAACATCATCTCAAGCATCTATTCTCGCAACTAACTCCTTATGTCATTCTTGAAATCCTTTTTCAAGTTTACACTTTCTCCTTGTTCACCAAAGTTTGCATAAATCTTAACACAAGTCCAAATGACTTTTGTGTATCCCAAAACATTCATTTACATTATAAAATCCTCTAGAACATTGCCTAAGCCCTTTTTACATCTTTAAACACCTTAATGCATGCTTCTTCCACTAGTTGAACACTTAACCATTCTAAACATTTCCTAACTTGCCAACTCATTTAAAACCCTTAGAACTTCTTGTTTATTACCTAAATTTTGACATGAACTCTCCTAGAACATTACTAAACCAAGACACATTATCTTCACCATCAAACAACCAAGAACACTAAAATCCATCAAACACATTCTTATACACAAACTTCACACATTTAGCACTACATCACAATATAGTGCATAACTTAAATTGCATGGCACTTAGGCCCTTAAATAACATGGCTCTTAGGCCCTTAAGATGCATAAATCATAAACACTGAATTTCCCACATTATATTTGCCTTTGACTTGCAAATACACTCAACATCACATATGTCTTTTACTAAGCCTTTGAGTACATGTACTAAGTCATTCACCATTGGCTCCTTAGATCATTTTAATAAGCAACACAAACTCTTTTCTCCTAAGACTTTAAACCACATTAGGTTAGCATATTTACCTCTTTTCCTCACAAACTTCTTTCTTGTTTCCTTGACTAAATCGGCAAGGCTTTTGATTGTTTGTTAACTTCTAAACATTATACAAATGATATAATGAGTATACAAGCTTTAAGCTTCATCTCATTGTAAACCCTAGTTTCACAAATGATATAATGAGAGGACTCCACCTAGTCCTTGAAAGGTTGGAATGAAGCTAGAACAAAGCAATATAATGAGCACCATTAATGGTGGTTCTCGGTCAAGATAAAAACATGGAAGAAACATCATTTTTCTTTGAGATTCCTTACCTAGAAGCAAGGGAGATCAATAATATGTAGAAATATAAGCTCAAGCTCCTTCAATGGTGGAACTCCATGGCACCGAAATGGTGGTCTTGAAGTTTTGAGAAGATAGGAATGAAGAGCTTGATGAGAGGAAGAGAATGGTGGTGTTTATTTTTGATTTGGTTAAGTGAGCTAGGAGATAATGACAATGGAAGATGGAGTTTGGTGTGTACTATTGCAAACCGTAAATGGAGAATGAAGAAGAGGTAGAAGAGAGCTTGGGAGGCGTGTGAAATGAAGAGAAATGAGAGAATGAAGATTGGTTTTGCTTTTTAGAAGATATTTATACATTAAAGCAAATAGTAACTTAAGAGTCATCTTTATTTACTTAGCAAGTTAACAAGAGTGGTGAGTCACCACACTTAAAAAAAACCGGCCCCTATTATTATAACAAGGGTATTTTAGTCTTTGATGACTCATTTAATTACTTATAACAACATATGTTACAACTAGCTTATTAAAGTCACTATTCATAAAACAAGGCACATAGAAGTGAAATTTTTGATTTCCCATTGATATAGACTTCCAAATGTGATACATATAGTACACATGTTAATTAAAGAGTAATGATGGACATTTAGCCATTCAAAACTCATTTACAAGACAATTTTTCAAAAATGTGCTTTAAGACTCCTTAAAGCACATTTTGTGTTTTAACTTGTTTTCAAGCTTGGTTTTCTTTGGTAATTGGTTTAATATGTTCATTAGTATACAAATAAGGTCTTGGTAGGTTCATTAGGTCTTACCCAAGCTTATCCCAAGCTTAGAGCACATTTTAGCCCTAATTGACTTTAAGGCATTTATTTGTGTTCTCTATGGTTTAAATTGTTTACTAACGTTTCTAAGACTCTTTTTAGTCTTAATATACCACATTTAGGTGTTTAAACAACATACTAAGGTTTGGGGTATTTCAAATAGTCAGAAATCTGAGATCGTTTTTAGTAAAAAACTCAATTCCCATTGCAAGACTCAGATCTGTTGTTTTTAGGTTATGAGGAAACTCCTTCTTTTCATAAGTATCTGGGCCTTCCTTCGGGTTTGGGTAGGAACAAGAGTCAAATTTTCAGCTTTCTCTTAGAGGCCATCCGCAGGAAAATTACTAGCTGGGGTAAACCCATGTCTCAAGCTGGTAGAACAGTTCTCCTCTCTAGTGTGCTTCAGGCTCTACCTATTTACACCATGTCTCTCTTCCAGCTTCCCAAAGGTATTTTAGACAAAATAAACTCTCTTCTAGCTTCCTTTTGGTGGGGAGGGAATTTGTCAAAAAAAGTATGCATTGGCTGAAGTGGGAAGAAGTATGTAAGAGTAAAGATCTAGGTGGGATGGGATTTAGATCAGCTGAAGCCTTCAATAAAGCTTTGCTTGCCAAGCAGTCTTGGAGGATTCTAGTGGATCCTCATTCTTTGGTAGCCAAGACGATTAAAGGGATTTACTACCCTACTGGGGAGCTCTACCAGGTGAGGAAAAAAAATCTAATAGCCCTATATGGACTTCTTTGGTTTCCTCTGGATCTGCTAAAAAAAGACTAGGAGAAAAGCTGGGAAATGGCAAATCTACTAGTTTCTGGCTTGACCCTTGGCTGCAGAGGCCTACTTCCTTCAAAATTTTCTCCCCCAGACCTACTAATGAAGACAGAGTCACAGTACACCATTTCTGGGATCAGTCGAGTAATGATTGGAATTTCCATCTTCTTCATCAACTTCTGTGGGAAATTGATATTGAAGAGATCAGGAGAATTAAAATAAACCCCCACGATGAAGATTCTTGGACATGGCACCCCACCAAAGATGGCTGTTTTTCGGTGAAATCAGCATACCAATGAGCTAATTCCTTTTCCCAAACTGCTACATCCTCAACTAGCGAAGCTAAAGGGGATTTAGTCAAAAGAGTCAATAAGTTGTCTTGCAGCCCGATAGCTAAACTTTTGTTCTGGAAGTTTAACAGAAACATAGTGCCATGTGTTGCTAATATAGCTAGAAGAATAGGAGGATCCTCTTTCTGTTGCTTCTGTGGTAAGCATGACACCATGTACCACACCATGTTTGACTGCATTATGGTCAGGAAACAGTGGGAGGGTATTCTTCAGTTAAACTTCGACTTCTCTCCTGAGGATATTGATACACAGGAGTATATTTTCGCAGATGCTGATAAGTGGCCTAATGAAAAACTTGAGAATGTGATCAATACTATGTGGGTAGTGTATGATGCAAAGAACTATGTTAGACATAATCTTGAATTATCTTGGATGGCTCTAATCGAAGCTAACCAAGCTTTTGTAAAGGCTTCTAGGATACATTGGAAAACAGAAAACAAAAGGCTTTGCCTAATTATGAGTGGACTCCTCCTTTGTATGATGCAATCAAAATTAACTGTGGCAAGAAAAAGAAAAGAGGACATACTATGGTTTTAGCAGGTTCGATAAGAAGATATGATGGTTTTATTCTAATGGCTTTTAACAGGAAGATGAGTCCCTCCTGTTCGGAGATGAATGCTGAGATACAGGGACTGGTTTTTGCTTTGAAGTGGGCATATGAAGGGGGTTATCAGAAGATGGAGATTGACGTGAGCAACCAAGACATTCTCTCCTTTTTGAAGAACAAAAACGAGCAACACTCCAGGCTCTTTTCCAATGATAGCTGGGAGCAGCTATTTTATTTATCTCAAGTTTGTAATATAAGTAACCTATCTCTAGACAATTCTGTCTTGAACTTTCCTATTAAGCTAATCTCCCTTTTGTACAATAGCGTAGACTGTTTTAAGGTGTGGGTGAGATAATATCCCCTACAAGATCTGTAGTTCTTGTACTTTTGATATGGATGTTTATCCTAGATGAATGAAAGGGACCAAGTTACGATAAAAAAAAAAAGCCCTCGCATGGGAGCGAAGCAAAATCTCGACTGAGAGGGAAACCGACATAAAGTGGAAAAAGTGATAATTCACGATATATTTGATTTTGAAACTAGTTCATATGCCATGAAAAAAAATTGATAATTCACAACATAATCTTATTTTGTGAAATAACCTTGAATAATGACTATTTTACCTTTGACATTACAGATCATACTTCAAGTTAGTAATATGCCACTTTTTTTTGGTCATTTTATGAACTTTTTTAAAAAAAAACACTAAAATATAAATAATTACAGATGTATCACCCGTATCTTCAAATTATCAGCAATGGAAGTAACCACTCTCCTTGGGTGTTACTGTCGGTGTACACCTAGAATGCATAACCACTATTGTGCACCTAAATGCACAACAAGGCTACCAACCAACTAATAGGAACGTTGTGCATGACTAGAAATGCAACACACAAGTACATAGATCCATGTTACATACCAAATAATCATTCCCACAACTGGGAGCAAATTATACTACTCCTCCAAAATAAAACATAATCTCACTTAACTACCCGGAACTACCCGACATGCACTCCGGCTTAGCATCTTCACCTACATCCATGTAAAAAACATTGTTGTAGGCGTCAACTCAACTCTGAATATGATATCATGCAACTCTCATACACCTTCGGGCCACACTCAGGTTAATTGGTCAAGTGGGCATGCAATCAGTTTTAATATATGCTCAAAATGCCATACTCAAATAACGCTCACATGAATAGCACAAATCCACAACGTCAATATTCAATAGTTAAGCTCAATCAACAACCAACCAACCAATCAACCATAAGGATAACACATCACAATCAACATTTAATTGATCATTAGCTTTCAAGCCTCTAACCAACTGCTCCAATCTTAATGGGATTTATGAGTTATTACAATCTTCTCATAGGAAAACTTGAGTATATGTTTTTAGAATCTTTAGGTTTCTTACATATCAAGTTTTATCCTTCCTATACCCCTGAAGTGTCACCATATTAGAAGATGACATGTATCCTTATTATAAGACGGGGTCTACAGTAGTGGTCAACACCAAACAGATGACCTGATCAATGATCAATGACCTCATTGGATTTCCCATATAATGGACCTATTTTCAGTCATCAGCAAATGTACACAACACGCGGCCAAGTTCCCCACCTTTCTCAAAAAATAGTTTTCCCCACCATTTATTAATGATTATAACCACATTTACCTAAGGACTGTACTTAGGTAATTTTGTTCGATGGACATCACATCTTGCCTTGCTTTTTGGATTATCATATTATTTAAGTTATGTTTTATACTTTATATGTGTATGCATAGAGATCGTCGGTTCAATACACATCAAAACACAAGTATTCAATAGATAGACAATTCATAATCATCATACAATACCATCTACAAGAATAACTATAGGCTGCGTTCGGAGTTGTCCTGTTTATGGTTGTTTTGTGGTATAATGGGGTGGTCCCCGCGTGGGTCCCACGTGGGTCCTACGTTCTACCCCTAATATATACTGCCACATATAAAACAACCAAAACAGCCAGACCAAAACAACCATGCCGAACGGAGCCACAGTTATTGGAGCACACATATCTTATTATCTCACAATACAAGCAAGCACACAAAGCCAAGGCAAACCCTCAGGGGAATTTAGACAACATAACACCATACCTTACACCCGCGGTTCAAGCAACTGTCCTAGTCCACGCAGTAGGTAATCAAGTCCTAGATTGGAAAGGAGATACAACTATTAATTTTTCATTTCTCCCGATTCAAAGTATTTTACTCCTTTTAATTGCATGTTCCACTAAATTGGATTTAAAAGTCCTTTACTAGACAATTTCAATACCGCCTTAATCTCACCTTACAAGACAAATAACTTAATACCCAAACGACATTATAAATTTCCCCCAACTTAACTTAGTCTCATTTACTAATTTATCCTTTTTACTACTCTTTCATTTAACTACCATTACCCCTTACACTTAGATATTATCTTACACTTGTAACACATTAATTCTTACCTCTTATTACACTAAAGTCTAACACCTTTATTCAATAATTTTATCTTAACCTTAAGTTCCTATTTTATTAAGTTGGTCAAGCCACTAACCTAGACATTCAACTTTAACTTAGCCCATTTCCTAATTAACTTTTATTATTATTGTTTAAATCCATATTACCATTATCGAATCACTTTTCATCTAATTAACCTAAGTAAGATTATAATCTACTCACCTTATTTTCGCCAACTTAATTTCCTCTTAAGTCTAAACCATTCCACCTAATAACCCATTATTAATTTAAGCTCCTAATAATGTAATTTTACTAACTAACCACCAATCTTATCCTAATTTCTAATCGACACCCCAAATTGCTATAATCACCATTTCGACCCTTACTTCCCAAAATTAACCATGTTCATATTCACCCTTATCCTGATCATATACATCCAAGAATCATCTTTCCAAGTTAATCCCAAGCCTTTTCTCTCAAGTTTCTGAACTATTATAACCATCAACTACTAACTATCATTTCCAAATTTTCAAGTGAAACCCTTAGTTACCAAAATTACTAGATTGACACACTAATAATTATAAACATCAAAGACTTTTTTCTTTCCAAGGTTATACCAAACTTTTACCCTTAACTTTTCTTCACTAAATCCTTAAACTAATCAAATATTTACTTCAATTCTTTGGGATCTATTGTACGTATCAGTAAGTGTACTAGTGTGTCATAATAAGTTTTCTTAGGTAGTATTCCCTAGGTTATCGAACCAAAGAAAGTTGTGTCTAGTTCGAGTCTTTAATCTAACTAACTAATAAACTGAGGAAAAATAACAATAATAAATTGAGGGGTTGAATGCAGAATTTAAATGATTATTTAAACTAAAAATAATTAAAAGTTATCTTATAATAAATCTAAAAGGGGAATCCTGGTTTACTATTTCTCTCTACTTTATCAATTTCCTTCGCAAGTGTTTTTTAAATTCTAGATTATAACCTCAGGTCTAAATTAATCTAAAACCGGTCTCCTAAAATATAGATCCTTACTAGCAATTCCTAAATCCTATCTCTCATTACGAATTTACTAATTAACTAGTAACGTTCAAGATTCTTTTGGTTTCTAGACAGCTAATCCTGAGGAATTTCCATCTCTAGTTTCACTGGTTATATTCATATGGTCTAATGAACGTTGTAGTTCTCACTTGTACGCAATTCATACCAAATAAACTATAACAATAATTAATCACACGAGAATTCAATAATAAACAAGGAATAAAATTACAATCTGTATACACTTTGTATTTAACAACTCAGAAAGTAAAATAATAAACTAGTTGTCCATAGCAAACTAGAATTCTAACGAGTACTCAGACATTGCTAGAACGGAAACAACAATAATAGAAAGAGAGAAAGTCATCAAATCTATATAGTAGTACTGATGACCAAATCCCAATATGCTCCGTTGTTCCCGGATATCCTACGGCTAGGCCTGCATCCCCCTCTCAGGTTGCGTTCGCCTCTCATTTTTTCAGCATAAATACAACATACATGCATCATATAGTTGTGGCATATTACTTTAGCCTCTTTATTTATTTGTTGTTCGGTTAAAAGAGCATAAATGCCTGTAGCAAATGCTACTTTTTCGTTTCCGCACTTTCACTTCCGCTTCTTTTCTCACTTAATGTAATTATTGTGACTTGATTAAAAAAAGCTACTTATCTTACGACATTTTTTTACATGTTATTTATTTGTTACAAACTACACAATGCTTCATAATTTATAAAAAATAGTACTACTTCTTTAGCCAAATTCAAAAAATCAAATCAATAATACTAATTTACAATATATAATTTGTAATACCACATAGATTAATAAATTAAAAAAACAATAAATATACAACTTGTTGATATGTAAATTAAATATAAAAAAGTATATAGAAATATGAATGTATATAATTAACATACAAAGTTACAAAATACTATATATTATTAAAAGTTACAATTTCATTAAATAAATTCACACAACATTATCGAAAATTCGAAACGCTTGTTCTATTTTTTGACGCTTTTATATTGTAAGAATTATAAAATTAAGAAGATAACAATATATTATTTAGAAAATATAATTTTTACTTAAGTAATAAAAATTAAAATTTTATTGGTTATATAAATATTTTTATTTTTTTTAGTTTCTCAGGTTTTTTTATTGTAAATTAAATACTCATAGTAATATATTGTTTGTGAATTTTTCTATTTATTTTACTAATAAAATAAAGTTACTTAGGTATAATATAATAAATTATAATTGTAATACAGAAACGTTAAACACACTACAAATAACTAACTTAACCAAATATGCTGCATATATACCGCATTGCCAAACAACAATTTTTAAAACAGTTACAAATATTCCAGCCTAAACAGACATGCCGAACATTGCCTCAAACCTGTATTTTTGTATAATCCCGTGCATATGCTCTGAAGCCCTCGTTAATGCGGCTGCTTCTGTTCATGCACTCGGCCTATTCATTTATAGGTCTAAAAGGATTTACGTGCATGCTGCTATCAAATTGATGTGCAACCCTCTTCTCTTTACATGCAGACGCATGGTCCACATAAAAATGAAAAGAAGCCCAAGTCTTGTCTCGTACGTGAATGCATGCGGGCTTGTGAATATCAGCCCAAAAACAATAAAAGAAATGTGCAGCCACTATCTACACGTGCATGCATTTATAAAAACAAATCCAAGATGGAGAATATTCACGGCCCTGCCTTCTGCATGTGTGAATGTCGGTCCAACAAGTGCTTCTTCTTTATATGCATGCGGTCCACATGAAATTCTTACCACCCATCTCCGTGCATGAACGTATATTCCAAGACGTAGTCCACATGCATGGCTGTGAGTAAGAGTGTCATGTGGCCACCAAAAGGACAAATTATGGTGTGCAGCCCATGTAGACCTGACGATTTTGACCCAACCCGATACCCAACCCATATTTTTATGGGTTAGGGTTTTGATTATTGATCCATGTATTTTTTGGATTGGATTAGGGTAATATGTTAATTTTGTGGTTGAGTTAGGGTAAAGATCTAAACCCATGACCCAATCCGAAACCCGAAAATATATTTGTTAATAATAAAAATAAAAATATTATTTCATATAATATATATATATTTCATATATTTTCATATCAAACAATACCTTAGCCTTAAAACCAAGTGCAGTTAGACTATCCAACCTTTAAATATCACACAATCTTAACTAAACATACGGCCAACCAGTTGCATGTTAAACAAAGGATCCAACCACACCTTAACATAATGTTGATAACCCTAATGCTCTCGTCTTTCAGACTCACTCTATCTTTCTTCCTCACACTATTGTTCATGTCTATGTCGCTCTTCATTTCTACCCAAGGTTTATTTTTTTATTCTCAATGACATTACGTTCTTGAGAACATAGATATGTTTAGATTATCTAGTAGGGCGAACAAAAGTAGGTGATATATTTTTTGTAAGTAGGATCTTGATTATAGATCTCTAAGTGAATTCTGAAGCTAGCAATGCAGATAGCGTACGACATAAAAGTTCATCAACTTTGGTAATGATTAGATGATTATGATTGTACTTTCCTAAGGCATGAACCCTCAGTTTATATAGGTGTAATTATTTTAAAACTCGGTCATAGTATGAGGATTTGAGCTGTCAATTTATAAACTATTTCTAACTTTAGAATATTTATCTTTAGTATATTTCTCTAATGCATAATGAATATTTTTATTTTCGTTCCCCTTTTTATTAAGGGTACTAGGATCATGTGCATATCTAGACAGGATTCCTCCCAAACAGTGGTAGAGCATTATGCTCAGATTAATAAAAATAAACTTATAGAAAAAGTATGAGTTATTCTATTCATGGGAAATTGGTGCAGTACTTTAGATTCAACGCATAACATGTAACACTACTAAAAAGTTGTTGTTTACCCACGGAAAATTACCCACGGGACAAAAACCGTAGGTACTAACTACGGTTTAACTACGAAACACCTACGGAATAATGAAGGAGGAGTTTTCTAATAGAATACCCACGGATTACCTACGGTAATATTTACCCACGGACTATTCCGTAGGTAACTGGCGTGGGCAGTCACGGGGGAAGCAGCGCCAAGTGGCGCGAAACATACCCACGGGCCATATTCGTAGGTAAATTGGGCGGTACTAATTACCCACGGAAATTTTCCGTAGGTATTTACCCACGGACCCGTCCCGTAGGTAAATACACTATAAAAACGACTGCGTTCGCCCTAGTTAACAGTCCGCATACTGAGGCCACTTTACCCACGGGATTGTTCCGTAGGTATTTACCCACGGACTGTTTCCGTAGGTAAATATACAATAAAAATGACGCGCTTCACCTTGCTTACAACCTGCATACTGAGACCACATTTACCCACGGATATGTTCCGTAGGTATTTACCCACGGACTCGTCCCGTAGGTAAATATACTATCAAAAACGACTGCGTTTAACCTAGCTAACAACTTGCACTGAGGACAGTATATTTACCCACGGAATTGTTCCGTAGGTATTTAACCACGGACATTTCCCGTAGGTAAATATATTGTAAAAAACGACTGCGTTTTACTCGGCTATCGACCTGCATACTGAGGCCACATTTACCCACGGAATGGTTCCGTAGGTATTTACCCACGGACTATTTCCGTAGGTAAAGGTATAATAAAAACGACTGCGTTCCACCTTGCTCACAACCTGCATACTGACACCATATTTACCCCCGGAATTGTTCCGTAGGTATTTAACCACGGATATTTCCCGTAGGTAAATATATTGTAAAAAACGACTGCGTTTTACTCGGCTATCGACCTGCATATTGAGGCCACATTTACCCACGGAATGGGTCCGTAGGTAAATGTATAATAAAAACGACTACGTTTCATGTTGCTCACAACACCACATTTACCCACGGAATTGTTCCGTAGGTATTTACCCTCGGACTATTCCCGTAGGTAAATATTATAAAAAACGACAGCGTTTGACTTGGCTAACAACCTGCATTCTGAGGCCATATTTACCCACGGAATAGTTCTGTAGGTATTTACCCACGGACGTGTCCCGTAGGTAAAATATACATCAAAACGATGGCGTTTCATTCTCCTGCATCCCTAAGGCTGAGTACAATTTGAACAATTCGACTCCCACTCAGTCACCGCCATACCCCACTCCTGTTTCGACTGCTTCACACGGACTTCTACTACTCGATACCTTTTTGTTGTTGACTGCCAATTTCGACTCCCATCTCCGCCATACTCCACTCCAGTTTCAACTTCTTCACACTGAATTCGACTACATTTCGGACTCCAATTTCGACTCCCAAACTCAGACCGCCATACTCCACACCTAGTTCGGCTGCTTCACACCGAATTCGACTCTTATTGTAGTCTCTATACCTTGTGTTCAACCTGCTTCGAAAACACACTGCTTCGAAACCTTGTGTTGTTGACTGCTCCCCAAATCCAAATTGAAGAATCTGAAGAACTGCTCCCTTGTTCGTGTCTGAAGAATTTCCTAGTCTATTGTGCTGTCGCCGTGCTGTCGCCGTGCTGTCGCCTGAAGAAGGTGAACAAGTAAGCCATTCTTCCCCTCTCTTGTCGCTTGAAACTATATTTCCTCTCTTGCAGTAGCTAGAACCCTAGAATTCCAGAACTAGGTTTTGAGCTGTAATTGTATCCGCTGGGACAAGAACCCTAGAAACCGGTGATGTTTATGAATTCTGTTCACTCCATTTCAAAATAAAAAATCTAAAATCTGATGTATTGGCTTTTGTACGATATTGTTCATTGTTTTCCATCTGTCGAACATTAGGAACTATCGTTTAAGTTGAAAGTAGTACTCACACAGAGAACTTCCGTTTTTACTCAAATGCTTTCCTCAATCTTTTTGTACTGAATCATGACATTGCCTGCATAACAAGAATAATAGATTAATCACATCTTTCCAACATAAGCAAGACCTCTTCTGAGTTAAACAGTTAGACTTAGACAGAGGGTGGAGTCGTGAGATCTAAAAAGGGGAAAACACAAATGAAAGAAATATAAAAGGTTTTGACTGTTATTACCCAATATGCATAAGCTCTTGATGTAATTCCATGAAGTTGAGATAAGTTTATGACGTGTTAATTACTGGATGAAGAAGTTGGACGCAGCAAGATGTCTGTGTGTACTTGTCTTCGATGCTAAAAGCTTTTAGATGGGATTGCTAATTAATGATAACTCACTCTTTCACAATATGAACTTCGTAAAGAAATGGATATTAGAAAATATTAATCTAAACAGATTGCATGTAACCGATATTTATTGGAGCTTTAATTTTTGGAACGAGACATAAAAAGCATAGCTTATGGGTGATTTGAGTCAAGAAAACAGTATCTTACCAAATCTCCACTTCACTTTGGTGCCACTCTCTCTAGGCATAAGCGTTTTTTTATTTCCCATCTGTTAAGTCGTGTTTAAAGGTGAACTATGCTTACAGTTATAGTTATCAAATATTCAACACTGAATTATGAAGTTTTTGCATTGATTTTGCAACTCTATAAATGAATTTTAAGTTAGAGCTGATTAATTCCTAAAGTTTGCTATCGTCAATAAAGTCTGTTACGAACATTTTCAAAAACTAAGAAACACTTACTTAATATTTCTTGCTTTCTAGGCCTGTCAACCTAAGTTCTCTGTACTGCAAATTCTTCTTTTGCTTCTCCTTGTTTCTTTGACAAATGCTAAATCTCTAGCAATTCGGTGAACGTGTGAGACAATTCAGGGAGATTAAAAGCTATAGTTGCCTCTGATTTTTGTTAGTTTTTACACTCACAGGTTGCTTTCCTTTCGACTTTCTTTTAAAATCAGCCTCTTAGACTAAACTCTGGCATCTGCTGGTGGAGGTTTATACATAAAACAATCATCATTTTGAAAACTCTCACCGATTTATGTCGCTTCTTTATGAAACGCAGATAAGGTTTCCTTTACTAAAACTGTTACTTGGTCTATCAAACTGATTTGAGCTATTGTCTACAGATAATTTTAACCTGAGTTTTGTACTGCTACATTGGTCATTAAGTGTGAGCTATCATAAGAAAGAATTATTACCTGCTATTGCACTTTTTTCAAAAGAGGTGTTTTCTGCTGAAAGGCAACAGTTTTCTTGTATATACGGCTTGTATAAACTGCTATAAGTACTACTTTTAAAATTGTCATTGTGCACCTATTACGCCAGCTTCGATGGCTAAATCTGTGTCTACTACTAGCTATGCTGCTGCTGTTATGGACAGCCTCTGACCAAAATTTTATCTAGCCTTACACCGTTTCAGTTGTCCGTTTTTCTCCAAATCTGAACTTATTGTTACTGTACTATTAAACCAACTTGCTAGCTCTTCCAGCCAAGAATTGTGCTACTTTTAATGGCCTTTTCAGTAATGTGCTATTTTTTAATTCAGCCGACCTTCCAGCTTTCACATGATTTCATAAAAAAATTTCAAAACGCATGATACTTAGCCTAGTAGTGGATTTTGTTTGGATGTTTCAAGGTCTTTATTAATAGTTATAGGCTAGGCTCATTCATTCAGATTCCTCCTCTTTTTCAAAATAGAAAATACAACAACAATAAAGCCAGAGCTTTATCACTCATTCCTCATCTGCTGTAGTTGGTAACCTGAAATATGAAGTTTTTGCTGCTGTATTTGTTTCTGGATAATCTCAAGCAGCATTTTGCATCACATTGCAAGTCTGATTTTGAACTAAAAATTGGTACATCGCATGCTAATAGCTGTTTTTTTACTCTTTACTTATAAGCATTTTTCAACCATCTTTTCAGCATATATATCTAATTTTATGTAGTATATATCTACTTTTAAGGACAAGTAGTGATTGGTTTATTAAAACATAGGATAGGAGTATACATCAAGCATTATTGGAGTGATCTTTAGTTTAAATGGTCTGATGTTGAGCATTATTGAACTTGCCATGTTCACTAGTTCTATTGAATATTGTTGAAATCTGAAGTATGTTAATATTTAGCTTAGTTCTGTTTTGTAGTGGTCTTTAGTTTTCTTAATCTTTGTTTTTAAACTTTTTCAGTTGGGTTTGTAGTTTGAAGAAGGTGAAGCACACGAAGGTGATTTCTGCAATTTTACTACAGGTAAATCTTACAACCTCCTACTCCTCCTCCTCCTCCCCCTCCTTCTCCTACTACTACTACTACTACTACCGTCTACCACTATTACTACCGACTACTACTACAACTTTAGAAGAGCTGATGATTACTTCCTCTTGCTTGATCTCCTTCTCTGCTTTATTATTATGTGTAAGAACAAACCCAAAGCAACTTTGTTAATGCTACTGAAACGTGCTTATACTGAAACCAAGAAAATTCAGAGAACTGAAGCTATACTTCTGCACATCTGTTTCTTTCTGTTTTTTTTTGTTTTTCAACATTCTCACGAGTCTGCTGGGTTAGTAAGGGTGTTATCTTTGCCTTAGGTTCATTACTAGCCCAACACTACAACTATATCACCTCTCTGAAACTTGCAGTGATCAATCTGCACTTTAGCTAACATATGCATGTTTCACCTCTCTGTATAGTCCAAGGAAGAGATTAGAAGAACTGCTTACGATTCCCTTCTTAACGTCAGTAGCAGTTTGTTAGAGTCTTCACGAGGTGATCCTGATGGGCCTTACTTCAAACTGGTCAAAATGGTACGTCTGATGATAAATATGTTGCTTGTCTTTTGACCTAATAATCTCTATTGGTCCAATCTCTTGTTATGGAAACTTAGAGCTAGCTTGATTAATCGTGTACACATCATACGGTTTGATTCCAGTGTCTGATTATTTGCATGTTATAATACACTAGGTCGTTTGTAATAGATCTCACCATAGTCTTTTCTCTTCCCTAATTAGTACAAAACTGTGTTGTCCAGATGATGGGGTATCTCTCCAGTTCATCTCCCCACATGATGAGTGCGGCGATTTCTGCTCTTTCCGCACTCATATATAAGGAGCCTGGTCTATGTTCGTTGATGCCTGAACTAGTATCCTCTGTCACATCTTTACTGATAGGAAAGGCAGTAGAGGTGGTCAAGGTGTGTACCTGAACCTAAGCTCCTTTTTGTTTTGTAAACCAGAGGGAAGTCATGAGGATTCTACGCAGAGAGCACTTGTGCTGACTAGAATTTTTCTTGATGCCGGCTGTTTTGTTTGTGCTCACTATTATCTGGGAATTTTGTGGGAAAGAAATTGTGTTTAGTTATTAACATTAATTATTAGCATTCAGTTAAGACAGATTACCAAGTTGTTATCTGAATTTCATATATAGATTGTAGCATGTGCTCCTTCGGACTTCTACTTGCCATGAAAATGCACCATCTGAAGACACACACACCTCCCACAGATCGAGACTGTTGCACAGTTTGGTGTTGTCTTTCTTCTTTTTGCTCTTGGTTTGGAGTTCTCCATGGCGAAGGTAACATATCTCTTTGGAACGTTGTTGATGTGGGTCTCTGGTACATCTCTGTTAAGGATGGGAATAATGTCTGAAAAACTTTCATTGATTTAGATAAGGGCTGTAGGTCCTGTTGCTGTGCTTGGAGGGCTGCTACAGATCATCTTTATGTTCTTGTGTGGCATAACTGCAATGGTATATTCATCTCCCGACCGTAATATTTATTAAGTACTTGTCTTCAGTTTTTAAGCGTACAATGTATGCTTAAGTTTGTCCGATGGGTGCAGATATGTGGAGCAAAGTTGTCTGAGGGTGTTTTTGTTGGCTCCTTCTTGTCAATGTCATCAGCAGCAGTGGTATGTTTTTGGTCTTTGGTACTGAGAATTCCTTTGCTATGGTCAGTTTTAATGATCAGAAAATAGACAGATTTAGAATTAGAATCATAATAAAAAAAAAAACATTACTGTCGTTGCTGTGAACAAGAAATGGTTTTCCAAGATTTTATCTAAATTTGAAAAGGTTGTTGCATCAGGCTTTCTCAATGTTTGGTTTGTTCATCTTGTTTAAGGTCGTCAAATATCTGATGGAAAGGAACTACAACAATGCTCTCCATGGTCAAGTCCCCATAGGGACACTCATCTTTCAGGTAAGACCTAATCAACTTATGTTTCGGTTTACGTATACATCTGTTTGGTTCTCTGTGTAATGTTTCTTTGAATGGTTTTAGGATTGTGCTGTCGGTTTACTGTTTGCTTTGCTGCCTGTTTTGGGCAGCAGTGGTGGCGTTTTGCTAGGATTGATGTCAATGGGAAAATTGTAAGTGTGGAGTTTTGAACCGTGTATATATGAATCAAAATCTCCTTGCTCCTATGTAGATGAAATTGCTGAATCCTCTGAATGTGTTTGTTGCCATTGAATTTGATTATTGTGTGTGTATGTTATCAAGGCTTCTAAGGGCAGGATAAATTTCTTTTGGAACATATCCCACTTCATGGCATCCTTATTACTTATTAGGTCTCAGAAATTTTAGATGTTCTACTACTGAATTCTTTCTAGTGTACGTGATATTTTGTTATTCCTGTACCATCTTTCTAGTGCAGTGATCAATCTTAGGAATATGGCATTGGTCTCGCTTGTATCTAGGAATGGTAGCAGATTTCCAATGAGTTGATAGAAGTCATAATTGGCTGCCTATGTTGCATGAAACACTTCTCAGTGAGTTGATTGCTAGGGGATATGAACTTGTACTTCTGTCATTGCTTGTGCATAGTTTAGTGATGTTGGCTTGTATAGCTTATCAATATTTTAGCTTATAGTAAAACTTTTTAATCCTGCAGAAAAAGAAAGAGCTACCATCAGAGACAAAAACAAATTGGAGGAGATTGGAGACTAAGATGAGCCAGGGCAATCAAAGATAAATTGGGTACTAAACATTGTAGTTGTTTAGTTTGAGTAGAATTATGTGTATCATGGATTATGTCTATTGGCTTGGGTTTACTGAAGTGATTGCAAACTTCATGGGTATCATTGTATTGATTTTTGTTAGAGGGGAACTCGTGAAAAGGCTTGTGAAATAAAAACTGTGAATCTGTTCTGGATATGTATTATTTTTTTTAAAAAAAATTCCACACGTTTACCTACGGAATACCCACGGGAAAACTCAATGGTAAACTGGTCCGTAGGAATTCCGTGGGTAAACTACAAAGTAGCAAAGCACTTCTGCGAAATTGATATCCGTAGGTATTCCGTGGGTATTTACCTACGGAAAATTCCGTGGGTATTTGTCTCCGTAAGTATTCCGTGGGTATCCACGTGGCATACGAGCATGATATTCGATGGTATTTTGTAGGTATTCTGTAGGTATTTACCTACGGACTATTCCGTAGGTATTTACCGACAAGGAAAGCCGTAGGTAGTTCGTAGGTAATTACCCACGGGAAATTTTATTGGTAGGTAATTAGCTTACCCACGAGGTATTTACCCACAGAACGTTTTCGTAGGTATTCCGTGGGTATAATTGAATACCTACGACTTACCCACGGAAAGTTCCGTAGGTAAATCCGTTTTTTCTAGTAGTGTAATTCGTTTAAAGCTGGATCGATCGAGCAAGATTACCTTTCTTCCTTTTGCTTCATCCTAATTAGTGTGCCCGCTAGCACTGAATATTTTGGATTTTTTTATTTCCACCTAATCCATTTAAATTATGCTTAAAATGGGTTGGGTGGTGGGTTGGGTTAGGGTTGAAGGATTTTAAACGGGTTGGGTTAGGGTCATGATTTTATAACCCATCCATTTTTGGGTTGGGTTGGGTGATGATATTTTAAATGGTTTGGGTTAGGGTTGATACCATCCCGACCCATCGACCCAAATTGCCAGGTCTAAGCCCATGTATGTCACGAGTCCAGCATGCATGTATTTAGCCCATCGAGATCAAATGTGGTCTGGAAATAATCCACCACAAACACCTAGACCCAGAGACGGACCTACATTGGTATGTAATGTGTCTATCGACACAATTTTAAAAAATAAATTTAAAAGTTTTACTTATTTATTATAATTAGTTATAATTAATTTACTAGGTTGTCACTAAAGAATTGGATATATTTTAATGGGTTTACAAGATTTGGACTTTTTAAACACATATATCACTATAATAATATTTTTTTAAAGAACAAAAGTATATTTTCGATAGACTAGACATACAATTTTTTTTCAATAAATCCTACTTTTGTTTATATTAGGCTGCAACAACATCATCACACCTTTCCGACAACAACATGTCAAGAATATTATATTAAGTTTCATCACTTATTTATTTTAATGGTCTTCCTCAAAATCTAGTGACAACCAAGAAGCATGAGAGGTATCTGTTGGTTTATCAACTTCTGAAATTCACTTTGGTTCTTCCAATAACAACTACAAATTGTGGAATGAGCTTTTTCTACAATGAAAATTGTGAAGGCTCGTCTACAAAACCGAATTGGCGATGAATTCATGAATGATACTCTAGTGACCTTATTGAGAAAAATGTGTTTCGTATTATAGCCAACAATGTTATTATTAATAGGTTTCATAACATGAAAAGTCTTAGAAGTCTAATTTGATGTATAAATTATAGCTTCTTAGTATTTGATATCATGGTTTCATTTTGTTTATTAGAACAATGATGAACATTTTATAATATTATAGTAATGATCTTATATTTTTGACACCCATATTATGAAATCCTGGGTCCGCCACTGCCTGGACCATGATAAAATGTATGCAATAGCTTCCGTTCTTGTGTGGTCTGGGTGTGTTTACCCGGACAAATGTTCGGATCACACCTAAAATTTGACAAAAAGATGATCTTTGGGTTAGTGTGGACATGTATGTCCGGACCAATTAGAAAGACTGTTTTTTCTCACGTTCTATCCCGTGATCGTTAAGTTCTTGACACACGTTCCTAAGTCCATTTCTTCAGTATTTTCATCTATTTGAACACAAAACCACAAGTAAGGGGAGTTCTTCGCATATAAATAAATTAACATATAAATAAGGGAATTTATCACATAATCCATTAACATATTAATCTAATTAAGCATATAAATATGGATAAAATCCGCACTTATCATCTATTACCACCTACAAATCACCAAGGTTTACCATAAGTTCTAGGCTTTATTTAGAACCAAATTCTTACTCCAATAAACTCAACATTAGCATAAACCATTTGAACATATATCTAAACATAATAAAGTTGTCTAGTGCCTTTTTAGGTAAGTTTACCAATAATTTTCAGCCCTATTAGTGAAAAGAAAGTAAGCTAGTTCTATGGTGTCAAAGCTTACAAATATAGGAGGATATGAAGATTCTCATACACCACTTACTTTAGGTTATGTTTTTGTTAATATCTTCTCTTGAACTTTCAAACCTTGGAACCGAGAAAAGGCTTCTAGTGTTTCCCACTTGTTGATGGAGAAAAGGATGAGAAAAAGTGAGAGTTTGAGTAATAATCAAAGAGATGTTCGAAGGAAGACAAGGAAGGAGCATAGATCTACCTTCTTGGTGTCGGTTTGGGCAATAATAGCACCAACACCTATTATCTTTTTGAGTTAGGTTGTTTTAACCTCTTGCATGTAAGAAAAGAAGATTATTAAGGTTGGGTTTAGCTCACTTATAATTTTCAAAAGAGGAGTCACAAATATTAGAGCACCAAAACAACAAGACCTTACCAAAATGTGCTCTAACTGTACTCGTTAATTCCTTTAATCACCTAGAACTAAAACAACCATGAAAATACTATTTCTTTACATGGATGGAAAGCTCTTTCAAAGAGGAAAAACTTTGGCATTGAACAAATCTTAAGAAAGCTTACCTAAAATTCATAATTCCTTGCGAAACTGAAACTAGTTAGAAAGATCGGCTATCAGAGCACTTTTCCTTTCTTGGCTTACCCAGATCAGAATATTCAACAAAAATGGGAAAGGTTGTAATCGAATTATATCTCTTTTAGAGATCTATAGATTGATACATGGATCACGAATTTTGGTGGAGAAATGAGGAAAAGATCGTGGTTGGAATAATGGTGGCCACGGGTCCGGTTCCGGAAAATGTGTATTCGTATTCGGAACCGGTCTGGGCGGTTCCGGTTCTGAAATCTGGATTCGCTTCAGATTCGGTCAAAAAAACCGGTTCCGGGGAAATATTCAATCGGCTTCAGTTGCTTCATTTTAGCTCCGATTTGAGATCCGTTTGAGCGCACACGTTGCTCTTTTCATCCACTTTACTCCTAGATAGGTTATTCTTCAAGTTTATAATCTTAAATGTGTAAGAAACAAAGACTTAGAAATTTTTATTGAATTTACAAAAAATAAGGAACAAAGAGAATTTTATTATATGATTCACTGCCTCATTAAAACCTTATTAGGTAAAAACCCATTGGGAAAACCCTAATAAGGAAAAAGAGTACAACTACTAAGAGGTTATATGATTTCAATTTGCAAGTCTTAAAAAAAGATTACATGGAAATAAAGTAATAATAAACTACTAATACATTCTAAATATTACAAGATAGAAGTCCTAAGTGGTGTTATCCCCATTCATCTCATACTAATCATCATGTTGGGCTTCATATTGCAGTGCGCGTGCTTGGGATCTAACGACTATTTTCTTCAGAGGAGCGCGGGTCTGAGACCCAAAACGACGTCGTTTTGGCCCGATTCCAATGGTAACTTCAACCGGTTCCAGGGCGGTTCCGGTTCCCGGTTCCGAATCTGACGACGGTTCCAGGCGGTTCCGGATCCGGGCCCGGTTCGGGCCCGAATCTCAAAACATGTATTCGTATTCAGAACCGGCTGAGGCGGTTCGGTTCCGGTTCCAATCGATTCCAGGTAGAACCGCTAGTTCCGGGTAGAACCGGACCCGATGGCCACCATTAGGCTGGAAGTAGAGGCTTGTTTCAGACTTTCTCAAGAGGAAGAAGGGAGTTTGTGTTTTCTTTTGTTGGTTATGTATTCCGTGAGAGATGAGAGTGAAGTTGGCAATTGGGTCAAGTGAAATGGAAAATGAGTAAATGTATGTATTCTTATTGTGGGTGTGATCCAATGTGCCATGCAAAGGTAATCATGAGGGAGACAAACACATGCAAAGGTAACATGAGGGAGGCAAACACATGCAAAGGTAATCATGAGGGTTGACAAACACATAAGGACAAGAGAGCAAAGACAAGTCAATAAGGTCGAGAATGAAAAGACAAGGGGAAGAAGACAAAAGGAAAATACAAAAGGAAGAGGACAAAAGAGAAGGTTGAAGTGATACTTTTGACGTGTTAGAATTCACAAACTGAGAATGAAGAGAGGAGTATGTATTACCAAGTAAAAAAAGGAAATTAGGAGAGGAATGAGTCAACATGTTAGTTCATGTTATAATGTATGGTTCTTTTAATTTTTTGTTGGCATTTCTCATTTCCTTTTAATTCTTTACATGAATTTAATAACCCTTAATTACTTTTCTAATTCTTAGAGGTATTTCAATCTACTTCCCTTAAAATAGACTTCGTCCCGAAGTCATTTTCCTTCAAATCACGCCATCCTAGGGAATCAGGTTCCACTAGTTTTTATAGCTACCTTACATTCAATGCACATAATAAGATGTAGTACAAAAGAAATCATGCTATGTTATGGTATATTACAACACAAGAACGAATTATACTGTCAATATTTCCAACATATCCCATTCCATTCATATCACACAAGCATATACAAGGTACCACAAACACCAACATTCATTAAAAGGATTACAGTGTCATTATATTCATTCATATATGTATTCATACATACGTACAATGTATGTAAAACCACAAATGACCCTACCCCCTTTAAAAGGGGTTACACCCACGCAACCAATTAGCACATCAAAGATGCTCAATCAAATAGCTTTGGATATTTGTCTCTCATGTAGTCATCTAATTCCCATGTGGCCTCCTCAACATCATGGTTATACCATAAAACTTTATCATCCTGATGGTCTTGTTCCTAATTTCCCTCGTCTTGGTGTCAAGAATGTTAAGTGGGGGTTCAACATACTTTAGAGTTAGATCTAGCTCTTGTCTCTCGGGCTCTAACACATTAGAAGGGTGTGATATGTATTTCTTAAGCTGGGAGACATGGAAGACATAATGTACTTTCCCTAACTCAGCAGATAAGTCTAGCTTGTATGCCAGTGATCCCACTCACTCTACGATAGTATACAACCCGACATACTTTGGACTCAATTTACCTTTCTTTCCAAACCTGCAGACGTCCTTTATTGGTTAGACTTTGAGGAAAACTTGGTCGCCAACAACAAACTCCTAGCCTCTCATTCTAACATCTACTTAAGCCTTTTGTCTATCCTAGGCCGCCTTCATATTCTTTCGAATATGCTGGACATCTTCTTTAACTTGTTATAGATATTCAAATCCTAAGAACAAATTCTCACTGGCTTCATCCCAACATAACTATGTCGTGCAAGGTCTACCATACACTGCTTGAAATGGTGGCATCTTAATCGAGGTGTGATAGCTGTTATTGTATGCAAACTCGATAAGATGCAGACGGTCTATCCAACTGCCCTAAAAATCCATCACACATGCTCGAAGCATATCTTCCAGTGTTTGAATGGTTCTCTCAGTCTGACCATCAGCCTGAGGATGAAAAGCAGTGGTAAATTTCAATTTGGTACCCAAGGCCTCTAGTACCTGTACCTAAAATCTAGTATCCCTGTAAGAGATAATCGTCTTAGGAACTCCAAGATACTCAATGATCTCTTTCTGAAACAAATCGGCTAATTTGGGCACCTTCCAGGTGTCCTTCATGGGAATAAATCTGGATACTTTTGCGAGGCTATCGACAATGACCCAAATCTGGTTCAGTCCTCCCATAGTTAATAGAAATCCGACTACAAAGTCCATGGATAAGTCCTCAAATTTCCAACAAGGAATGAGCAAAGGTTGCACTAACCCACCTGGTCTCTTATGTTCAAACTTGACTTTCTAACAACTTAGGCATCGAGTTACAAATTTGATATCTTTCTCCATACCGTTCCACCAGAAATGTACCTTCATATCCTTGTACATCTTTACTGATCCTCGGTGAACGGATAAAGATGAGGTGTGCTACCTGCATAATATTCTCCTTCAACTCTGGACTGCTCTCATGAATGCATAATCTGCCATTCAATCTGATCAATCCATCGTCACTGAGTCCGAAGTCATATTATCCACACTTGTAACACATAAATTCTTATCTCTTTTACACTAAAGTCTAATACCTTTATTAAAAAAATTACCTTAACCTAAAGTTCCTATTTTATTAAGTTGGTCAAGCCACAATGTTATAACCTGGACTCTGTAACATTATTATGTATTCGGTTTATATTGTTTTTCTAAGTTGGATTCTATTCCTTATGTCAGTGGGACATCGGCGGCATTCTTTTATTAGTCAAGGACGAGGAGGAAATTATCCTTGGTTAATAAGGTAATTAGTTTATTTTTTAATAAGGAAAGGATTCCCTTATTTACTTATTTTCTAATTCTTGATCTTCAAATCGCCAGTTGAATCGTGGGAGCGTCAATTTCGTCAAAGCCTCTCAACGTTAGTACTCCCTTTCCTCTCTCTTGGTGCTCTGATCATTGGGAATTGGTGTGCCTCTACTGTTCGAATTCGACTAGGGGTCATGAATCTCTGCCGCTGTTCAGTCTCTCTTCCGTCATCAGGTTTAGATTCAGATTCTGTGTTCGATTTTGTTGCTCTCCTTCTCTATTTCTGAATTGTGGTTCTTCTTCTTTCGAATTCAGTGATTTTTGATCTGCACTCGCATTGTGATTGCTGCTGTTGTATGGCTACCGTTCTGTGTGTTCTAGCCCCGAATTCAGGTTTGTGTTTCGGATTGTGATTCAGTGCGGCTCTTGTCCTTCCCCGATTTCTGATTTGGGTTTCGTCACTGTTGTATTCAATTCTGTTGATTGCGTTTTGTTGGCTGACTGTTTGGAGTTTGCTTATGCTTCAGATCGTTGGGATTATCTACTACGAATCGAGGTAGGTAGTTACTCAATTCAGTGCGGGAGGTCAGCCATGGGGTTATTAGCAAGGATTTGAACTTTGATTTTGTGTGTTTGCGATGTTGTTTGTGCATTTTTCTAACTAGTTAAACCCCCATGGTCTTCTGCATTTTAGTCTTTTTGGTGTACGCACTGGACTAGCAATCTGTGATGATTTTTGTGCACTTTTCCCTTCTGCTGTCGCTCTGGAAATTGTAGTTTTCGTGTTGTCCGAACATCTGTCCGAACATTGATGTTCTGACAGTGCGTGAGGAGCTCTCTGATTTTCAAAGTTCTGGGTGTGTCCGAACATCTGTCCGAACATTTGATGTTCAGACAGAGCATGAGGACGATTCTGGACTACAAGTCTCGGCATTAGGGGTGGCAATTCGGGTTAATAGGTCGGGTTGAAGCTCACCCATACCCGACCCGATTAAAATTGTATTGACCCATACCCGACCCAATATTCGGGTTACAAATTATCAACCCATACTCAACCCATATAAAATGATTAAACCCATACCCGACCCGTTTGACCCAACTTAATTAGGCTATGCAAAATTTAGAAGACCTGGAATTAAATTTTTTATATGATTGCTCAAACGGAGTTACAAATGAATGAAATCATACATTCAATATGGTAGATATTCCAGAGTTTTCATTATCCTCCGTCTTTTTTATTTTTCCACATACATGTCGTGCTCAGTGGCACTTAACAGAAGAAGGTGATGTGTACGTGCCTGGGTCAAATATAGCTGTATTTTCTCCTTCAGAATATAGAATCAAAACATAAGCAAAAATCTTCAGAGTACAGAAGAGATAGGACCACAGTGGGAGCTATGGAGGAGAGAGCAGCACACTGTCTTTTGACAATCCACATAACGAATACTCCTATTTTTGCTTTATAAAGAAATACAACAAAGTAGTATTATCAAATAAACAACCTCTCATCAAAAAGATACTACATAATCTATATTATACTAATAGTAGTTTAGCACTTACTTAGTAATATATTTATATTTTCATCTAATTATTTATTTATTATTATTTTTAATAAAATAAGATAAACGGGTCGGGTTGACTACGGGTTAGGACTTTAAACCCATACCCAACCCACAAATTTAATAGGTAACCCATACCCGACCCAATAATTAAATAGGTCAATAATCGCGACCCAAACCCGCTATTTTCGGGTTGGGTATGGGTTGGGTTATCGGGTTGGGTAAAAATTGCCACCCCTACTCGGCATGTGTCTGAACTTGTATGTCCGGACACGTGTTCGAACACTCCCTTGGTTTTCCTCTGATTTCAGTTCAGCTTGTGTCCGAACATTGACGTTTGGACACAAGTTCGGACGCCACCACGTATTTGACTTTCGTAAACTGTCCGAACTTTGAACATCAAGACACATGTCTGGATAGCTTTGGTTTTGAGGCTCGACTTGTGTCCAAACATTGATGTATGGACACATGTTCAGACATTTGGCTATTTCGAATTCTGAGTCTCGACTTGTGTCCGAACATTGACGTTTGGACACATGTTCGGATAGCTCTCTGATTTTGACATAACTTCTTCGTTTGAACCCCGTTTTGAGTGCCGTTTGTGGCGTTAGACTCCTCTAAGTCCCTTCAACTGATTCTTAAGTATTTTAGGCATGTTTGCATGCAAGTTTGCTTCTATTTTTGTAAACTCTTTATTTTGGGACACTGTACTTTGCTTTTAAGCCGTGAATGGCTAGGTCGAGCTATTCCATGGTATACCATGTAGACGTCATTCTGAGTGTGGGTCATTGACGAACCCTTTGACCTTTTGGACATTTTTGCGTTGCCGAGGGATCTGTTAGATCCATGGGTCTCTGACCCTTTCTGAGTGTTATACTTTGTACTGTTGTCCCCTTTTGATTGTAAACTCTAAGTGTTCTGAACTGGGAACCTGTGTGTTCCATTTGCTATTGAATCTGCTAGCCTTTGTTTGATTTGGGAACTGTTATTATGTTTATTTCTTTTCTGCTTCTGATTTCAACCGTTTTGAGCGACCTCATTGATGACGGTCGCTTCTTACTTAGTTGTGGTTGCTCACCCCTTTCCACAACATATTAATATTTGTAGATTGATCACTTGCTGGAGATCATGAGCTTTGGGAGTTTTAGACTTTACTTTGTATTTATGATTTGGATTATGAGACCTCTGACTTTATTGTTTGACATTGTATTTGATTAAGGCTTGGTATTTGTAGCCTTCGGGCATATACCCCATGATTACATTTGAGTATTTGTAAACGTTGGATATTTATACAAGTATGTTCCCTTTTGTTATAATCGTGCGTTCAGAGTAGAGCCTTGCGTGGCTTAGGTAATGTAGCACACGGCGAGTAACAGCCCTGACTTTTAGCCCGTGTTTGGGTTCATTACATTTAGTGGTATCAGAGCCAGGTTGGCTTTCTTTGGTGTTTGTGGGTGTGATTGCTTGTGTGAAGTTCGGTTTTGGTCAGTTGAGTGGAGTTTGGATTAATTATGACAAGTTTTAGATACTGTTTGTCTTAGAATGCCACCACGAAGAGCATTGGCTACCCCACAGGGAGATACTGCTAAGGTGATTCAGCAGTTCGTAGTGCAGCTCATGTAGACGATAGCCGCAGGAAGAGCTAGGGGAGGAGCTGGTGGTAGTGGTGGTGGTGGTGGTGCTGTAGGCCCAGCTGGGGCAGAGGCAGTGGGAGGCTAGAATGTCAAGGCGCTCCAGGAATTCATGAAGCTTAAGCCGTCCCCTTTTGACGGCTGTGGTGACCCCTAGGAGGCTAGCCATTGGATCAGCAAGATGGAGGACCTTATGAGAGTCATGGGTTTAGAGGAGAACCAGAAGGTAGACTTTGCCACGTTCCTTTTCAAGAGGAAGGCGAAGGAGTGGTGGAAGATGGTGATGAGTAAGCACCCTCAACCATGGACTTGGGACCAGTTCTGCACCAAGTTCAACAAGCAGCTCTACCCGGATATGTGCAATGATCAGAAGATCAACGAGTATAACCGGTGCGCCAGGTAAGGACATGACCATTGAGGAGTACGTGAGGAAGTTCGTGACCCTCTCAAAGTACGCACCTGAGCCTGATAAGCATAGGAAGGCTAGGAAGTTCGAGAGTGGACTGAGGCCGGACATCAGGTCCGTTATGACACCCCTACGCCACATAACCTTCAGAGATGTGGCGGATGTTGCTTTGCTGGTAGAGGCCGACATCAGGGGTAAGAAGTCTGGCAGAGACCAGAAAGGGAAGAGCGAAGAGGCGAGCAGACGAGTCACAGAACGAGTCTGCTCATCCTCAGAAGAAGTAGTCTTATGGGGACCGTCAAGGAGCTTCATTTTCTTCTTCGTCTGGGGAGAAGTGTGGGTCTTGTGGTCACTTCCATCCTGGTAGGGAGTGTTACAAGAAGTCGGGGGCTTCCTTTAAGTGCAGTTCGATGGATCATAGGATTGCTCAGTTCCCCTAGGTGTCTGGTAGAGGTTTAGGAGGCTGAGGAACTGATCAGATTTAGGGGTGAGGTCCGATCAGAAGAAGCCTCAAACTTAGGCCCGTGTGTATGCCATGGCAGGAGAGCGTGATCGTGCAGGTGATCGCGTCGTCTCAGGTATCCTTCAGATTCATTCTCAGGATGTATTTTGCTTGTTTGATTCTAGGGCGACTCATTCATTTATATACTCTAACTTAGTGGGTAGTTGGGGGCTGTCTGTTGTGCCTAATGATATTGATCTGTGTGTGAGTAGCCCTTTGGGCGGTGTTGTGCCTTGTGTACTTGACTCTATGTGTAGAGCTTGTCCCGTACTGGTTTGGGACAAGACCTTTTATGCTGACCTCATCCCGATGTGGATGGCTTGTTTTGATGTGATCCTGGGCATGGATTGGCTAGCAGAATACCATACCTATATAGATTGTGCAGCAAGGAGAATTGTATTTGAGCTGCGGGGAGAACCCCGTTTCGTTTTCTCTAGGAATTCAGTCCCTTGCTCGCCTGTGTTGGTGTCGGTGATGCAGGCAGCCCGCTTCTTGAGGAAAGGCTGCCAGGGATTTCTATGTTATCTGCCTGAGGTTCGAGAGGGATCCTGTTATAACCCAAAGTTAGTACAGAATTAATTTTGTGTAACGTTGTCTTAAGTGGCTTATTATGTGATTCAGGACATGGATGTCCTTTGCCTTGAAGAGGAGGACGAGTTGGTCTTTCCGCCTTTCTATTTTGGTAAGGGATTATCTCCTTGATTATTTGAGTTATTTTAATAACTCTCTAATCACGTTCATCACCACGTTCTAATTCTCAACCCTTATTCCCGATCAGTTCTCAAGACGTTGAGCCTCCCTTCTCCCTTCTCTCTCTTGTTCTTCAGAGCATCTCTTCTTACCTGCATTTGCGTTTGGCTGATTCGTTTGTCTGTGCTGTGCTGTTGGTGGTTTCTGCATTTGCCTCGTCTTCTCCATCGCGGTCAGGTTTGTGAACTGTATATGGATAATACAATTTAGTTTTGAGGTTTAGGTTTTGGAACTCTTTCTTTCTAATTCACCCTCTATAATCCGATTGTGATTCAGCATTGGTTCTGTGTCTCTATCAATTCCTCCTGCGGTCGCCGTTCCCTGCGAATCCGCTGTCAGATTCAGAGGTTTGATTGCGTTACTGGTTTGCGTTCGGGGATTCCGCTTGTTTCGGGCTCTACTGTTCAGATTGGGTTTCGTCTGCTAATTAATCGAGGTAGGTGGCTTATGGATTCAGTCAGTGTGTTCAACCTTGGGGAGTTTCAATTCTGGGATTGAGTGCGTTCTGTCTCTGCATTGTGTTTGTGAATTCGTCTGTTTAAATTGTTGTTTAATGATGCTCAAACCCCCAAGGTTGTTTTCTACAAACTGCTTATGTTTTGTTGCGTTTAAACCTCTGTTTTGGTGTGTAATTCGTTTATGGAAACTGCACTTTTTGGTATGTCCGAACGTCTGTCCGAGCTTTGACGTTCGGACACGCCCTGTTGCGCTTTGAATTTCTGAAGTTTTTGCTATGTCCAAACTTTCGTCCGAGCTTCGATGTTCGGACGGGGTGCGAGGACGAGTCCGACTTACAAATCTCAAATGGTGTCCGAACTTGTAAGTCCAGACAGAAGTTCGGACACACCCTTCTGCATTCTCTGATTTTGCTTCGACTTGTGTCTGAATGACAAAGTTCGGACATTACGCGTGTTTAATTTCCGAAAACCGTCCGAACATCCGTCCGAGTTTCGATGTTCGGACACCTCTGTCTCTGCCTCTGTTTTGAAGTTCGACCAGTGTCCGGACTTATATGTTCGGACACAAGTTCGGACATCTGTCTATTTTGGCCTCTGAGTCTCGACTTGCGTCCGAACGTTGATGTCCGGACACAAGCTCGGACATGGTACTATTTCGACCATAACTTGCTCGTTTGAGCTCCGTTTTGACTTCCGTTTGCGGGGTTGGATTCCCCTTCTGATTTCCAAGCTGTCTATGTGCTTTCTGGTGCCGTTGGTGCACAAGCTGTCTATGTGCTCCCAGAAATGTTGCTGATGCTTTTCAGCAGTTTATGACGCAGCTCATGCAGACGATGGCTGCAGGGTGGACCAGTTGGGACCAGGCCCAGCTGGGGCTGATGCTGGAGGAAGGAATGTGAAGGCGCTTCAGGAATTTATGAAGCTGAAGCCTTCGTCCTTCGATGGGGCAGGAGACCCCCTGGAGGCCAGTCATTGGTTGATTGAGGTGAAGAACTTGCTGCGAGTTATGAGCTCAGAGGAGGAGCAGAAGGTGGACTTTGCTACCTTCCTGTTCAAGGCCGAAGCCAAGGAGTGGTGGAGGTCAGTTATGGGGAAGTTCCCACAGCCTTGGACTTGGGACCAGTTTACCGGGGAGTTTAATAAGCAATTCTACCCTGACGTCTTTAAGGACCAGCGCATCCTGGAGTATAATCGACTTTGCCAGGGCCGGGACATGAGTGTGGAGGAGTATGTCAGGAAGTTCATTAGTTTGTCCAAGTTTGCACCTGAGCTGGACGAGCATAGAAAGGCCAGGAAGTTCTAGAGCTGTATGAGGCCCGACATTCGCTCTGCTGTGATGCCTCTGCGTCACAAGACTTTCAGGGACGTTGCTGACGTTGCCCTATTGGTGGAGGCTGATTTGAGAGGTCGCCAGTCTAGAGGGAAGGACCAGAAGAGGAAGCAGAGGTCGACGAGAGCGACATGAGGGATCAGTCTGCTTCTCAGAAGAAGCAGTCTACTAGAGACCGAGCTGGGGACCGCCAGGGTTCGAGAGATAGAGGTGGTTCGTCTTCGTCATCTTCCGCTCCGAAGTGCCAGGTCTGCGGCAAGTTTCACCGAGGCCTGGACTGCTACAGGAAGTCTGGAGCCTGCTTCAAGTGTGGATCCTTGGAGCATAGGATAGCTGACTGCCCTTAGGCCGAGAGGAGCAGAGGTAACTCTGGAGGTAGAGCTGGTGAGTCTGCCTCAGGGTCCAGAGATCGAGACCGGGCTGAGCAGAAGAAGCCCCAGGGCCAGGCCAGAGTGTACGCGATGGCTGGAGAGAGGGACCGATCTACTAACAGAGTTGTCACAGGTATTCTCCAGCTGTCCTCTCGATCTGTTTTCTGTTTGTTTGACTCTGGAGCCACCCACTCTTTTGTTTCTGCTGAGTTGGTAGGTGAGCTTGGTTTGCCTGTTGTGCCCTTGGATGTTGAGTTGTGTGTGCATAGTCCATTAGTTAGGGACTCCTCTATGATTTTGAATTCTGTCTGTAAAGCTAGTCCTGTGTTAGTTAGAGATAGGACTCTGTATGCTAACCTCATCCCGATGGAGATGACGAATTTTGATGTGATTCTGGGTATGGATTGGCTTGCTGCCCACCATGCCCATATTGATTGTGCTGCATCGAGGGTTACTTTTGAGGAGCCGGGTCAGCCCCGCCTAGTTGTAGCCGGGAATGGAATCCCGTGCTCGCCGCCAGTCATCTCAGCTATGCAGGCGTTTCGCCATTTGAAGAAAGGATGCCAGGGATTTCTGTGCTACATCCCTGAGGTTCGCAAGGATGCGAAGTTAGAGGACATTCCAGTGGTCAGAGACTTCACCGACGTGTTTCAGGACGATGTGACGGGGCTTCCCCCTGTCAGAGAGGTGGAGTTCTCGATCGAGCTCGCACCTGAGACCCAGCCGATTTCTAAGGCCCCATACCGGATGGCGCCTACTGAGCTTAAGGAGCTGAAGATCCAGTTGCAGGAGTTGTTGGATAAGGGCTTCATTCGCCCAAGTGTGTCGCCTTGGGGTGCGCCTGTTCTGTTTGTTAAGAAGAAGGATGGTAGTATGCGTTTGTGCATTGACTACAGGGAGCTCAATAAGGTTACCATCAAGAATAGGTATCCTCTCCCGCGCATAGATGACTTGTTCGACCAGTTAGCAGGAGCTAAGGTGTTTTCGAAGATCGATCTGAGGTTCGGTTATCATCAGCTGAGGATTAAGGCAGACGACGTGCCTAAGTCCACTTTCAGGACTCGCTATGGACACTACGAGTTCCTAGTGATGCCATTTGGTCTGACGAATGCGCCTTCTGTATTTATGGATATGATGAACCGGGTGTTCAATCCATTTCAAGACCAGTTCGTGGTGGTGTTTATTGATGACATCTTGGTGTATTCCAAGAGTGCTGAGGAGCACAAGGAGCATCTGAGGACTGTTCTCCAAACTCTGAGGGAGAAGGAACTGTACGCGAAGCTGAAAAAGTGTGAGTTCTGGTTGGATCAGGTGGTATTCTTGGGACATGTGGTCTCCAAGGATGGTATCTTCGTGGACTCGGAGAAGATTAGAGCCATTACTGAGTGGGCCAGGCCCACTAATGTTGGAGATATACGTAGCTTCCTTGGATTAGCGGGCTATTATCATAAGTTTGTGGAGGGCTTCTCCAAGCTAGTGATCCCTTTGACTCGTCTGCTGTAGAAGGATGTGAAGTTTGAGTGGAACGAGGCCTGTGAGCAGTGCTTCCAGGAGTTGAAGAAGAGTTTGACGTCTGCGCCGATTCTGACTCTTCCAGAGGGGACCGAGGGTCTTGAGGTATTCTGTGATGCGTCCCATAAGGGACTTGGGTGTGTTCTGATGCAGCAGGGGAAGGTAGTAGCGTATGGCTCTCATCAGCTTAAGCCATACGAGAAGAACTATCCGACCCACGATCTGGAGTTAGCTGTTGTGGTGTTTGCTCTAAAGATTTGGAGGCACTACCTTTATGGAGCTTCGTGCAAGGTGTATACGGACCATAAGAGCCTCGAGTACTTGTTCACTCAGAAGGAGTTGAACTTGAGGCAGAGGAGGTGGCTGGAGTTGCTACATGATTATGATTTGGAGATTCTCTACCATCCGGGTAGAGCGAATGTTGTTGTTGATGCGCTCAGTCGAAGGGGCCCGTCAGGAGCTGTTTGCGCTCTGTCTAGTGTGCAGAGATCTGCTCTTGAGTTACAGCGTATGGGTATCTGGGTCATCCGTCCAGAGAGGTCAGGGATGTTGGCAGCGTTGCAGGTTCAGCCTACCTTGGTCGACCGGATCAAGGCCAGTCAGGAGCTCGACGCCGAGTTGAGTAAGATCAGAGAGGGGTTATCTACCGGTCAGGAGTCTGAGTTTCGGGTTTCAGAGAACGGTTGTCTGAGATTCAGAGACCGTGTCTGTGTGCCTACAGATGATGCCTTGCGGCGAGAGATCATGCAGGAGGCTCATGGAGCTCCGTACTCGGTACACCCAGGAGGTGTGAAGATGTACCGAGACCTACGAGAGACATTCTAGAGGAGCAATATGAAGAGGGACATTTCTGACTTTGTATCCAGATGTCGGACCTGTCAGCAGGTCAAAGCCGAGCATCAGGGACCAACTGGTTTGCTTCAGCCCCTTCCAGTCCCGGAGTGGAAGTGGGAGAGTGTCAGCATGGACTTCGTCATGGGTCTACCTAAGACTCCGAGAGGTTTCGATGCCGTGTGGATTATTGTGGATAGGCTCACGAATAGTGCCCATTTCTTGTCAGTCAGGAAGACCTATAGTTTGCATCGCCTGGCTCAGTTATATATGGATGAGATAGTGCGTCTGCATGGGGTTCCAGCTTCGATTGTGTCTGACAGAGACCCGAGGTTCGAGTCCAGATTCTAGCAGAGTTTGCATCAGGCTATGGGGTCGAAGTTGTCGTTCAGCTCGGCTTATCATCCTCAGTCAGATGGGCAGACAGAGAGGACGAATCAGGTTATGGAGGACATGCTTAGAGCGTGTGTGCTCGACTTTGGGGGCAGTTGGGATCAACACGTGGCATTGATCGAGTTTGCGTATAATAATAGCTTCCAGTCTAGCATCGGGATGGCCCTGTTTGAGGCCTTGTATGGTAGGAGGTGCAGATCACCCATCTGTTGGGATGATCTGAAGGAGAGAGCAGTTGTCGGTCCAGACTTGGTAGAGGATGTTGTGGGTAAGATACAAACTATCAGAGAGCGCTTGCTTGTGGCTCAGAGTCGTTAGAAGAGCTATGCCGATCAGAGAAGACGACCTCTAGAGTTTGAGGTGGGCGATCATGTGTATCCGAAGGTTTCTCCAGTTCGAGGAGTTGTTCGGTTTGGGAAGAGAGGCAAGCTTAGCCCTCGCTTTATGGGTCCTTTTGAGATCCTAGAGAGGATCGGACCGGTTGCCTACCGTTTAGCTTTGCCACCGTCATTGGCTGGTGTTCACAGTGTGTTCCACGTGTCTATGCTGAGGAAGTATATTCCGGACCCGTCTCATGTGATAGAGTTCGGTCCGCTTCAGCTTAGGGAGGACTTCACTTATGAAGCAGTGCCTCTGAAGATTCTAGCCCAAGATGTCCGTAAGCTCAGGAGTAAGACCATGCCCTTGGTGAAGGTGCAGTGGTCGGGTCAGACAGAGGAAGAGGCGACCTGGGAAGTGGAGAGTGAAGTGCGATCTAAGTTTCCCGCCCTCTTCGAGCCGTAGGTATGTTTAATTTTGAGGACGAAATTCTTTTAAGGGGGAGGAGATGTTATAACCCAAAGTTAGTACAGAATTAATTTTATGTAACGTTGTCTTAAGTGGCTTATTATGTGATTCAGGACATGGATGTCCTTTGCCTTGAAGAGGAGGACGAGTTGGTCTTTCCGCCTTTCTATTTTGGTAAGGGATTATCTCCTTGATTATTTGAGTTATTTTAATAACTCTCTAATCACGTTCCTCACCACGTTCTAATTCTCAACCCTTATTCCCAATCAGTTCTCAAGACGTTGAGCCTCCCTTCTCCCTTCTCTCTCTTGTTCTTCAGAGCATCTCTTCTTACCTGCATTTGCGTTTGGCTGATTCGTTCGTCTGTGCTGTGCTGTTGGTGGTTTCTGCATTTGGCTCGTCTTCTCCATCGCGGTCAGGTTTGTGAACTGTATATGGATAATACAATTTAGTTTTGAGGTTTAGGTTTTGAGAACTCTTTCTTTCTAATTCACCCTCTATAATCCGATTGTGATTCAGCATTGGTTCCTGTGTCTCTATCAATTCCTCCTGCGGTCGCCGTTCCCTGCGAATCCGCTGTCAGATTCAGAGGTTTGATTGCGTTACTGGTTTGTGTTCGGGGATTCCGCTTGTTTTGGGCTCTGCTGTTCAGATTGGGTTTCGTCTGCTAATTAATCGAGGTAGGTGGCTTATGGATTCAGTCAGTGTGTTCAACCTTGGGGAGTTTCAATTCTGGGATTGAGTGCGTTCTGTCTCTGCATTGTGTTTGTGAATTCGTCTGTTTAAATTGTTGTTTAATGATGCTCAAACCCCCAAGGTTGTTTTCTACAAACTGCTTCTGTTTTGTTGCGTTTAAACCTCTGTTTTGGTGTGTAATTCGTTTATGGAAACTGCACTTTTTGGTATGTCCGAACGTCTGTCCGAGCTTTGACGTTCGGACACGCCCTGTTGCGCTTTGAATTTCTGAAGTTTTTGCCGTGTCCAAACTTCCGTCCGAGCTTCGATGTTCGGACGGGGTGCGAGGACGAGTCCGACTTACAAATCTCGAATGGTGTCCGAACTTGTAAGTCCGGACAGAAGTTCGGACACACCCTTCTGCATTCTCTGATTTTGCTTCGACTTGTGTCTGAATGACAAAGTTCGGACATTACGCGTGTTTAATTTCCGAAAACCGTCCGAACATCCGTCCGAGTTTCGATGTTCGGACACCTCTGTCTCTGCCTCTGTTTTGAAGTTCGACCAGTGTCCGGACTTATATGTTCGGACACAAGTTCGGACATCTGTCTATTTTGGCCTCTGAGTCTCGACTTGCGTCCGAACGTTGATGTCCGGACACAAGCTCGGACATGGTACTATTTCGACCATAACTTGCTCGTTTGAGCTCCGTTTTGACTTCCGTTTGCGGGGTTGGATTCCCCTTCTGATTTCCAAGCTGTCTATGTGCTTTCTGGTGCCGTTGGTGCACGTATGTTTAACTATATTTAAGCTTCTGTTTTGGGACCTAGTTATCTCTGTATCTGAACCTTTGGATGGCTGGTTTAGCTGTCTCGTAGCGTGCTATGTAGGATATCCGTCTGTTTCACGGGTGATGTTCCCCGTTCTGTTCACAGGTGTTCCACCTGTTCTGTTTACGAGTGAGGTTTCCTCGTTCTGTTCACGAGTTGTTTACTCGTTCTGTCTGTATGCTGTGATCAACTAGGGTCCCCTTCTGTTTCTGCTTCTGTTGCTTTTGAACTCTGATTAGTCCTTTTGTGTTTGGACTTCTGTTTCTGATTTCTGTCATGGAATATGGGTTCCTTCTGTCTATTTCTGTTTTGATAACATTCTATAAATGTCTTGAGCATGCTGGTTGATGAAGTTGGTCATCTACTGGGCATAGTTGTTTGCTCATTCCCCTACTTTATCTAACATTGCAGATTGATCAGCGAGGATCAATTTGCTCAGCTTCTGGAGTTTAGTTTGCTATGTTACTTCGATTCTTTTGAGACATTTGTATTTTGACTTGTAGCCTTTGGGCCTCTACTGTTAGCTTCCGCTTTTAATTTTGTTGGAGGATTGTATTAACGTTTGGAATCTTCGACACTCCGTTTATACTTATTATATAAGTATCTCGTTTTGGGCCTTGTTTTGATAAAATGTGTGCGTTCGTTAGAGCCTTGCGTTATTAAGTAATAATACGCGGCGTGTAATACCCCTAACTCCTAGGCCAGTGTTTGGGGGTGTTACAGATCCAGTTTGGAGAGCTTCCCAGTTGTTAGGGAGTTTCCGAGGTCTTCCAAGACGACGTGGCAGGACTCCACCAGATCGTGAGGTGGAGTTCACTATTGACCTTGCCCCAGGGACTTAGCCCATCTCTAGGGGCCATATCATATGAGTCCGGCGGAGCTGAAGGAGCTGAAGGTTCAGCTGCAAGAGTTGCTAGATAAGGATTTTATTCGCCCTAGCGTTTCACCTTAGGGAGCGCTAGTGCTATTCATGAAGAAGAAGGATGGCACCTTCAAGCTTTGCATTGACTATGGGGAGTTGAACAAGGTGACCATCAAGAATTGTTACCCACTTCCGTGCATTGATGATCTGCTTGACCAGTTGGCGGGCGCCACAGTATTTTTTAAGATAGATCTTCGTTCAGGCTACCATCAGTTGAGGATTAAGGCCGAGGATGTGCCTAAGTCCCCTTTAGGATTCGTTATGGTCACTACGAGTTCCTAGTCATGCCATTCGGGTTGACTAATGCATCATCGGTATTCATGGATATGATGAACCGGGACTTCAGGCCTAATTTGGATAAATTCATAGTTGTTTTCATAGACGACATATTGGTGTATTATAAAAGTGCAGAGGAGCATAAGGAGCACTTGAGGATTGTTCTATAAGCGCTGAGAGAGCGTGAGTTGTATGCTAAGCTGAAGAAGTGCAAATTCTGGCTGGATCGAGTAGTTTTCTTGGGACATGTAGTCTTGAAGGACGGTATATCAGTGGATTCTGAGAAGATTAGAGTTGTGATGGAGTGGGCGAGGCCCACGAATGTTGTTGAGATCCGTAGCTTCCTTGGGTTAGTTGGCTACTACAGGACGTTTGTAGAGGGGTTTTCTAAGATTGTATCCCTGCTGACCCGCCTGCTGAGGAATGAGGTTAAGTACGAGTGGAGCGAGGCTTGCAAAGTTCATTAGTAAAAATGTAACAAATAATATCTTCCTTAAAAATGAAAGAAGGTACAAGCATGACCATGAAGGGGGTTGACAAGTTCCAAGGATGCCAATGACAAAGACACTGATGCGGGTGTAACACTCCAACTCCAAATATAATGATCGTCGCCCTAAGTCCATCTCATTCATTAACAACGCAACGGAAAAGTTCTACTAAATTGGTGTTACCGCCGTTAGTCACCCACGTGACTAACTAGGCCTATTCTCTTACAAGTCACGGTCTGACTAACCGGATAATTACTCGAGCATCTATACAATACAATTCATAAACCACAACTTATACCGAGTATCTCATATCCTAATACATCATTCTAACATCTCATCAATTACTAAACGAGTGTACATGCACAACTCGTGTAACAAATGTAAAAGCAACCCGAAGTACTCTACCCGCTCCTACTCTAAGGTTGAGTCCTCGTCTGGCACCTACCTGCAAAGTTTAAATCACAGGCCCCAAGGGGCTCAACATATTGCTGGTATAGAAAACGTGCAGCCCACAAGCTAGCAGGGTTACACACGACTACTTTGTCGTATACATGCAATTGTTTATTCATACAATAATATAAGAAGTACGATAACAAACAACACATTTATGTGAAACATTCACAGCTCAAATAAATTGAACGTCGTAATGGATGCCCATTAATGAGTAAGTTAGATTCCTAACTCCTGAGGCTGAGAATTGTTTAGTTCTCGTGTTTGACCATACCTTATAAGTGTCAACCGTTCTCTTAAAAGAACTGGTTGTTCTCTAACTGAATTGTTTATTTTTGTCCGGTCAAAGTAACCCTAGCCAATGAGTTATTAGCTCCATTGGGTTAATAAACACAAATTCTTAAGTTATGAGGGATGCAGGCTTGACCCTCCCGCGCCTCATGAATTTGCCTCCCACCTCGAACTGTTCACTCGAGCTGGTCGGGTCTGTTTGTCGACCCTAGGCGACAAGTCGTAGACGAGCCATATGCGGAAGACAGATCTGATACAGATGCCGACCTCCTAACCTAAACATGCATGACCGGAGTCAGTCCCGGATTCCTCTTCTCCCAAGTTCCAGTTAGTTGAAGTCTCTTTGACAATTGGTTAGTTAAACCTCTCTCGGTATTAACCTACTAACAACTTGGAGTATTTGTAACCTTATACAATTGTCACTAAACATAGTTAATGAACAAGCTCTGAATCAAGTCGTGTTAGTGTGCAATGGACACACAATAACAATACAGTAGATCGGTTTCATGCTTAATCATGTTTGGTCGTATCACAATAACACATAGCACACAAACCGAGGTAGACCCCGTTAGCAAACAAGCTACAAGAATCCCATACCGTACACCGGAGATTGGCTAGCTCTTAATCCCACGTTCGCCTAATCCGCCGAACGCCTCCGACTATCTAGATCTGCCCCAGAACTAGTATTAGTATCCTGTGTCTTAGAACTAATTGGGTTCTCTTTTCAACTTAAACATCTTCCTAGGTTAACCCGGGTATAGTAGTTTACCGTTACACGGGTTCGTTCATCTAGGAGCATTTTCTACCTCAATTCTAATTCATTAACATACTAACGTTGTTAGCAGATATTTAGTTGCACAGTTAGCAACTTTAGACTTATACGGACCTTGTATTAGGTTTTAGTATTTTCACTATTCATCCGTATTTCACTATTCATTTATACGGTCTCGTATTCTACTATTCACTTATACGGCCTCGTATTTTATTATTCACCGTATTTCACTATTCACATATACGTCTCGTATTTTACTGTTCATGTATATGTCTCGTATTTTACTGTTCATGTATATGTATTTATTATTCATATATACGTATTTACTATTCGTGTATACGTATTTACTATTCATGTATACGTATTTACAATTCATGTATATGGGTACTATTCACGTATACGGGTATTTCCATGTATACCAAAATTTACGTATACGTCCGTATGATACTCCGTATCTATACGTATTTATTTCTTTTTTCCAATATAACTTGTATTTTCTTTAAAATACATTAAGTATTGATTTCTCCCATACTTATTAAATTACGGGTATACCCCTCGTATACCTTAAGTTATATACGGGTCTCGTTTAACCCCGTCTTAACTCTGTTTCTTTTACAACTTGTTTCTAAATTCTTTATTTAATTTCCTTAACCTTCTAAACACATAAAAATGTGTTATTTACATTACTTACCCATAGTTTTCTCTTAATCTCTTTTACTCATAATAAGTTCTAAACTTGTTATTTTTATTTCTAATTTCTTCCAAAGTCTTTCTTAATTAATTTCTTTTATACTTTTGGTCAATCACCAAAATATACCCAAGTTTGACCAGTCTTTTATGGTCAAACCCCCTAACTTTCCATTATTTACAATATTACCCCTAAAGTTAATTTAACTTAACTTTTTATTCCTTTATCCTTTTAATATCTAATCTTTTGCTAAAAATTTTATTCTAGCTCCTCTAAACATTTCATAAACTGTCATTGACCATGTTTGACCACGTTTGACCAGTAAAATTACCATTTTACCCTTGTGGTTTATTCTTTCATTTAGTAACCAATTTAACTCCAATTAATTTCTAATTTTCGTAATTAATTTACCTACAGATTTTTGAACATCAAAAATCATTTTAAACATCTCTAAACCACCAGATTTAATTATCTAATGTTATAGTATATAAATACCATCTTTTATTATCCTTAAATATACCAAAAACCTTATAAATTCCTTATACTAAACTCTTTATAAATTGTAAACTTAATTCTACAATTATTTTCTCATCACTTAAACTCTCAAAAATACATATTAACTAATATATATTTTCGGTCTTGATATTATGTAACCAAAACTTCTCAAATTTTACATATTACTTAATTATACTAATTCCTTCAATTTAACTTAGTTAGATAATTTTTCTAACTCATATATAACCTCCTAATTTTCGGCCACCATATAAATTATAGTTTATGAATTTTTCTTGCATATTATAATAGCTTATATTGAAGCTTATATCTTAAGGGTTATAAATCTTACTTTAGATTTATAAGATAATAACATTTAAGGTGTCAAAAATTAAATCTAACACCTAATAAATTCGGCAATAATAAACATGGTAAACAATAGGTTAGATCATATATAGATCAACAATTAGAACCTTGAAATAGGTAGTTGTAGGATTTACCTTGTATATTAACCATTAGCTTAATATTTAAGCTTGATTTCCTTAGAAATTTTGACAACAATTTGCTAGAGAAATTGGCTCCAAAATTATAGAATAAGATGAAGAATAAGAAGGGTTAGTAACCCTAGGCACTCGGCCTTGATGCAAATCAAAGAAGGAAGAGTTTCCAAGAAGGCAATGTTTTACCTCGAGAATCAAAGGCACTTCTTCGTGGTTTTTCCTGAGAATCTGGGGGCTCATGAGATATGGTTGTAACTCTCTTCGAAAGAGGATCCCAACGAGCTATCAAGCTTGTTATTTGGACTTAATATGAGAAAGTTATGATTTCTACAAGATAAGGTGTTTTTTAAGCACCTAAATGGCAACAATGAAGGAAAACCAATGTAGGAGGAGGGAGGGAGCTTCTAATGTTGAAGACTCACGGTTTGGGACAGCAGCTAATGAAAGGGATTCGTGGAAAGCAAAGAATAAGAAGAAGAGAAAAGTAGTTTAATTAAGATATGTTAAAGTAATATAAAGTAATGATTTGAATAGTAATTTAACATATCATCAATGTGCTTTATGTAACTTGATTGAGCAGCTGGCCTTCTCCTTTTTCCTTGCCGACACCAATATCCAAGGATGGTCAATTTTTGACCATTGACCATTCTTGGTCAATATTTGACTAAATGGGCACTATTTGAGGTTACTATTCACATTAAATATTATATTTGTAAATTTTTTGGTAAAATATTCAAATTAAATTCCTAATATGATATTAGGTAGTATACATGTATTTTAGTATGTATACAAGGCCAACTAGCCACTCAAAACCAATTTCGAAGACAATTCGCAAAAACACGTTTTAAGGAGTTTTCGGGCTCCTTTTTGTGTCTTAACTCTTTTTAGAGTTTGGTTTGCTTTGAAAATAATTTTATTATTTTATTTTAGTACATTCACATATAATCAAGCCTTTAAAACCATCCAAGACTCATTCATAAGACAATATATCCAAAATATGCTTTAAGGGGTTTTTATGGCATATTTTTGTCTTGAGTTGTTTCTGAGCTTGGTTTTCTTTGGTAATGGTTTCATAATTTTCTTAGCTTGATTATAAGACTTATGAATTCACTTTGGATCCTTATTGAGGTCATGAAATCTCTATGGTTTCTTAAAACACATTTTCCTTTAAAGCACATTTTTGTGCTCTAAGGTGCATTTTCGGTTTAAACGCTAATTCAGCTTAATGCGTATTACTAATCTTAGAGGTATTTCACATTTGAAATCTCTTGGGAACTTATTGGTAGTTCCCTAATTTATTTGTGCTCTTTAAAACACCTTTTGCTCTAATTGTTCCTAAAGCATGTTTTGGTGTAAATTGTTGTTTAACACTTCTTCTAATGTTTCTAAGGCACGTTCTAGCCTTAGTATATCCTAATTAGATAGTTCATTAATATATTAAGGTTTGGGGTATTTCAATCTACCCCCCTTAAAGAACTTTGTCCCCAAAGTTCCTATGTATCTATATCTCTTAGAACACACAGGTAACTTCACACTAAAAGATCATATAGATCACTCAATATCTGTATAGGCATTCTGACTCATAAGGTCTGCCATATATATATATACATTTACCACACTTACCACACAACATATCTTTGCATGTTTTAGTAATCAAAATACTCTTTGTATATTCTTTGATGTATACTCCTCAAGTAACCGGTCCGGAGACAAAGGTTTTCATGTCCTCGAGTTCATGAGCGAGTATAGAAAATACATGTCAACTCCAATTCCACTTATGCTACTGCATCAACTCTTAACGTGGTTAATGTGACCACTTGTAGGGAGTTTCAGGAATCATCCGACCCTGATGTGATCAGCATCAGTGTTGAACTATCCTTTCACCCCAATTTGTGTTCAGTTTTCCTTGATCTGGTCAAGATCAAGTTCTACCTCCCACGTCAACTTCAAACAATCAAATAATTATTCATGTAGCATTTTATATCTTTTAGTTCTTCTAGTCATAATCATAAATCAAGACATCTCCAAATTATGGAACTCAGTCCATCAGTCATTCTTAATCCACCTCTCAACAATTACTTAGAGAATTTAATTCCTACCAGGTTCTACATCGGTCTCATACCGATTCATACCTCATAACATTACCATATTTGGTCTCATATCAATTCATACCTCATAACATTACCATATTTGGTCTCATATCAATACATATCATAGGGATTTTAATTCCCCTGGAGTTTCTACTCCTCTTTTCCTGAATTCTCGCACCGAAGTTAACGAGATAAGCCTCTAATACATCTGGTATTCGCATCTAATGCGTAATAACCACAACCACATAAGAATGAATACATGTGTTTTATAAATACGTATCAAACATCACAACTAATTGTATTGTGCTATGCACACTGTAGGTTACGTACTCAATACGTGAAATATAGGCTAAGCGATTGTACGCTCTACCCCCCTTAAAATGGATTACGCCCACGTAATCAACATTATATCATCCTTGAACATAGGTTCAAGACGTTTATGTGTCATGGAGCATTCTAGGTTCCATGTAGTCTATCTCACATTATGATTGGGTCAAGGATCTTCACCATGGTAATGGCTTAGTCTCTGTATCAAGGATTCTTATTGGTGTTTATACCAATCTTACAACTGGTTCAAGTGTAGTCTCTAAGGCTCCAAAGTATTTGATAGATAAGTCGTATATTTTATTCGACTGGAAGATGTGAGACATCCTTCCTTCTTCTCTTTTGTTAGGTATATCAAACCTTTAAGATATGGTCCACTAGCTTCTGCTGCGCGACTCTGATAATCTTGGGGCTTAGTTTGCCCTTCCTATCCTCTTCAATATGTTTTCAGCTCCTTTGTATCCTTATAACTTAGGAATAAAGTTCTCTTAATGGACGCGTGGTATCTTTATCTATACACGGTCTTTATAAGTTATAGCTTGTCTATCCAGTTCTCTGGAGATCTGATGTTCATGCTGTTATTACGCCTTCCAGCGTCTGATTGTTTCCTACTAACTGACCTCAGTCTGAGATTTCTGTATTATCTGGAGCTATGTTCAGTGCTTATTGCTCTTCACAGTTTCCTCGAAATCTTGAGACATATAAACTGTTCGTACTTAGTAATCAGTGCTCCTCGCACTTCATAACTCTTAATTGTTTCCTCCTGGAATGAGTTCTCTGACTCTTTTAATCTCATTGTTTAACTGAGTTCTTCCTCCTCATTGTTCACGAAACTTGCTGTTCTGGTGTAGTTTGCATCTCTGACTGTCGTACGGAGTCGACTACTTCTCGTGTTCCTTACACTACTCGTTTACATATATGGGGTACCTTACTGATACATTGCTACTTACCCGACTAACTTATAATAAGTCCATCGGCCCACAAGCTCCTTTGGAGTGCGGTCGTCCCACATCTCGTTTAAGTATACTCGTAGTGTTCGTCCACCGCTTAGTTATAGCTAATTTGTGAAGTATTCTTTGTCGATCCCTCTTTCATCATCCTGATAACGCACATGTCATTCTTCTTGAACTTAATCAAGGAATATCCATCTACTGGGTTCATAACTGCATTATACCTTCTGTATTTAGTACGGACTCGATTCCTTAGTCATTTGAGGTCTCTTTCCTTAGAGCTCTTATCTTATTTCTCAAGTCGATCACTAGGAATGCACTTCCTCCTTACGGAATGGACAGTGTGCTTCCTGTGAAATCTTTCATCACATGTTCCAGACTATTGACATTACTGCACAGTCTGTCTCCCATTTCATCACCTTACTTACATCGGGTTTTTAATTCATAAATCTGATTGCTTTCGTGTCAATATTTGATGGCTTATATATAGTGGTTGCTTTGCTGCGCACTGTAACTTAATCTACCTGATAGGTATTATTCTCACGGCCTCCACTACCGAAGTAGCTTTAGCTTCTTATATTGCCCATTGATGGCACAATTCTTCAATTGTTGACTTCAACGTCTTGTCTTATTTTCAATCCCTTTCATGGTGTAAACACACTGGGAGTTCTCTAATTTCGATGTTTGGCGGTTGCCGTATCGTGTTGTAAAATGGTTATCTCTTAATATGAAGGTGTTCTGCTTCAATCTCAGGTTCGTAAGTAGGCTAATTTCTCTCACATTCTTTCATCCTTTATGATGTTTTTACCATGTAATTTAACCGGTTACTGAAGAAGTCATCCGTTGAATCACAAGCTCTTTTGAGCGTTGGTCACTTGACGTGCCATACTGCGCACTCACAATGTTTATCTCTGACGATTGCTGATTCTTAAATCCTGGGTGTTGGATATGAGGTCTGTCTCTGCAGCCTTCCATATTATTTATGTGTAACTGGAATGTTCTAAGGTAATTTCAAGGTCTACAGTTCCCATTCTCCAATAAAGAGTATTCAATCTCTAAGAAGTGAAAGCCCTTTTTGAGGGGTTTATTCCCACTCATGGCCTCACAACAAGGAGAGGTATCCCCACCCTAAAAGGAATGGTTCGTTCTCCACCCCTGTCAATAGCACTATCTCAACATTCTCAATGGTGCCCTTTCCTGGCAATTCTTCCTCAATTTAGTATAGGTTTTCATAACCACTCGTATGTACGAGTTGTAGTTCATTCATGGCCTAGATAAGCCTTTTTATGCTTTCCTGCTCCTCAAGCTCTGATGTATTTAACATCCTTGGCTAGTAGGCCCTTAATGCTTGATTAGTCTCAAGTGATAGCCGGTGTTCGGTTCACTGTTGTATTCTTAATCATCTGTAGGTTATCCACGTAATTCTCTAGTTCTCTGAACTCTGTCAATGTTGGGTCACATCACTGGGTGTACTATTGGGTTTCACAATAAGTTGTTGTATCTCGCTTCCTGCTGTGGAAGTTCGCTTAGGTAATCCGATGTTAATCAGTGTCTGTGACAATACCTTCGCTCTCATAGACTTGCGTCTTTTAGCAATTAAGGATTAGTTTTCATTAGGCCTCTGCCTTTAGGTGTCTAAGTCGGATATTTACCCTGGCTATCATGTGCTGCCATGTCAATACTTTGTTCAACTTCCGTTGACTACGCCACCCGTTAATGACTAATCATACTTGGGTGTTAATGAGTTAGGCAAGCAATACTAACCATCGTTTATGGGTCTTTTCTGCTCAACTATACCTACTCTATGGTGTAGTCCTTTTGAGGTTCTCTCTTTTGTGATTGCATTTTGATCCTAGGTAGGTCATTGCTTAAATTTGTTTTCTCTGATTCTGTTTCTGGGGTTTATCAACATCTTCAATGAAGAGTGCTTGTAATAGTATTATTCTGGGAATTCATCCCGTTTTTATTGAAAGTTGTTATGTCCTCCATCTTCATTGTATGTCGTAATACCTTCCTTGTAGGTTATTACTTACATCTGGTCTTCTCACATTGTTGAGTAATCTCTTCGGTTCTTCCATTCAAGGTTAGGCTTGGTTTTGGGTTGATGTTCTTACCTGTAGTGTCGGTTGTCTGTTGTTGATGATCACGTCGTTTAGTTTCCTGACAAAGTCCAGTTCCCTGCCGACTGGTGTATTGATTTAGTTGTCATGGTCAGGCCGTCAGGCCCTCCCAATATTTCGCTCTTCAGTCTTAAGGATTTGTAATCCGGTGTTAATATGTATTATATCCGTGGTTTTTACCATTTGGTCTTCACGGCTTCCTGTAAAGCTTCATTGCGGCGGCACTTGCTAAGGTAAGTGCGCCATGCAAGATGGGCTATCGGTACTGTGTACATCGGCAATGGTACATTCTCCTAAACTCCATGTAGGTGGTAGTCCATGGGACTCCTTCTTTGCCCTTTTTGGCTTTGGTTAATTGATTATCTGGGCAGCTTCCTGACTGCTTTTGATTGTATAGTTACTTATCAGGGTATTCCTCTTTTTGAGGGAACCCTTTTTTTCACTTTAGCCCTAGTTCTCACTCTCATTTCCACACCTTCGTCGAGGTTATCGAGTATTGACTCTGCTTAGGCACTACGTCGTAGTCCTATCTTGGAGTATGACTTGCATATGCATTCGCAGTCATCTGGGCTATTGCAGTTAGGTCTTTGCAACCCCTTTTTTTGTAGGTTCGGAGTTACCCGCTTCATAATTGACTCTTAGGTAGTCCCTATGCTCTTGCGCGGTATTATCCCACTGTTATTGCTCCCTTGGACTGTTGTCCGGTGTTTTTGTCACTTCTCTTGTCCTCTTATTGCACTCGTAGTGCTTTTCTTCTTACTGGTATGGCGGGGTTATATCGACTGTGTAGCATGTCGACCTAAGTTGCCGGTAATTATTATTCTTTCATGGTAGGATTCCATGGGTAGCCCCTGATTCAACGTTGCGCTCCAATTAGGACCTTCAAGTCTTGAAAGACTATTGCATAACGAGGTGCTTCTCGTATTGCATAATGCTAAGTAATTGCCAGATCGGGCTTTCCCGAGTAAGAGAAAGCTTGTCATCTCTCCGGCATTCATTTCCGGTATCTTAGAACCAGGGGCGCGGAGGGCGGGTCAGGTATTATAGATATCCGATACACATCGGGGAATCCTAACTAACGCACCTCTCGCACTAACACTCAACCCTTATCCCAAAGTCTAAAGTTCTTAACTCGGTAATTCCTAAGCTCGGTAATTTCCAGTGATACCACTATTTGTAACACCCCAACTCCAAATACAATGATCGTCGCCCTAAGTCCATCTCATTCATTAACAACGCAGCGGAAAAGTTCTACTAAATTGGTGTTACCCGTTTAGTCACCCACGTGACTAACTAGGCCTATTCTCTACAAGTCACGTCTGACTAACCGGATAATTACTCGAGCATCTATACAATACAACTCATAAACCACAACTTATACCGAGTATCTCATATCCTAATACATCATACTAACATCTCATCAATTACTAAACGAGTGTACATGCACAACTCGTGTAACAAATGTAAAGCAACCCGAAGTACTCTACCCGCTCCTACTCTCAGGTTGAGTCCTCGTCTGGCACCTACCTGCAAAGTTTAAATCACAGGCCCCAAGGGGCTCAGCATATTGCTGGTATAGAAAACGTACAGCCCACAAGCTAGCAGGGTTACACACGACTACTTTGTCGTATACATGCAATTGTTTATTCATACAAATAATAATAAGAAGTACGATAACAAACAACACATTTATGTGAAACATTCACAGCTCAAATAGATCAAACGTCGTAATGGACGCCCATTAATGAGTTAGTTAGATTCCTAACTCCTGAGGCCTGAGAATTGTTTAGTTCTCATGTTTGACCATACCTTATAAGTGTCAACCGTTCTCTTAAAAGAACTGGTTGTTCTCTAACTGAATTGTTTATTTTTGTCGGGTCAAAGTAACCTTAGCCAATGAGTTATTAGCTCCATTGGGTTAATAAACACAAATTCTTAAGTTATGAGGGATGTAGGCTTGACCCTCCCGCGCCTCCTGAATTTGCCTCCCACCTCGAACTGTTCACTCGAGCTGGTCGAGTCTGTTTGTCGACCCTAGGCGACAAGTCGTAGACGAGCCATATGCGGAAGACAGATCTGATACAGATGCCAACCTCCTAACCTAAACATGCATGACCGGAGTCAGTCCCGGATTCCTCTTCCCCCAAGTTCCAGTTAGTTGAAGTCTCTTTGACAATTGGTTAGTTAAACCTCTCTCGGTATTAACCTACTAACAACTTGGAGTATTTGTAACCTTATACAATTGTTACTAAACATAGTTAATGAACAAGCTCTGAATCAAGTCGTGTTAGTGTGCAATGGACACACAATAACAATACAGTAGATCGGTTTCATGCTTAATCCTGTTTGGTCGTATCACAATAACACATAGCACACAAACCGAGGTAGACCCCGTTAGCAAACAAGCTACAAGAATCCCATACCGTACACCGGAGATTGGCTAGCTCTTAATCCCACGTTCGCCTAATCCGCCGAACGCCTCCGACTATCTAGATCTGCACCCAGAACTAGTATTAGTATCCTGTGTCATAGAACTAATTGGGTTCTCTTTTCAACTTAAACCTCTTCCTAGGTTAACCCGGGTATAGTAGTTTACCGTTAAACGGGTTCGTTCATCTAGGAGCGTTTTCTACCTCAATTCTAATTCATTAACATACTAACATTGTTAGCAGTTATTTAGTTGCACAGTTAGCAACTTTAGACTTATACGAACATTGTATTAGGTTTTAGTATTTTTCACTATTCATCCGTATTTCACTATTTATTCATACGGTCTCGTATTCTACTATTCACTTATACTGCCTTGTATTTTACTATTCACCGTATTTCACTATTCACATATACGTCTCGTATTTTATTGTTCATGTATACGTCTCGTATTTTACTGTTCATGTATACGTATTTACTATTCATGTATACGTATTTACTATTCGTGTATACGTATTTACTATTCATGTATACGGGTACTATTCACGTATACGGGTATTTCCATGTATACCAAAATTTACGTATACGTCCGTATGATACTCCGTATCTATACGTATTTATTTCTTTTTTCCAATATAACTTGTATTTTCTTTAAAATACATTAAGTATTGATTTCTCCCATACTTATTAAATTATGGGTATACCCCTCGTATACCTTAAGTTATATATGGGTCTCGTTTAACCCCATCTTAACTCCATTTCTTTTACAACTTGTTTCTAAATTCTTTATTTAATTTCCTTAACCTTCTAAACACATAAAAAATGTGTTATTTACATTACTTACCCATAGTTTTCTCTTAATCTCTATTTTACTCATAATAAGTTCTAAACTTGTTATTTTTATTTCTAATTTCTTCCAAAGTCTTTCTTAATTAATTTCTTTTATACTTTTGGTCAATCACCAAAATACCCAAGTTTGACCAGTCTTTTATGGTCAAACCCCCTAACTTTCCATTATTTACAATATTACCCCTAAAGTTAATTTAACTTAACTTTTTATTCCTTTATCCTTTTAATATCTAATCTTTTGCTAAAAAATTTATTCTAGCTCCTCTAAACATTTCATAATCTGTCATTGACCATGTTTGACCAGTAAAATTACCATTTTACCCTTGTGGTTTATTCTTTCATTTAGTAACCAATTTAACTCCGATTAATTTCTAATTTTCGTAATTAATTTACTTACAGATTTTTGAACATCAAAAATAATTTTAAACATCTCTAAACCACCAGATTTAATTATCTAATGTTATAGTATATAAATACCATCTTTTATTATCCTTAAATATACCAAAAACCTTATAAATTCCTTATAAACTCTTTATAAATTGTAAACTTAATTCTACAATTATTTTCTCATCACTTAAACTCTCAAAAATACATATTAACTAATATATATTTTCGGCCTTGATATTATGTAACCAAAACTTCTCAAATTTTACATATTACTCTTAATTATACTAATTCCTTCAATTTAACTTAGTTAGATATTTTTTCTAACTCATATATAACCTCCTAATTTTCGGCCACCATATAAATTATAGTATATGAATTTTTCTTGCATATTATAATAGCTTATATTGAAGCTTATATCTTAAGGGTTATTGTAACACCCCAACCGCTAATTCTTCCATCATCCTCTAATCAATCCCATACTTACCCTTCTCGCAGCGGAATACTTACTTACTCCCGGCGGGTGATACACGCCGTTAACCATCCAAGGTTAACAAGGCTACTACTACTTACCGTTTCGGTCTGATGATTAGAATGAAATGCATACATACTACTTACTTTACAATACCAAATACTTACTTACATTTGATTACCGAGTATCCCAATTTTACGAATTACATTCCAAGATTACTTCTCAAAAATGAAGAGTTTATACATCCTCTCCTTACTATCCAATCAAGATTTCAATATCCAAAAAGGTGTACCACATGGTACACCGGCTACTCAAAATGGCCTAGCCATGTACAACTCGGTACACTATTCCAGTCCTACTGCTACATTCCAAAAAGAATCACATCACGTCCTTACCCTACCGTCACGCCTCGCGGGTACCTGTGGAGTAAAAACATTCCCCCTAGGGGGTCAGCTTACGCTGCATATGATAACCGCATACCCCGCGTACTAGCGAGGGTACGCCAACTATTTGGTCGAGTACATGCGGTTTGTTTCATTCATACATACATACATGCTTTATACAATACAATTCAATACATTCATTTCACAAGCATACATACATACAATACATACAAGGAAGGCAATGCAAGTCAACCGTCCATACTTACCATACTCACCGCATCACGGAGATACAATTCTCCAGTACATACAAGGTCTTGTTAGCCTCATTACACACCCGGGTTAATCGGGTGCTCAATACTCTTTTACTCCGGGTCAGTGACTTACAACAGTCAAGACCAATACAAGTACAATACTTCTTACATACTTTACTTCCAGTTAAGTCGGTATGACCTCCGGGCAGGGATTACTACATCCCACCACCGGCTTTAGGGTGGCCCACTAATCCAGGATGCTACCCATTCAAGGGATTTGGTCCAAGGAAAAGATTATAGCCAGGATTCGTATCCAACCTCTTGTGTCTCCTTATCCTCACGCGTGGCCGAAACTATATCGGGCTTCTACTCATTCCATTTTACTCATTACTCATGTTAGGAGTTAGATCGTTAGGAATTAGTAGAAGTCCATACTTACTTTCCATACATACATACAATACACAAGTACTCATACTTACACATACACTTCATCTCCACTCATACATTTCATGAATTATACAAACTAAATGTTCAAGAAGATTCAACAAGAACAAAATAGTTCAAACACAGTTAAGTGCAATATAAGTCCGATTCGTGCATTTATCTTATTGGTGATCACATAGGCACACAAATCGGGGTAACCAAGTTAGGATACAGGGCATGAAGAAATCATACCGTTCACCGTCGTAGGGTACTACCGGTTCCTTTGGAGCTCAACTATGGGATTCCTATACATACATGAAGTAGTATGATCAATGATCTATTATTGATCTACTTACTCCTTCATTGATACTTTCAATGTATACTTACTACTTCATTACTTTCTTACTTGGTTATAAAACCATTCTTTTCCTTATTACTTCTTAAGCTTGCTTCCTTACTTATTTACTTACTTTCTTACCATTACTACTTCATTAGTGGTGTATTACTACATACATATGCATATGTGTATATAGGCATATATACATGTATATATGATTACTATAATCATATAATTAAAACTTTTTTTTTTACTCGACCGGACTTGCGACCGACCTTGCAAGTCCGGTCCATTCCAGTAGCTACATCGTGTGAAAATTCCAGGGCCGACCGACCTTGCAAGTCCGGTCCCAAGATCGGTCCATTCCAGTAAGTTTCGCAGTTGAAATTTTAGCCCGACCGACCTTGCAAGTCCGGTCGCAAGGTCGGTCCATTCCAGTAGCTTGCATTACGGGAATTTTTCTGGCCGACCGAACTTGCAAGTCCGGTCGCAAGTTCGGTCCATTCCAGAAGCTTTCATCTGCGGAATTTTTCTGGCCGACCGAACTTGCAAGTCCGGTCGCAAGTTCGGTCCATTCCAGAAGGTTTCAGACGGGAGAATTTTCTGGTCCGACCGAACTTGCAAGTCCGGTCGCAAGGTCGGTCGATTCCAGAAGGTTTCCCGTCTTGTAAATCTGGGCTCGACCGACCTTGCAAGTTCGGTCCTAAGGTCGGTCCGGCCCAGTACTTCAGTTTTAAAATCTGTTTTTGGGTGTTTTCTTTACCCATTGTTTCCCTAATCTTTACCAATGTTTCCCCACATGATTTAGCACTATTTACACACTCTAAATCACCTTAATTCATTCTCCAACTTACTACTCCTATTCTTACACAACTTACTCAATATTTCCTCATTTCAATTCCAACACTTACATTGGTTTTCTTCACACTAATGCTACAGATTTTGGTTTCCACATTATGCTACAGATTTTTCCCTCAACACTTATCCTCCAATACTCCCTCAACTAATGCTATTCCTAGCATCCAAAATACATTACCTTACCCTCTAGTTTCATCCCATTTACAAACTCATTCCAAAATCTGTTTCAAGACCCTAAACACTCCCACTACTCTTCTCCCAATACACCTAGTTATTACCTAGGTTACCTCCTCTTCTTAAACACTTAAGTCCTCTCATTTCCTACACAAAATTTGACATAGTCTCCCCTATATTTTTAACATTCTCCACACATTATTTCAGCTCGCATATGCATATTCTCACAACCTGTTTACATAACACAACTTATACACATTCCAACGCTACTACGACAACATAATTTCCTGCCCACATACACATTCACTACCCGATGTTTTCCCAAGTTTTAAACATCATTTAAAACTTCAAAAACTGTTACATTCTTTTCTCCAATACACTACTACATTACTACTACTCATACTACTTACATTTCACATTGTTAGATACTTAAAATTTGTTACAATGTAATACACAAGCTAGCCCAAGGTAAGAGCATTTACCTTGTCTTGCTAGTTTTTCCTTCTTTCTTTTCCTTCTCTTCTTTCCTTCTTCTTGTTCTCGGTTTTTAACCAAAGAATGGGCAATGCTACAGCAACCCATATCAATATACACAAACACTTAGCATCCATTTTATACTAACCCTAGAATTTAGGTGTTTTAGGGTTTAGACAAGAGTATTACCTTCCAATGGATGAATGGAGTTCTTGACTAGCAAGAGAACAAGATTCCTAGCCCAACAAGAGAGCCAAAATCGGCTGGAACAAGGAGGACCAAGCATTCAAAAACTGAAAATTCTTAAAATGCTAATGAGAGCTAGAAACGATGGATTTTCGAACTTCTTTTTACCTCAAGATGACAAGGAGGTGAAGGTGCTTCTAATGGTGGCCTCAAATCTTCAAATGGGGAATGCCCATAAAAACGAAAATGGAGTTTTTGGATTTTTGAAAGGAGGAAAGTGTTCTCCTTTGCAAGGGGATTACAATGGTATACTTTTTGTTGAGTTTGGAGAAGATTTGAGTGTTCAAAGAGAGGAGAGAAGGTGAGAGCTGTAGGGGACTCCAAAAATCGCCATTTGCAAGCTTGAGGAAGAAGAAGAGAAAAAGAGAGAGAGGGGCTACGTGAGGGAGAGGAGTGGGGATAGGAGAGAGAATTTGTTTTTGCTTTTTATTTATTCTCTTGTCCTTTTGTTACTAAAGGCAAATAAAGAAGGGAAATTAAGAGAGTGTGAGAGAGTGAGCTGGCCGCCCCCCTTACACACACACTCACAAATTTTTATTTTTATTTGCAAAGTGGACACACTTAGTTTGTTTATTTGCACTCTCACCCCACAACTTCCCGGTTGTTACAGTTCTCACTAACCGGAACCCGTTTTCCGGAATTCTCTCTTTTAATTAATTTTCTTGGTTCTAAAGCTTCACTAATATTTATTAATGATTATTTAGTTGACCAAAACTGTTACGAGTCTATTTGACCCGCTTAAAGTCACGTTTTCCCGGTTTCCTCGAAAAACGCGCTTTAAGGTTCGTTTATGCTTTTAAAGTCCGTTTTCTTCGGGATTTGTTCCCTCGTATTTATTTTAGTGTAATTAAGCTTTTTAAAAAATATAATTAGCCTAATTAATCACTATTTTTAATTACGGGGTATTTCAGTTATAAATCTAACTTTAGATTTATAAGATAATAACATTTAAGGTGTCAAAAATTAAATCTAACACCTAATAAATTCGGCAATAATAAACATGGTAAACAATAGGTTAGATCATATATAGATCAACAATTAGAACCTTGAAATAGGTAGTTGTAGGATTTACCTTGTATATTAACCATTAGCTTAATATTTAAGCTTGATTTCCTTAGAAATTTTGACAGCAATTTGCTAGAGAAATTGGCTCCAAAATTATAGAATAAGATGAAGAATAAGAAGGGTTAGTAACCCTAGGCACTCGGCCTTGATGCAAATCAAAGAAAGAAGAGTTTCCAAGAAGGCAATGTTTTACCTCGAGAATCAAAGGCACTTCTTCGTGGTTTTTCCCGAGAATCTGGGGGCTCATGAGATATGGTTGTAATGCTCTTCGTAATAGGATCCCAATGAGCTATCAAGCTTGTTATTTGGACTTAAGATGAGAAAGTTATGATTTCTACAAGATAAGGTGTTCTTTAAGCTCCTAAATGGCAAAAATGAAGGAAAACCGATGTAGGAGGAGGGAGGGAGCTTCTAATGTTGAAGACTCACGGTTTGGGACAGCAGCTAATGAAAGGGATTCGTGGAAAGCAAAAAGAAGAAGAAGAAGAAGAAGAAGAAGAAGAAGAGAAAAGTAGTTTAATTAAGATATGTTAAAGTAATATAAAGTAATAATTTGAATAGTAATTTAACATATCATCAATGTGCTTTACGTAACTTGATTGAGCAGCTGGCCTTCTCCTTTGTCCTTGCCGACATCTATTTGAGGTTACTATTCACATTAAATATTATATTTGTAAATTTGTTGGTAAAATCTTCAAATTAAATTCCTAATATGATATTAGGTAGTATACATGTATTTTAGTATGTATACAAGGTCAACTAGCCACTCAAAACCAATTTCGAAGACAATTCGCAAAAACACGTTTTAAGGAGTTTTCGGGCTCCTTTTTGTGTCTTAACTCTTTTTAGAGTTTGGTTTGCTTTGAAAATAATTTTATTATTTTATTTTAGTACATTCACATATAATCAAGCCTTTAAAACCATCCAAGACTCATTCATAAGACAATATATCCAAAATATGCTTAAGGGGTTTTTATGGCATATTTTTGTCTTGAGTTGTTTCTGAGCTTGGTTTTCTTTGGTAATGGTTTCATAATGTTCTTAGTTTGATTATAAGACTTATGAATTCACTTTGGATCCTTATTGAGGTCATGAAATCTCTATGGTTTCTTAAAACACATTTTCCTTTAAAGCACATTTTTGTGCTCTAAGGTGCATTTTCTGTTTAAACGCTAATTCCGCTTAATGAGTATTACTAATCTTAGAGGTATTTCACATTTGAAATCTCTTGGGAACTTATTGGTAGTTCCCTAATTTATTTGTGCTCTTTAAAACACCTTTTGCTCTAATTGTTCCTAAAGCATGTTTTGATGTAAATTGTTGTTTAACACTTCTTCTAATGTTTCTAAGGCATGTTCTAGACTTAGTATATCCTAATTAGATAGTTCATTAATATATTAAGGTTTGGGGTATTTCAGCGGGGAAGAATGGAAACTAATAAAAACGAAAGGAATGGTCACCTCTTCTATCGCCTATATTCTTTGGATGATTGGTTGCTATTCGTGAGAACCACATACTGTGAAGTTGAAATGATGAATAGTTTGAAAGAGTTTCCTTAAAAATCAGAATAAGTTGTAAGTTTTAATAAGTCACATCTTATGCTCTTTAGCAGTCTCAATGCTGGAAAGTGCTCGACTCACTATAAACATCTTATCCCATTATCAAATACTTATATTCAACAATAATAATTTCACTAACTAAGCATAGCCCACCAGAAGGAACAATAAAATCTGGTTGAAACATACAATAGTGTGGCCATATTAGTTAAAATATGTGTAAGTGATTTTCGCCATAAGTTTTCCTTGGCACTTTGTAGATAAGTATAGATAATTTTCAAACCAATAATAAGATATAGTGGAGAAGATAAGTAATAAATATATTAGGTTATATTTTATTTTTTTGGTTTAAAAAAGCTAGTTAATCTAATTCATTTTGTTTTTCTTTTTATATGTCAATATATATATATATATCAATTATTATATTTTTATCTTACATACTTTTATTTTTACTTTGTTATAACTTCACCATATGATTAACATCAAACTTATCACTACCAAAAAAAATAGAATTAAGTGGACCATATTAAATAGTTTGAAGTTTTTTAGTTGAAAAAAAGAACTGAAATTTTTTTTTGAAAAAAAAAGAACTGAAGTTAATAAAGTAGAAGTCTTTCACAAAATAAATGACAAAGAGAGCTAATTTGTACGGGTTGGTTGGCTTGAGGACCGGACTTGGAGGCGGAATCGCAAAGCTGCCGGCGTTTACTACGATGACCAACTCGAAGCGTCGTAAGCGCCCCTCCCCCACCGACCTAAACAAAATGCAGCTTATCGTCACTGACGGTGGCGGTGAAGAACCCTTCAAACTGCCGGAGGGTTGGGTGGTAAAAGTCAAACCCCGTCGGCTAGGATCATCTATCAGTGACAAGGTAACCACGCACGTACGATCAATAGCATTGTAGCACTTCTTCGTTCTTAAATCCGATTTACTTACACATTTCTTGTAAATTCTCCGCAATTCCCCTCTGCATGTTTCATAGTGTTTAAATTCGCTAATGTACTGGTCAATTCGATTCATCTAATTAATTTGAAAATTGTTTCGTGAAATGGATATTGAATGGAGCGTTAAACTGGTTGGTGGGTGGGTGTATCACTAGTTTCTTGCTGATGATGCTTCATATTGAGAAAATGGATTTGACATTTGTAATTTTATAATGGCAATTGAGTACTTGCATTGCATCCAATCACATCAACACGCTTATAAGCAAGGAGTAAACGCTTTGTCTATGTCAGTATTATTTTGAACCAGGCACTGGAAGACAGTTTCGATCTTTACTATCCATCAAGAGGTACCTGGACTCAAAAGGAGAAAATCTCTCCTGCTCCAGGGTATTTGAGGGCTGCTGGACAAGTCATCATTACTCACCTGCTTGCTCTGTGAGTACTGTTTCTTTCTTCCCATCTTAATTTCAGTCTATTTATTCGGTTTCTGTTTCAATTTTAACTGAGGTAATGTTATGTAATTTTTCCTCTTACTTCAGGCTAGACCAGTTTATTCTTCAGCTACCAACATGGGAAAGGTAAAGACGATATTGTAAAAGAGTTCTTTTGATGCTGTGTAAAAGTGCAACTTGTCACTTTCTGTAAACTTCTTATTCAGATATGGAAACCAGACGAGTTGCAGTTATCTAACATCGAAAACAATATGGTGACAACCTCCACTCAAGATGGTGTCTCTTCCTCAATCCCTGATGGTTGGATTGTAGAAAAAGTTCCTCGTAAAAATGGCTCGAGAAGCGACAAGGTCGTATGAGTTCTTTGGTCTTGTTTATTTCATAAAATGTGTCACGTAGCCTAATGTACTAATCGGTCAACTTTATCTCAACCTTCAAGCTTGCAATGTCATTTTAACTTGATTAAATATGTCTTAGTTGGTTTGGAGTCAGTTTGAGGCATCCAAACACTAAAATTGAGACAAAGTAATGTAATACTATGAATCTATGAATGATATCCCAAAGGAATAGGTACATTGTCTTTTTTTTAGCTGTTGTAAATTTGGGAGTTTTTAAAACATAATCTTCTTATCCTTTAAGGTTAATGGCCGTGTTATCTTACTTTGCAGTATTACATAGAACCAGTTTCAGGACTGAAGCTCCGATCTCTGCAAGAAGTGCATAGATTTCTTGCTGAAGAATATCAGTTCATACCCAAAAAGAAACCGGCATTAGATATGATCATCAAACCATCAACTGTAAGATTTTTCTGCTCTCTTTTTCTGTTATTTATGACATTGATTTTATTTTCCGTCATTTCCAAATCTGTGAATTCAGATGCATGCTTCATCAGACTAACAGCATTACATTGTTCTTCTCAGCCTTCGAAGATCTCATCTTCCAGCAAGAAGATCATCACTTCACCACCCAACCACGAGTACTTTGATGTCTCCGAGCCACCCCCGGAAAGAGTAACTTGGGTTTTGAGTAACGAGGAAGGAGATTCTTGGAGCCCGTTTGTGAAGGAATCCAAGGTTCCAGTTAGAGTGAAAGAACTATGGCATGAAACCTTTATGATTGGCATGACTGGAGGCGCCCCACCAGCTCCCACGAAGCCTAATCCTCCTCAGGTTAGTTTGTTTCTCTTTTTTTGCTGCAGGACTTGGAAATTTTAAACCCATGGAGATATTAAGAAATACTAAGCAACCCTGCCAAATCCTTTTGTTTTTTCTTGTAGTTGACTTGGATACAGCACATCCATCCTGACAGTCACCGACACAAAGTGTAACAGATAGATTTTCTCATCTTGTAATGATCTGATCCGTCCCAGCTCCCTCATATCGAGTAAAGAATGAGGTTTTAAACTAAATCTCCTTCTCGGTACATAAAAGTAGCTAGTAGTTGTGGCTTTTTTTTCAGCCTTTTAGAAAGTAAACTTTGACTTCTTTTCAAGATGATGATATCAGAATCTTGCCGCTCGATGTCCTGCTGAAAAGGGGGTCCGGGGTCCTTTGGTTCCTCCAAGTTTTGCTACTGAAAACAGCACCAAATTAGCATCAAATAGTTAAGATTATATATCAGAAGCTTGCAGCTTGTTGTCCTGTTGAAAGGCTCTCTTTATATATAGCCTTTTATAAAGTTAAGTATTGTAGAATTCTTTTCAAAATGATAAGAAGCTTGAATTCGTTGTTCTGTTGAAAATTCCTATTTCAAGTCTTTGAACCGTGATTTTATGAAAATTGATAATCTGAAGAGTAGTCATATTGCTTGGCTGTGGAGACATTACAATGAATTATTGCGGTTACAGCACAGAAAAAGATCATCAGTTTGATTGTCTTAGTAGTCATGGACATAAATGACCGCCAACTGATACTGTCCTCTACTGTGTAGTTTGGTTGTGGCAGAGTGAAACAAGGAAGCCACGGAAATACATCAAGTAAAGTTACCTAATATACTTATGCAAGCAATCATTTTATGTGTTGTACAGAATATAATTCAAATTCTGTTAATTTCCAATGATACTCAACATGATAAGAAGAGGGAAGGGCTGCAATGAATGTCCCATATGAATGAGGTAAAAATGACCTGCCAATCAAATTTAAAAAAAAAGATGTATTTCTCTCATCTCCATACCATCTAAGCTCCGTGTGCTCTTCTTGTTTAACCTCCTGTATGTGGGACTCAGTTTTGGGTTATGGGTGGTGATGGAATGCTCGCTGATGATCTATAGTATTGACGAATTTCCGATTCACTTGGCTGAGACTGTATATAATTGTTTTGCAGATGTTTTAATCGAGAAAGGAAATATTAGTACTAAACGAATGTAGGACATATATAACACATCCCCTCGAATTCCCAAAGTAATCTCATGATACGAAGATGCAGACCTGAGTGTTTCTTTCCTAAAACATATATGTTCAACAGCGCTCTTACTGTAATATCTGTTACTTTGTTAGCTGCTGAACTTTTTTTGCCATTATATGTGAAGACTCTGGAAGCTTACTCTTACTTAGCGTACGCATGCAAATCAACCTTCTTTCTTACTGAATCTAACATATCATTTCTAGTAAGGAAACCAATTATCCGTTTCACTGAACTTCACAGTAAATGAAACATGTCGTTTCTATTCCCCTTAACGACATCTCTGGATGGTCGGGTATGACCATGGTGGTGGGTGCACAATGTTGGCTTGGTTGAGTTTAGCAGGCAGCTTTGAATCATAATTACTTTGTTTGGAAGTTCAGAAAGAACAGTCTGAATCAGACAGCTGGGGACACGTTATTCTATCTCTCTCTCCTTATCCAATGATACAACATTTAATTTTCATTATTAGCTAAGAAGAGTCCCAAAAAACGGCACTGCCAACCAAATGAATGAACAGAGACAAAAACAACCTTCAATATGAAACCGGCGAATTTCGAAGCTAAAAATGTCAAAAGAGCCCAAACCCGGCTGGGTTAAATTACCATTTTTATTTTTTTTCGCTTTTTGTCATAAATCACCACCGCGTTTTCTCATCTTTTACTTAACAGGCCACCTTACTCTCTTGTTTTCACACACGCGACCTAACCTAACCCCCCAATCCTTACAAAATGCTCATTGATCTCATAGTTAAATAAATCACAGGGCATTTGTGGTCCCCTTGTCGTTGTTGTCTAGAGGAATAGTGGCACTACCACTAGTTTCCTTCTTGGCTGATGAAGCAGATGATGATGTCTCTTTCGCTTGCCCGTTGGTGATTATTTTAAGCTTCCTTGGGATGCACATTGCACGGACTCCTCCTCCTCCGTCTTCATCTTTCTCCCCTAATTTCAACTCTGTAGATGAACTCCTGTTTTTTATTCGATAAAAAAACTTCAATTTCCAAAACACACAACTGATCTCATTTCAGTCAATTAACTAACATTTCCAGTCCACACGCAATGTGTGTGAAAAGACACACCTGAATTCTCCCAAAAGGACAGATATTAACAATCACCCGTAGTAGACGAGCTAATGCTACTATTACATTAAAAAAAACTATTACTACTATAGATTAGTCCATGAAAAGTGAAAGCTGAATCATGATCAGTTCAAACTTCAAAGCAGTAGCCACATATGTATATACTGTATGATTTTAGTCATGTGAGTCATGCATCATAAAATCTGAAAGAGTACGTATTAGATAAATAAACTCATTTAAGTAGAATTTCACTGGCCTATGATATCCTGTTTTACTTTTACCAGACGGTGGCTGTCTGTCTATCGTCACATACAAAGAAACAGAGAAAAAGGAAGCGGTAACTTTTTTTTAACCCAACAAGCAATCTCATTTCTGGCTTCAGAAAAAGAAAGAAGCAATCTCATGTCAGTTTGGCAACATGGAATTTTAACTTTCTTTGATTTCTCATACTGCAAGAAATTCCATAACTAGCTAATGAAAGATTCTTTTTCAAGACAAACAATAAGCCAACACAAAATACCAAAAACAGCAATAGAAAACAAATACTTCAAGGGAAAGCAGTAAATGCCAAATTGAAATTAACCATACAGCAGAAAATTCAGAATTGTTCAGAAGTTTTTTTTTTAGAAAAAAAAAATTCATACGCACCTATGATCAGCGTTGTACGAAGAAGATCTCTTGAGTACGGTGGCAAACTCATCATCCTTTCTCTTCGTCTCAATCAAACTTCCACTAAAATACTCTTTATCTTCCAACGCCATCTTCGAAAAGCTATTACTCGCTACGCTTACATTGCAGCTGTTCTGATCAACACCAGTCTCCACCTCCTTCCCGCTACGTGGTGCCGATACTCTACCCTTATAGTGCGAGACTAAAGAGAATCCATGATCTTTCACTACTCCGGCACCCGCCGTACAGTCCCTGAACGACATAGATCCACATGATATTAACGACATCAGAACAGAGGATGCTTTCAATTTCCCACTCGGATATGGAGTATCACCAGCAGCGACGGGATGGTCCAAGTCTCTACTGCAGGAAAGCATTACTTTCCCGTCAGATTTCATCAACGACTCTAATGTTTCCGGGCTTGATTCAGACGGTGGAGGTGAAATCGAAACCGAAATCTCTTCTCTACACAACTCCGTACTCTGTTCGGTCTTCGCTGCTGCTGCTGCTGCAACTTCTTCCTCGATAATCACGTGTTGTTTGCGCAGACGATGACGTCGTTGTTGTTTCTCTTCAGTTTGAGTAGCAGCATCAGCGGCGACTGATTTTCCGTTGGAATTGTTACCATTCAACTCGGCCTTGTACACTTTATACTCGTGTAGGTCAACAGAGCTACATGACTGATTCCGACGTCTTCGGTTGTTGTTTCTACTCAACGGGAATGGATCAGGTCTGAGCTCTCCAGACTTGGCCAATGTCTCCGTCTCAAGCTGCTGATCGAAACTGGAGGAAGATTCAGTGGAGGATTTCGAGATCAAACAGCTGCTGTTACTGGTTATGGTCGAGGCAGTAGAAGAGTGTTGTAGAAGAATCTCGGAGCCTTTGAGAACGTATTCTTGGCCGTTCACTGGCTGTATCAAATCATTCCCTTCTAGATCGTGCCAAACGTAACCGTTTCTATAGCTTCTGAAGCAGAAATTAACGTTAAATGAACATTCAGTCGAATGGAATAGAATCGAGCGAATTCATAGCTTGATACGATAGGATTAGGAGGAAAATCACACCGTTTTGCAGACCAGGAGTACCGACTCGCCATGCATTTTCCACGGAGTAAGTTCAACCTGTTGATAAAATCTGTAGAATAATTACAACTTCAGCTTATCAGTGTTTTTAGAGAAGCCCGCGCGAAAGAGAGAGAGAAAGAGATCTGGACAGATCAAGTGTAATTGGTGAGTGAGACAGAGTAGATGAAGAAAAAAAGTAATTACTGAAGCTAGTAAATAACCTCTAAGAAGCAGTCCATGGGAGGAAGAAAGAGGTATCTCCATGAAATGAGGATGCTCGAGTTGTCCATTCCTCGAAATGTAGTAAACGACCGGAACCGAAACGAGATCTCTACTTTCGACGAGTTTGCCATTGTTCGATCTCGGTTTGTTACCACTAGTGTGATGAGATTCTGTCCAGACCGGTGTTCTCTCGGGACTAATCTCCCTATCCTTCCACTTTTTCCACTGTAACTGCGTCGACAACACCGGCTCGCTTCTCTCTCCTCCTCCCCGAGAAGATGATGCGGTCAGTGCCATTATGGCTCTCTGTCTGTGTGAGAAAGTTGAAACTGAGAAATGAAAAGCTAGAGCAGAGCGGTAGTAGTAGAGTGATGGTCAGCGAGCCTTTATGGAGAATAGGTTCTTCTTACCACGTACTATTTGTCTGTTGACTTCTCTCGGGGGTTTTCTAAAAGCCAAGCACGAATGTGTTGGAGTGAGCGAGATATGGACAGCGAGCGTGTTGATTCACAGCAACCAAGGCGAAGACCTATGATATATGTCCCTGAAAAAGGGGGAAGACGGTGGGAGGTTTGATGCAATTGCGGAAGGTCAGGTCAGGTTAATCTCCCCTTTTGTTTGAACAGAATGACTGAACCTTCCGAGTGTGTGAAAGCAAGGAAATGAGATAGACACCCCAAAAGTGGTGTTTATATAGAGGCTGGTCGGGGGAGAGAAGTAAAGAGATGAGTGACGGTGGTTGGGTTTGTTTCCTAATTCAAGAAATATAAAATTAAAGAAATATAATTTTTTTTTCAAAATTTATGAAATGCAAATCAACAGCTAAAAATATTTATGCTAGTTAAGAAAAGTTCAAAATTTGAAAAAAATTTAACTAGTATAATAAAGACTATTAGAAAGAAAAACCTCTGATTTAAACAATTGTCCGTGTAACCGTAACTACTTTTACAATGTAGATAATTATATAAAATATAATAAAATAAATGATAAAAATAAAAATTATTTTTCTACTTTAAAAACATAGTAATTCAAAATTAATTAACAAACTTATTAATCATTTTAAAAAACATCATAAAATATTAATATTTATTAAATAATATGTAGAAAAATTAATTTTTTTATTAACTTCCAAAATTCTATTAACATTTGTTAAAACAAAATTTTAATTATCATGTTTTAAAAAAGAAATTAAACTTTAAATAGAATAAAAATGGAGATATTATTTTCCTTAATAACTAATTTTCACTTTTTTATACACTACTTATTTAATATGTCAAGAGAGATGTACAGTCAATTCTCTAATTTATTAGTTTTTTTGTGAAAAGGTTAATGAAGAAAGAAGTAAATTTAAGCTTGACAATTTTTCAAAAATAATGAATTATTTTATGTTAATTTTTCTAAATGATCTCTTTTATACAAATTTAAAATCATTTCTTCAAAATAAATTACTTCTAAAATTTAACGTCCATTTATGTCTTTGAAAATGTATGTTCATATTTTTAGGTACTTAATAAATTTAAAATATTTATTTAATTTTAAAAGTATTTTATGATACTTTATTATATTTAATATTTAATCATTTGTTTTTATATTTGTACGGTTGTTTTTATATTTGTACAGTTATTTAATTATTTAATTTTAAAAGTATTTTATAATATTTTAGTATTTATTATATTTAATATTTTAGTATTTATTATATTTAATATTTTAGTATTTATTATATTTAATATTTAATCATTTTTTTAGGATTTTCTAAAAATTAACAACATCTAGTGACATATTGTAAACTTCCAAAATTATTTGTTAACTAGTATAAATATTAATTTTTATTAATTTTCTACTGATCAATATTTCATGAATTTTAGAGAAAATTTAACGGAAGGAAGAAGTTGGCGCTTCTATGTGGTTTCAGGCCATGTGTCAAAATTATATTGGAGGGAAAAAAAGGGTTAATAATCTTCTCTACGTGACTTTTCTTTCTAAATGTGTGAATGTGGACATAGGTCCATAGGAGAGAGAAATAATATATTTTTTAAATGATATAACATAAAATAAGAGTGCAAAAATAAAAATATATATACCATATTTCATTATTTTCCATGCTCTTAAAAACAAGATGAATCATGCATATGTTTTGGTAAACATATTATTTTATGTTTTTAGAATGAGTATATATTAGATATTTTTAAAGTGAAACTTATTCATTAGTAAAATGAATCTTCTTTAATAATAAAATGAACCTTATTCATTAACAAAATGAATCTTACCTAAAACACTCTAAAAACCACCCTAGGAAAGTTAAGGTTTGTAGTGCAGGGTTTAAGGTCCCTAAACCCTTAACCACAAAACCTAAAAAACTGTCGAGTCAGTGACGATAATATAAAGCGTAGAAATATGCCAAAAAGATTACCTACCCCCCAAACACCCTAAAAACCACCCTATGAATGCTAAAAACGTCTAAGACATTTTTATGGTTGGTAGTGCAGGGGTTAGACCCTAAACCCTGAACCACAAACCCTCAAAAACTGTCGAGTCAGTGACGACAATATAAAATGCAGAAATAATGCCAAAAAGATTATCCTACCCCCGAAACTGTTATAACCCAAAGTTTTATTGCGTTTTATTTGGTCACAAGTTAATTGTGTGGGTTGTTTAATCCTTCAGGACATGGGAGTCCTTTCGATTAAAGACGAGGGCGAAGGAGTCATTTCCCCTTTCTTATTCTATTCCTGGTGAGGATAATACCCTTAACCTATTTTATTTCCATTCCCTCTTAATTACTCTCTTTTCTAATCACGTTCTCACGACTCGCCAGTATGCTCCTCCCTTCATTGCTCTCTCTCTTCTCTCTCAAGCGCCGTTAATCTTCTCGTTCAGTCAAGGCTCCATTGTTGTCGGTTCTGGTATCCAAGTTCTACTGTGGATTGCCCCTTCGTTGCGGATTCCGGGTCTCTTCGAGGTAGGTGTGTCAGATTCTCCTTTCTTTAATTCTTCTGTTCCTGAGTTTTCCCCGTTCTGATTGCCCTCTACAATGTAAATTGTGATTCAGCGTTGGTCCCTGTATCTCTATCAATTCCTCCTGCAATTGGCTTCCCCTGCTAGTCCGCTGTCAGAATTCAGGTGAGGGTTGTGTTGCATTCTTCGAATTGCAGTTTCAGATTTGGTAGTCTTGTTCAGTTCTGATTGAGGGTTTCCTCTTCGTTGTTTTGGAATTCAGTGGCTGTTTGGGGTTGTGTGTTCGGTGTGCGTTTCGGCATCGTCGTTGGCTGCACTATGCTGTTCAGATTGGGTTTCGTCTGCTAATTAATCGAGGTAGGTGGCTGATGGATTCAATTAGTGTGTTCAGCCTTGGGGAGTTTCATTCCGGTTCTGAATTCTGATTGTGTTCTATCTTTGTTTTGTGGTTGCGAACTGTCTGTTTAATGGTGCTTTAATGCCTACAAACCCCCAAGGTTGTTTTCTACAAACTGCTTCTGTTTTGTTGTGTTTAAACCTCTGTTTTGATGTGAAATTCGGTTCTGGAAACTGCACTTTTTGGTATGTCCGAACGTCTGTCCGAGCTTTGACGTTCGGACATGCCCTGTTGCGCATGTGTCTTCTGAGTTTTTCGCTGTGTCCGGACTTCCGTCCGAGCTTTGAAGTTCGGACGGGGTGCGAGGACGGGTCCGACTTACAAGTCTCGAACGGCGTCCGAACTTGTAAGTCCGGACAGAAGTTCGGAGACACCCTTCTGCATTCTCTGATTTTGCTTCGACTTGTGTCCGAACTTTGTCGTTCGGACACATGTTCGGACATTACGCGTGTTTGTTTTCCGAAAACCGTCCGAACATCCGTCCGAGCTAAGATGTTCGGACACCTCTGTCTCTGCCTCTGTTTTGAAGTTCGACCTATGTCCGAACTTCCACGTTCGGACACATGTTCGGATATCCGTCTGATTTTGCCTTCCGAGTCTCGATTTGCGTCCGAACGTTGATGTCCGAACACAAGTTCGGACATGGCACTGTTTTGACCATAACTTGCTCGTTGGAGCTCCGTTTTGACTTCCGTTTGCGGGGTTGGATTCCCCTTCTGATTTCCAAGCTATGTATGTGCTTTCTGGTGCCTTTGGCGCATATGCTTATCTGTATTTAAGCTTCTGTTTTAGGACCTAGTTATCTCTGTATCTGAACCTTTGGATGGCTGGTTTAGCTGTCTCGTAGCGCGCTATGTAGGATATCCTTCTGTTTTACGGGTGATGTTCCCCGTTCTGTTCACAGGTGTTCCACCTGTTCTGTTTACGAGTGAGGTTTCCTCGTTCTGTTCACGAGTTGTTTACTCGTTCTGTCTGTATGCTGTGATCAACTAGGGTCCCCTTCTGTTTTCGCTTATGTTGCTTTTGAACTCTGATTAGTCCTTTTGTGTTTGAACTTCTGTTTCTGATCTCTGTCATGGTATATGTTTTCCTTCTATCTACTTCTGTTTGATAACATTCTGTAAATGTTTTGAGCATGCTGGTTGATGAAGTTGGTCATCTACTGGACATAGTTGTTTGCTCATTCCCCTACTTTATCTAACATTGTAGATTGATCAGCGAGGATCACTTTGTTCAGCTTCTGGAGTTTAGTTTTTGTTATGTTTTCTGATTCTTTTGAGACATTTACATTTAGCTTTGTAGCCTACGGGCTTGAGTAGTATTTGACACTACTTCTGACTGGTATTTTGTATTTGGGTCCGAGTTACCCTGTTATGTTTTGTCACGTTATCTTTTGCATAAGTATTCGTTTTGGGCCTTTCTCTGTTTATTTATACGCGTTAGTTAGAGCCTTGCGTTATTAAGTAATAATACGCGGCGTGTAATACCCCTAACTCCTAGGCCAGTGTTTGGGGGTGTTACGGAAATACCCTAAAAATCACCCTATGAATGCTAAAAACGTTGAAAGCATTTTAATGGTTTGTAGTGTAGAGTTTAGGGTCTAACGACCCTAAACCATAAACCACAGACCCGAAAAACTGTCGAGTCAGTGATGACAATATAAAGTGTAGAACTAATGCAAAAAAGATTACCCCCCCCCCAACACCCTAAAAACTACCCTAAGAGTACTAAAAATGTCGAAGGGATTGTAGTGCAGTGTTTAGGGTCTAACAAAATCTGATTCACTTTTTAACAACCTTTGGTTCACTTTTTAACAACCTTTGATTCCCTTTTTCTAAGCTTAAGATTTACAATGAATCTTAAAACTTATGTACATATAAAAATAAAAAATTTATTAAAACATACTCAAGTTGGGTCTTATTTTGAAGAGCTTAATTTATGATGAACAATGGTATAAAATTTATGTTATTTGGACATATATAATAAAATACAACATTTTAAAGTTTTACAAAATGATAAAGTAGAAAAGGACAAAATAGATACTAGTGTCACGATCAAAATCACCAAATTTAATTACATTATATGAAATGACATTTTATAAAGTAGCCCAAAATATAATAACATCTCATAAAATTTTCTATTTTAATTTATAAGGGCTGAAAGAGAGAATTTAAAACTGTGGAAGGTGGCTAATGGAACAAAGAAGACTGATTGCAAGCCTTTTTGATAAAGGAAAAAAAGAAAGTTATGATGAGGCAGTGGTAGCGTGGAGTTATGAGTAGGGGTGGCAAAATGGGTTCGCGGGTCGTGTCAGGCTAAACCCAAATCCGATCCGTTTATTAAATGGGTTAACCCGACCCAACCCGTTTAATTAATCGTGTTCAAATATGAAACCCAAACCCGACTCGTTATTAAACAGGTTGACATGTTTATTAAACAGGTTGACCCGTCTGACCCAATTAATTAATCATGTCCAAATTTGAAACTGAAAGCCGCATATTTTAAACTCAAACCTAACCTATTTAGTTATATATAAGAAAATAATTTGACTAATTAATATTAGTTTTGTCATTCTATGATATTAACTTTACTTTAAATTAATATTTATTTGTTAATATTTTTCATATCTAGGTATATACAAATTTGATAAAAATATTAAATTTATAATATATATTAGTTATATAAATTACTTAAACAGGTTAGCGGGTTACATATGTTAAACCCAAACCCGACACGGTTATTAAATGAGTCGTGTTTGGATTGATCTGTTTATTTAATTGTGTCAAATTTTAAAACTCAAACCCGCTAACTTTGTCGGATTTGTGTTGATCAAACGGGTCGTGTTGAAATTGCCACCCATGAGACAGCGGTAGAGTGGAGTGGATGCGGCGGACAACAACTACCAGACAAAACTGAATTAAATTTGTTTGGATTTTTGGGATGTTCTGAACTCGGAGAAGGGGTGAATCTGGATTAATAAAAAAATTTGAAGTAGGGGAAAATTATGAATTTGCCTTTTATGGGCAATCTGCGGCATTGACAATGGCAATCACCAGTTCGTTCTGGGGGCTCTACTTTTTCCTTGGTAGCGTTTTGTGACTTTGTCCAAAAGGTCCTTTTGTTGTTTCAAACTTTCAATAGTTTGAATTTTGGTTTAGTAGTGCATTAATTTAAGTGAAGCACTTTCTGAGATTCCTTAAAGAACTTCTTTATTTGAAGAAAAAGGAACTTTTATTGACCAAAAAGGCTCATACTCTTTGACTTGTTATGACATTATCAAACACTATAACACGTGGCATCATCAAACAAAAAGCATGGAGAACTTAAGTTGACTTTATCATATCAAAGTCATTACATACTGAACTAAAGACGAATATCCACAAGTCATTTCTTAAAAAGGATGGAAACAGATAAATCAATATTCATCAATACAATACTAAAAACGTGAAGTCCATAATTTTATTCATGGAGTAGAAGAGAAAGTAGACCGTTTGGAATCACCAACGCCAGATTTTATATTTCTAAAATAAATGGGCACCAGTCAGCCAGTATCTCTATCTTATTAGTACTGAACATTAATTTTAAATGGGTATTTGTAAATTCAGTTTAGATAGATGGAGAAAAATTAAAATTGAGTAACAATTTTTATCCACCAGTTCATCATGTTTAACATCCATCATCCATTTCAACCATCTACATATTTTATTGTGTTCGTTCGAATAAGTTTATTTATCAAATATATATTGAATCTAAACACATGATCACACATACTTGGTTTGATTTTGCGCATACATCGATTATGTCATTAGATAACCCTAAAATTTATGGGTTCATTTCAGCTCTAGTATAAGTAAAGTGATTGACATCCGAGTGGTGGAGGACTGAAGTAGGGGACGGAAGGTCCTAAGTTTGAATCATCTTACCACCCACTTTGGTGGGGAAATGAGTTTTTCTCTTATTACTCATTCTAGGGGAGTGGAGGAATGGAGTTTTCTCTCCGATTACCTGGTGGGGGAAATGAGTTTACTCTCCGATTACCCAGGCGTAGAAGAGGAATGGAGTGGCGTGTAGGATGGTCCCAAGACGAGCATGTCCGCCATATCGGTTTTAGTAAGAGGATGTCCCGTGTATTGTCTGTGTAAGGTAGGACTAGAAAGGTATGTAAGAGTTGAGTCGAGTTGGTGTTGTTTGATTTGCCCTTGCGGCACCCTAGGCCGTGCCTATAATTATATAAAAAAAAAAAATCAGCTCTAGCATAAGCGTGGTATTTATGGCTGACTTAGGCTCCGTTCTATGGTAGCGAGTAGGGAATTAATGTGCTTTTTGTTAAAAATGCTTGACAAGTGTCAGATTTTAATTGTTGTATATTTCACCATGGTACAGTTGTCTACCTGATATTTGTTAACCACATCATACTTAAAGCAAATGCAGGATTACCTACTTTTCAAGCGGTGAGCGAACGCTCCCTTATTCATGACTCTTATGCGGTCCTTTATGCCTTTCAATACTTCTTTTTGTTCGGAGCATTGCATAATCCTAATTGTGACACGTATACTAAGTCATTCCTTCCCGCAGTTTTCCTCTTCGCCATCTCTTCTTTACTCTAGTGTTGAATGAAACTTCACCAACCTCTCTTTTCTCCTTCTCGCATTTACGGTGAGTTCAACTGCCATGTTAATGGCTACTTGGTTGTGCAAGATCTATCTGCTGTAGATGACAGTTTGATTTTACCCGTATATGCGCGGTTATTTTATTTCTCATTTAGTATATCTTGACCTTGACAAGTTTTAGAGATGGTATTCTACAAGCTAGAGTTTAGCCTGTGGATTTGGGTTAAGATGGTTCGCTTGTGGACAGGATTATGAAGGAGTATCGAGTATAGTAACGTGCAAGGAAAGTGACAACAGGATTTACGTGATTCGGTCGTAAATGACCTAGTCCACAAGATGTATGAAAGAGGTTCTAAGTAAGAGAAATGGTGTAGCAATAGAGGTACAAGGAGTATTTGTGAGTACTAGGTATGTCTCCGCCAACTATGTATGTTTAATAAATGTACATTGATTGCTATTTATTGGGAAAAGGGTGAAGGATTTGGTGCGTCTCTAGGTCTCGTCGCTTGCTGCTAGCAGGGTTGAAGAAACGGGTGTGCTTTGAGATAGGGCTGGCATCACCTTGGTTAGGTTACTTTGTTAGGGACGAAGCTTCCTCGCTTTGTTCGGCTACCCATTCTTAATTGTGGAGAGGCCACTTGTTGTCTTATGGAATTAATAGTGTGTCAGAGTGGCGTGCAAGTTGGTAACCATGAGTTCCTAGGGCGGTAATGACGGGTTGTCTTGATGGGTTTGATTGGGGAGGACGTCAAAGGGATGAGTGCTAGGTCATGAGTGATTTTCCTGTGACGTGGGAGGTCGCCCGGGGTTTCCGTTGGTGGCACCCGGTATCTCTCTTCGTCTCGAGCCCTGGAGGGATTGGCTTCCGAGCTTGATGTCTATCAGACGAGATACTTACTAGTCAGGGTCTCCGTATCTTGACAGATGTCTTTGCTCAGCGCATGTGATTATGAGAGGAAGTATGGTTAATATCTTGGTAATACTGTTTAAGGTGTGGCTGATCACATTGTACCAACACTAGTCCCTCAAGTCTTGCTTTCGAAGCTACGAGGGAAGCGAGAGTTTTAACGGGTTTGAGTGGATCTTCTTTTTGGAGTTTGAGCTGGAAGTGGGGTTTATCTGTTTACTCGTTGGGGTCCTTGATGCGGGTGTTTTTGGCTTGCTCGACAGGTATGCCTTGTTTTTGTTCACGTCTGACTTGAGTGGCCGAGGATGTGTAAGTAAGGGTGTGAAGCTTGAGGTATTGTTGATTGAACAAGATGTTGAGGTAATGAGTGTCAGACCATGGGTGCTTCTATGTTGGTGGGGGTTTGGCCTTGTGTGTTGCTTGGCTCTGGGGCACCTTTTTTGGTTCGTCCGGGTGGTTCCTGGTGTGCACTAGTCCCCCAAGTTCAACTTTCAGCGGCTGTGGACGGGAAGTTGAACTTTCTTTTATCACTACAATCACTGGTGCGAACGGAAGCAGAAAACACGGTTGAAACTGTTCAAAAACGACGGTTCTGAACCGTCTTTTAAACGCCCGTCATTTTTTGTCATATGTCTTAAGCGACGGTTCAAAAACCGTCTTTTAAGATACATTAAGCGACGGTTTTTTCGAACCGTCTTTTAAAAGCTCCTGAACGCAATTTTTTTTTAATCTAGTCTCATTGCCAAGATTAACTTGTAATCTATGGCGCTGTCTGGATTCGAACCCGCGACCCATGATAAAATCGATCCCACACTCGCACCCCTTACCACTAGGCTACTGCATCAAATTCGTTTATTTTATGAACAAAACACATATATGTAAATAAGACTAATTCGTTTATCTTATTAAACTACTAATTTAGTAAAATGATAAATGCTAATTATAAAATTATATAATAAAACCAAGTTACAATGCAAATTATGAAATTATATAAATAATAAATATTTTTTTCAATAATAATTATAATGCTATTATAAAAAGACTAATTTACTAAGCTTTTATAACATATATATGTTTAGCGCTTTAAATGACGGTTTCAAGTAAACCGTCTTTTAAAAGTGCTTCGCCGACACTTTAAATGATGGTTTCAAGTAAACCGTCATTTAAAGTGCTTCGCCAGCACTTTAAATGACGGTTTCAGGTAAACCGTCTTTTAAGAGTGCACTTTAAAAGACGGTTCATTTAAAACCGTCTTTTAAGAGTGCTTCGCGCGCGTATGAGCAGCACTTTAAATGACGGTTTCAGATAAACCGTCTTTTAAGAGTGCATTTTAAAAGACGGTTTTGTTTTAAGAGTGCATTTTAAAAGACGGTTCTAACAGAACCATCTTTTAAAGTCTCTTCGCGCGCACACACAGCTAATTTAAGACGGTTTTCGCTAAAACCGCCTTTTATAGGCCGTGTTTTTTGATATTTTTTCTACTAGTGAATTTATTTCTCGATGTAGAGGCAAAAATATTTAAGCTAAAGTTTTTATATCCTTCATGAACTTGAGAATTTTATTTAAAGAAAATTTCACCCACTTATCATCAATTCATCTAAATCACCCATGGATGACTTATGAATAATGGGTGATACATCCGGGTGATGGATGGGGATGATGCTCCATCCCACCGAAACCCGATCCATTAACATCCATATTCATAACCTCTCAATAGTTCATCAATTGTCTAAATAAACCAAATGAAAACACTAGGTCGACCCTTAGGCTTTGTTCTCATTGAAGATATATTATACCATGAGAGATGAAGGTTATTTGTTAATGGGACTCACTAGTTTAACGGTATAGATTCAATGAGCTAATTATCAAACACTAGTGGGAGTAGCGTTCTACTTATTATTTTTTTTTTCCATCTTCTTCTGAGTAGGCATCGAGCTTGAGAACCGAGCTTTAGCTTTCAAATAAACCCCTAGTTAATAATCTCCATCCTATCTTCATTAGCTTGTAAACAAAACATAACAAAAATGAGAGAATGAATTTACCAATCTTCTTAATTGACACTATTCGTTCATCTCTCCTTCACTAATATGAATCCCTTGGAACCTATATTGTCTTGTTCGTTGTAGTATATTCAAACTTTTTCAATTTGAAAGAATATGACATCATTTATTCTCGGTTGAAAAAAAAACATAATATACAGATTATAGATACCGTACTGGGTTTGGACCAGATGTGTTTTATAAATTTAATTTTATGGATACTTGTATATATTTATTTTTGAACTTTAAACACTTTTGGAAAGACTATAAATTGTGAAATTTTTATATATTAAAATATAAAATAATTAACTAACTAAATAAATAATGAAGATGGACAAAGAATGTAGGAAAAAAAACGTCTTCTTTCACAAAAGTATTGTATTTATGCAAACAAAGTGGGTGATTTTAGCAGTTTTTTTAAAAAAGATGTACTACATTCGAAAGTTACAACTAGTATCTCTTTTTTTTTTCTTTCTCATATTTAAAATCTAAAAGCAATTTCCTCCGAGTTAAAAATTTCAGAAAATTGTGATTATAAATGACGACGAAAGAAACATGCATCTAAAGAGGAACAAATCAATTAAATTCACCCAACTAAAACGTATGATTAGCAAAAAATCGTGCTGTAGTAGGGATTTCTTATTTTGTGTAAATTATTGGGTTGAACTATAATAATACGATTTGAAATTTAAAAGCACTCACTCTCCGGTCTCCACATTCTAAACACATGTACTGGTACTCTACTCGCTGGTATGGGTTCGGTCGGTAGATGAGTATTCAAACTAGTCTTACTATATATCTTTCCCAGTGGGACCCACCCCTTTCCCTATACTAAATTTTGCAGAGGGGCGAGGGTGCACGCCGCCGCATATAATTTATGCGGCCTTATGAGTTACACCCAGTCAGCAGTCTAGTCATTGCTGACTGGACTGTTTTTTATTATGTTAACTTTAAATTAGTGTATTTTTTAAATTAAGTCCAAAATGTAAAAAAATTATACCATTGTTCATCTAAATTCAAGTTCATCAAAACAAGACCAAACATGAATATGTTTTTGAGAACTTTCAAAATTATATTAATTAATGTATATATGACGTGATTCATATCATTTAGTGTATCATAATATCACTTTTATGATCATAATATCAAAATTAATGAATCATGTTCATTTTAGTGTATCATATATAAGATAAAAAATTTACACAATAAACAACAAAAATAATATTTGTTTATGTATGAAAAATACGCAATTCGCCATATGAGGTTTAAAATACACCATACAACAATAATAATACACTACAAAACAATAATGATTTTTATCGGTTCCGAAGTTTGTTATCTAATTCACCACTTATTAGTTAATGAATCATAATCAATTTTAATGAATCATAATATCAAAATTAATGAATCATCTTCATTTTATATTCATCGCAAACATATAAGAATAAAAAATTTTACACAATAATACAACACAAAATAATATTGGTATGTATGAAAATTACGTGATTTGTCATATAAGGTTTAAAATACACCATACAACAATAATAATACACTACAAACAAAATGATTTTGATCGGTTATGAAGTTTATTATCTAATTCACCACTTATTAGTTAATAATTATAATATCAATTTTAATGAATCACAATATCAAAATAGTGAATCATATCTTCATTTTAGTGTATCATCATAAACATATAAAAATAAAAATTGCAAACAGAATATACCACAAAACAATATTCGATATGTATGAAAAATACATGATTCATCATATACACAATAGTAATAGACTACAAAACAATAATAATTTTGTATCGGTTCCGAAGTTTGTAATCTAATTCACCACTTATTACTTAATGATCATAATATCAATTTTAATGAATCATAATACAAAAGTATGAATCATATTATCATTTTAGTATATCGTATACATGTAAAAATAATTTTTTTTTAGTAGTCTAAATATTCATGACTGGTCCTTGTTTTGAAGAGCTTGAATTTAGGTGATAATGATATTTTTTTCTTATTTTGGACTTATATTAAAGTTACAACATTTAGTTAATATATTAAAAAGGCAGCCCAGTCAACAAAACAATCCATCAACAGCTGACTGGACTGCCACATCACTAGAGTGTACGCTGTAGGGTGCGAACGTCCCGTAGCATAGAATTCGCCCTAAATTTGACCCTTCTCTCTTCTCTCACTACCTAACTATTTTGACTCGTATTCTGTTCCATTCCAAACTCTCTGTTTATCCGAGATTTCGTAAAGATTTTTCAATCCCCGGGGGCCCATTTTGAGGTTCAACAAAATGATACCCACCCGGTCTTACCCACGTGGAAACCCGACAAGCCGAAAGAGAATAGACTTCCGTTGACCATTGGCCATCAATTAATCGTACGAATAACAGATGAGGCAAGAGGAGAGGAAAGTTTAATTTTCTACCGTACGATGTGATAAGGGGATGATCAGATTCAGATCAATCTTGGGTAGGCAGAGTGATGCACGTCTGTAATAAAAAACGCCATCGTATCGTATCAGGCCAGGCATCTTCAACCGTACACGTAGACGATTCAACTCTTGCAATTACGAGATAATTTGGTTTGGTTTGGTCTGGTCTGGTTTCTTAGAGGCGGGCCCTAGTTATCCATTCCAATATATTAACATGGGCCGGTCCGGTTGATCGGTTTCGTTTTGTGTGGGAGAAGAACGTGAATGAATGGGGAGAAGAAATAAGAATTTCATACACGCGAGTCCATGTGAACTTCCAGTGTACTTGCAGTTTCGTAAAGTAATGGGTTCGAAATTAAAACGTAGAAAACGATGGCACAATAGATAATGGTTAATGTTTACATTTTTTTTTTGAAAAGTTTTAAAATATGGTAGCTTTAATGAGGACTTATATTAGACCTAGTAATAATAGTAACATCTTTCAAAATTTTAAAAATTTAAATGATTGCATGTTTGAGTTTGACCATCATGATGATAATGGAGGAGGTCATAATTGTAGTGAAAGAGACACAGCGTAAATAATAAGTCAGTCAAAAGAAAAAACGATGCACAAAAGTTGGAAATGAATATTGACTCTACGAATATTCAAACGAAGAAAAAATGAAGATGAACCTTAACACTTGTTTTCACAAAAAAAAAAAAAAAATGAACCTTAACACTTAATTGTATGTAATACTCCCTCCGTCACACTGAGTGTGTCCTGTTTATTATTTGAATGTACTTTTGACTTCAATATTTAACATATAAAATAATATATTTTTATAAATCTATGTTTTATAATGAAATCTTTATGTGAAATACTATATATTTTGTATAATTTAATTTTTAAAAATTATTTTATCTTATATGTTTAATATTGAAGTGGAAAAAGTATCAAAAAACAAATAGGACACTGAACGGATAGAATATTTTAAAATTCACTTATCTTCTGTAAATGAGGCCGGTCGTCCACACAATCAATACGGCCCAATTATTTCCATTAAAAAATGGACTAGATTGCATTAAGCCCAATCAAAGTTTTTTCAGCTAAACCGCGTTGTAATCCTTTCTTGGTCTATCCTCTTTCTTTTTTCCCCCAAACACTATTTAATCAATATAATAATAATAATAATAAATAAATAAATAATATAACAGTAATAGTGCCCTCTAAAAAACTTTGAAAAACGTTATCATAAGCTGATTAATTATTCTCAAGATGTACAGAATTCTAATTACAATACGTGTCCGTCCAACAAGACGTCATTTTCTAAAAAAAATGTCATCTTGAATAATATACGAAATTAATCATTCTGGTCGAATGAGTGAGCCATTATTTGTCTATGTCCATAGGTCATAGGGAAACATGTCATATGTTATACTATTCAACAAGTTTTACTAGTTACCAATACCCTGATCGGGACTGAACTTGGTAGGGAGAACTAAGGATCGATCCCCCGCAATGGTTATTGGGAGGGGACTGGAACCTATTCATCCAGAGTGATCCCCGATCTGGATGTAGTCCAATAGGGTGAACCGGGTGGTAGACAAAAAAACAAGTTTTACTAGTTTATAGTAGAGGTGTTGACGGAAAATCACAATCACCAAACTAGAATCAGAATCGGTGAATGTGAAATTAAAAATCCGGTTATTAATGTGGTTTGTAACGAGACCGTTTAATGACCTAATTTTAATAATTAACTTTATAGAATTTGGTTAATCGAAAAACTATTTAAACCTTTTAATTATTTTACTTCTTAGTAATGATTAGAATAACTAAAAATAAGTATGAAATTCTATATATAGTTAATTACTAATTATACTAAAACTGATAAATTTTACCAAGACCAATGACTAAACACCTTAAAATACCATCAAAATCCGTAGAGCTTAAATTATTTACTAATTACAGAAGAAACAAAAAAACATAAATACATAATTCCTGTAGAACCGTACCGAATCTAATATTAAGTGTAACGGTTAACCGTTTATAGATAAATCATACTCCCTCCGAATTGATCCTTCTGTTTATTTTATGGTATGTTTTTCCAGTTTAATATTAAGCATATAAGATAAAATAATTTTACATACAATTTAGCATCTAAATAATCACACACAAAACTTAAATTTTTAAAATTATTTTATCTAATATGTTAAATATTAAAGTCAAACAACATGTCTGAATGAAAACGGAAGGAGGGAGTATATACTTATCAAATTTAACTAACCACCTATACTGTTAACCAGGATATGAGTTTAGTAGTAAATTAAAATCTATTTAATAAAAGCCATGATGGTGGTAAAAGCTTTCGCAACCTAAGTTCAAAAAAACGATGATAATAAATTATAAAGCATAGGAACTTTCTCTACCCGCTACCGTAACAAAAGTTGTATTTGGTATACACCTTATCATGGTGAGGATTAGTTATTTATAATCAACTAATAGGAACTTACGAAGTGGATTTTGTGAGATTTAGGTGAAAGGTTTAGTTAGTACGCTCTCAATAAATAACAAAAACTATTGGAGTTAGATTGTATTCTAGGATAACACATGTAATCTTCTTTTATAGTGTGTATTAGGATACAGTTGTAATTTTCCAATATGCGGTCCGGTTTATTTTAGGATATTAAACCGGCTCCTTCTTCTGCTATGTATTTTCCCCTTCTCTGTTAAGCTTCATTACTCACTCAGAAACACATTCTCGATACTCTTTGTAGACATTGTTCTTCCTCTCTCAAATTCAATAATACGAAAGGTTACATTGTTATTGATTTTGTCATGGTATCAGAGCAGAGATTTGAATCCTGCTAAAAATGAGTGGAATCGCAAATCCAAACGACGATGAGTCGCAGGCGAAGAAGATTGCGGTTGAAACTTCGACAACGATCGATTCGATGGATCCTCTTTACGTTCATGTCACGGAGCAGCCGGGACAAACTTTAACTGCGAAATTTACTGGGCAGGGTTTTCTTGCCTGGAAATGGGGGATGCGCAGAGCATTGAGGGCCAAGAACAAATTGGGTTTCATCGAGGGAACCCTAACCAAACCAGATGCGAAAGATTCTGTTCGACTCGCAGCATGGGAGCACGCCAACTCGCTTGTTTGCTCTTGGATCATCTCCTCAGTCGCACCGAATATAGGACGGGGCATGATGTTTTCAGACGACCCGCAGCAGGTATGGAAATGGCTCTGTCGCCGCTACGAAAAAGATAACCTAGCCACAATACATGTTCTGAAAACCCAGATCTCGAGCTTGAGACAAAGTGAAGACTCTATCACAGATTACTTCACGAAGCTTAGAGAGGCATGGGCGGAATACGACGCGGCTTTGCCACAAGAATCATGCGACTGTTGTTCAAGCTGCAAACTGAGTGATGTTTTGGTCAAGCGGAAAGAACAAGAAGAACTGGTCCATTTCCTTATGGGGTTAAAGAAGGAGTATATGCATCTTCGAGGCCAAATTTTAGCCATGAAAGAAACATCAACGCTGGAAGAAGCATATTCCCTCTTAATTCAAGAAGAGGAACAACTCACAACTCACGAATCAAAGGGAGACGCAGAGAACTCTGTAGCCCTAATATCGAAAGGAGCAGATCAATATTTTGGTGTGACCAAGCAGAGAGGAAATGCAAGTTCTGGGAACCCTAAATTTGGGGCGAAGAAACAAATCATCAAACACACTAGTCCCGGCAAGAAGGAAACTCAAAAATGTTCGAACTGCGGGAAACTAGGTCACTCAAGAGATGCGTGTTGGTGGTTGATTGGATTTCCCTCCAAGACGAGAGAGGTTGTTCGAGCAAAAACTGCGGTCGAAGAAGGAAAGAACGCCTGCCCAATGAATGAAGAAGGAAATTCTTACTCCCCAGTCCAAGGCATGAGCACAGATCAACTGGAACAACTGGTTTCTTATCTCCAACAAAGAAAGTCGACTGGCAATTCAAAAGGAGAAGCAATCTTTGGTAACTTTTTAGGTAACACTAACTTAAACTTAAATTTCCTGCCCTGCCTAATATCTAATAGTGACATTGCTTTATCAAAACTGAAAACCATGTGGATTCTTGATTCGGGAGCCACAACACATTAGCGGAAACATAGAATTGCTTTCAAATCTGAAATTTCTGCCTGAAATCAGAGAAATCACTTTGCCTGATGGTTATAAGAAACCTATTCATGAAACTGGAGATCTCATTATCAATGGCGTAACATGCTTAAAGAATGTGATGCATGTTAAATCCTTTAAATTCAATCTGATTTCAGTTAGCAGATTAATGAAATGCCTGAACTTGCAAGTTGTTTTCAATAATGACGTTTGTGCTCTGCAGGATTCTGAATCAAAGTTCTTTAGGAAGTTTAGAAAACCGATCACTGGTCTGTATTTTGTTGACATACAAGTTTTGTGTTCTGTTATTGCTGATGGAAAAACAGAAACTGTCTCTTGTAATTGCATTGATGTGGAAAATATAGAAAAGGACTGTCATAAGAAAGTGTCCTTATGGCATCATAGATTAGGGCATATGCCGTTAAGAAAATTGTATACCATATCTGAGCTCAATATAGAGACAAAGTGTTATACCCAAGGTTTGGTGCAGTTTTCTTTCCTTTTGTCACGCGTATTATTAAGAAGAGCTACTTGATAATTCAGGATGCTGATGTCTTTTGGAGTAAAGACAAGGGCAAGGTGGTCTTTCTCCTTTCTAATTCTTGGTAAGGGATTATTAATTAAATTGAGTTATATTAATAATTCCCTAATCACAATTCTGATCACGCTCCCACTCCCACTCTCTTTCCCCGATCAGTTTTGAAAACCGTCGAGATGCTCCTCTCATCTTCTCAACTCTTCTCTACCCCTCTCGATCTGTCAAGCGCTTCTGTGTTGTTGGAATTCGAAGAATGCTTGTGGTTGCTCCTTCTCTGCTTTCCCGTGATCAGTCAAGGTAAGTTGTAGCAGTTTATCTCCCTTAATTCTGTAATCTGAGAACCCTTGCCCTAACCGTTTTCCCTGCAATCTGATTGGTGAATCAGTAATCCTTCCGACGTTCTTTGTCAATCTCCGCTGCTGTGGGCTGGTTCTGTGTTCGTGACTGTCAGATTCAGGTATGGATTGTGGTTCCGTTTGCGAGGGTAGTTTTCTGAGTTGAGGGTTCAATGTTCTGAATTCGGTTCGCCTCTGCGATTGTGTTTTTTAGTGTGTGTGAAACTGCATTGTTGGTCTGCGCTGCTGGAACTGTGTTGGTTTGGACTCTACATCTGAATTGGGTTTCGTCTCTGCTGTAATTGAGGTAGGTGGCTGATGGATTCGATTAGTGTGTTCAGCCTTGGGGAGTTTCAATTCTGGTATTGATTGTGTTCTGTCTCTGCTCTGGGTTTGCGAATCAGTCTGTTTGAGTGTTGTTTAATAATGTACAAACCCCCAAGGTTGTTTTCTGCAAACTTATGATGTTTTGACATTGTTTTGATGCCTCTGTCTGTTTGAAAATCGTCTCTGTTTTCTGAGTTTTTCGGAGCGTCCGAACTTCCGTCCGACCTTGGAAGTTCGGAAATGCCCTTCTACGCTTTGAATTTCTGAACTTTTTGCCGTGTCCGAACTTCCGTCCGAGCTTTGAAGTTCGGACGGGTGCGAGGACGAGTCCGACTTACAAGTCTCGAGTGGTGTCCGAACTTGTAAGTCCGACAGAAGTTCGGACACACTCATCCCCTTCTTCTGTTTTAGCTTCGACCTGTGTCCGAACTTCGTTGTTCGGACACATGTTCGGACCCTATGCGTGTTTGATTTCCGAAAACGTCCGAACATCCGTCCGAGCTTTGATGTTCGGACACCTCTGCCTCCGCTTCTGTTTTAAGGTTCGACCTGTGTCCGAACATTGATGTCCGGACACAAGTTCGGACGAGCTTCTGTTTTGACCATAACTTGCTCGTTTGAGCTCCGTTTTGACTTCCGTTTGCGGGGTTGGATTCCCCTTCTGATTTCCAAGCTGCCCATGTGCTTTCTGGTGCCTTTGGTGCACATATGCTTAATTGTTTTAAGCTTCTGTTTTGGGACCTAGTTATCTCTGTGTCTGAACCTTTGGATGGCTGGTCTCGCTGTCTCGTAGCGCGCTATGTAGGATCCTTCTGTTCACGGGTGATGTTCCCCGTTCTGTTCACAGGTGTTTCATCTGTTCTGTTCACGAGTGAGGTTTCCTCGTTCTGTTCACGAGCTGATTGCTCGTTCTGTCTGTATGCCGTGATCAACTAGTGTCCCGCTCTGTTTTCTGATTCTGTTGACTCTGACTCTGTTTAGTCCTTTACTGGATGGACTTCTGCTTCTATTTTCTGACATGATTATGGACTCCTTGCGACTCCTTCTGTTTTGTTAATATTCTTAAAATGTTTTGAGCATGCTGGTTGATGAAGTTGGTCATCTACTGGGCATAGTTTTTTGCTCATTCCCCTACTCTATCTAACATTGCAGATTGATCAGCGAAGGTCACTTTGCTCAGCTCTGGAGTTTAGTTCGTTATGTTATTCTGAATTCTTTTGAGACATTTGTATTTGACTTTGAGCCTTTGGGCCTCTTTAAGATAGCTTCCGTTTTGATATTCGTTTGGTGGGTTCTGTAATGACTTTTGGGATGTTACGACATCATTTTGATTATACTTTATTTAAGTATACGTTTTGGGCCTTGTTTGATTATCTGTTTAAGTTCATTTATTAGAGCCTTGCGTTATTATGTAATAATACGCGGCGTGTAATACCCCTAACTCCTTGGCCAGTGTTTGCGGGGGGTGTTACACAACGCCCAATACTCAAACTTGTTCTCCCATGCACTGTGTGTTTTAAAGCTAAAGGCAAGAGCGACATAAATTTCCTATTTCCAGCATTAAAACTACACAACCTCTATAGAAATGATTCATCTAGATATATGCGGTCCCATGAGGACTGAAAAGAAAAAGGACCACAAATACTTTTTAACCATTGTCGACGATTATACCAGAGGTGTTGGGGTCAGGCTTCTTAAACAAAATCAGAAGCCACTAAGAAATAAAGATTTCATACTTGTTGAAAAACAGATGAATCTAAGGGTTAAAGGGTCAGAAGCGACAATGCAAAAGAATTGGGCAAATCCTTACAAGGAATAGATTTTTTTTCAACCAAGGGCATTATCCATCAGACCAGCTGTCCTCACACACCCCAGCAAAATGGGGTGGTGAGAGGGAAGCAAGGTCACATAATGGAAGTGGCTCGTGCCCTTCTTTTCCAGTCTGGCCTAGAAAAATCTTTTTGGGGATATTGTGTAGAACAGTCAACTTACATAATCAACAGAACCCCAAGCAAGGCTCTAAACGGCCAGACTCCTTTCGAAAGATTATTTGGTTTTAAGCCTGATTATCACACTTTAAAAGCTTTTGGTTGTTTAGTCTACATTACAAACATAGATCCAAACAGAGGTAAACTTGACTCTCGGGCTATTCCTTGTATCTATCTTGGGACTGTAAGAACACCAAGGGAGCGAGAGTTCTCACCTTAGAAGAAAAAAAAACAGTCAGAACTAGTCGTGACACCACCTTTTTTGAAAACATTTTCCCCCTCAGAGAGAAAGAGTGGACAGACCTTTACCATAAAGATGAAACAGAAACAGAAACTATTCTTCCTTTCCAGTGGCCATTAGTCCAGAAGATGATGATCCCATAATTCAAAGCAAATAACTATGAGGGAAAACAACAATCAAGAGAATAGAGAAGAAGATAACCCCTAATGAAGAAAAACATCAATCCACTGAGTTCATTGAGGAAAACACACCCCACGAGGAGGAACAACTTCAACCCATTGAATCCACCACCCTTAGAAGGTCCAATAGAATACCAAGAGTCCCATCAAATACAATGATTATTTTTGCTCTTCAGCCCATACCAATGAGGATTTTTTCTCTACCATCATGGCAGCCAGGTTAGATCAAGGAAATCCAAGCAATTTACCCCTTTCTTCCATGAACACTCTCTCTACCATAGAAACTCTTACTGATTTTCTTCAAAATCAGACAGTTCTCTCCTGCACTCTATCAGAAAACACCAACACTTTCCTTGACAAACTTGAAAGCCTAGAAGAGAACCCACAAACTACAACAAGGCTAGTAAAGATCCTAGATGGGGTTAGAGCAATGACAGAAGAATTGAGGCTTTAAAACTGAATAATACATGGACTGTAGTGGACCTTCCTAAAGGAAAAAAAAGACTATTAGCTGCAAGTGGGTGTACAAGACTAAGCTAAAGGCCAATGGGGACTTAGAAAGATTTAAGGCAAGACTAGTTGTAAGGGGTTTTACTCAAAGACAAGGTCTGGACTACGAAGAAACCTTCTCCCCCGTAGTCAAACACACAACCATTAGAGCCTTGTGATAATGACAGTTAAGAAAGGATGGATCCTTGATCAACTAGATGTGAACAATGCATTTCTTCATGGATACCTCCATGAAGATGTGTACATGACAATCCGCAAGGTCTCAAAGTTAATGGAGAAAACAAGGTTTGTAAACTGAACAAATCTATCTATGGTCTCAAGCAAGCCTCAAGACAATGGTATGAGAGGCTTGCTGAGTTCCTAAAGAAGTTGGGATTTCATCACTCTTTAAATGATCATTCTCTGTTCATTAAAAGAAACAAAACTAATATTACCCTTTTAGGAATCTATGTTGATGACATCCTTGTTGTTGGAAACAACATCAAAGAAATAAGGCTTCTGAAAAATCAGCTAAACAAGGAATTTAAGATCAAGGATTTGGGGAAACTTAACTATTTTTTGGGAATGGAGTTTTTACAAACAGAAGGGGGTGTTATAATGACACAAAGAAAATACATTAATCAAATCATAAAAGATTATGATATGAAAAAATCCAGAACTGTTGTCTCCCCCTTACCGGTCAACATAAAATTGTATCCAGATTCTGGTTACAAATTAGAAAATCCCACCAAATACAGGACCTTGATAGGAAAACTCAATTTCCTAACTAACACCAGACCTGACATTAGTTATGCTGTTCAATACTTAAGCCAGTTTCTGCAATCTCTAACAACTGAGCACCTGAAAGCCGCATTTCATACTTTATCTTATATAAAGGGCACTTCAGGTTTTGGTTTATTTTTAACTGTAAAGATGATTTTGAACTGGTTGCTTATTGTGATTCAGATTGGGCTTCGTGCCTAATCACAGAAAATCTGTGTCGGGATATTTATTTTGCTTGGTGGATGTCCTTGAGCTGGAAATAAAAAAAGCAGGTATCAGTCTCTCTATCTTCTGCAGAAGCAGAATATAGAGCCATGAGGCAAGTTACAAGTGAGCTCAGTTGGTTAAGCAGACTACTTAATGAAATAGGTATTACTAATATCACTCTTGTTCCTTTAAACTGCGATAACCTTGCTGCAGTACATATAGCAAAAAACCCGGTTTCTCACGAACGCACAAAGCACATTGAGTTAGATTGTCACTTTGTGCGTGAGAAACTACAGCAGGGTCTGATCCATGTGCAGTATGTACCCAGTAGAAATCAACTTGTTGATGTAATGACAAAGGCCTTGACTGGTAAGAACTATCGAGGTCTGTTTAACTCTCTTGGCTTGCAGGAACATAAAGACAGTGGATGAATTTCAGAAAGGGCAAAATCACACTTCACACACAGTGCAGACTGTACTTTTGAGGGGGGGGGGTATTGGAGTTAGATTGTATTCTAGGATAAACACATGTAATCTTCTTTTATAGTGTGTATTAGGATACAGTTGTAATTTTCCAATATGCCAGTCCGGTTTATTTTAGGATACTAAACCGGCTCCTTCTTCTGCTATGTATTTCCCCTTCTCTGTTAAGCTTCGTTACTCACTCAGAAACACATTCTCGATACTCTCTGTAGACATTGTTCTTCCTCTCTCAAATTCAATAATACGAAAGGTTACATTGTTATTGATTTTGTCAAAAACCTATAAAGTTAGCTTCAAATAATATTGCATATGGAAACAATATCACACATATGTAACACTTGAATGTTTTTGTTAAATGAACCTCATCAATTAGAAATGAGAGAGGAACGAAGAGGTCACGAGAGTCTGAGAAATCGTTGCAAGAGTCTGAGAAGTCGTGAGAAACAAGAAAGTCGGAGGGGTCGTGATAGTCTGAGAAGCCGAGATAAATGCGGAAGTCGGAGGGGACGCGAGCAGATACGGGGGCGGAGGAGGTGCCATTCACGCGTGCCGGGGTGGAGGAGTTCAGAATGGTTGTTGAAACGGCGTGGTTTTTCCAGGGGTGGATTTCAAAGAAGGAGCTATAGACGGAAGCCTCGGTCGTCCACAAAGAGTTCTGGGAGACCAAAGAGGGTGCGCGCGGTCGTCTATGAGGTGTCGGGGGGGTTTTCTCGCCTGTCCCTGAGGATTGATAGGAGGCCGGTGAATTCGTCCCTGTAAGGTCCGGCGAGAGGTCAGATACTGAATAAGGCGGGGGATGGTGGTGGTCCTGATAGTGAAGGCCAAAGTAAAGCATTTTCATCGACAACCTTAATAGGGAGGTTGACGCGAGAGCTTTACGATGGCTTCTCTGGTTGAATGGAAGTATTGAGCGCGTTTTCATCTCGAGGAAACGACGACCCAATAATTCGCTGGCTTTTGCTATTGTCAAGATGATTTCGGGCTCGCAAGTCAAGCTGGCGGTGGAAAGGATCCATGGTCGGAGCTTCATGGGTCACAAACTTTTTGCTCGCCAGGCCAAATATGCGATGAAGGGTTCTGCTGGTGTTATTAAGCAATTACCGAAACAAGGAGGTGCAAAGGTCACGACTGTTGCTCCTAGTGGTGTTCCTGCGAGTGCACCCAGACACCTGGCAGTGGTAAAGATGGCGGTAGTTCTAGAGTTGGTGACGGTGGCGCCAGCGTGGTTCTTCCGGGTGATGTAAGATTGTGGTTGGTGGAGCGTGCACGAAGGTGGGTTGTGGGCGTGCGATTGATTCTGGAAATTTGAACGGTCGGCCTCGTTTTTGAATTGTGGGAATTCGATAAGTGGGGTGTAGAATGTTTTCTGGAATGGTGCGCCCGCTACCTACTCGTGGGTGGGTTTATCCGTCATATCCGGTGTAGGGCTTTGATCAATACGGGTGGTGGGGTCATGGGGGTATACAGGGTTGGGTTGGTGGTTACTTTTGGCCGTATGATCCCGGTATGGTTGGTATCCTGCTGGGAGTGTTCAACCTACTCAACCTCTTCTGTTTCGAGTATGCACGAAGGCCACAATGGGGACCCTAGTCAGGGGACTATGGGGCCTGGTGCTCGAGCACCAATTTTCATTCGAAAGCCGCTAATGGAAGGGGATTGGATCTCGATCCGGTTGTGGAGGATATCGTTAGCAATGAGAGGAGAGGAGGGAGGATGATGCCATGCACTTTGACAAGCTTGGTAGTGTTTAGAATTTGGAGGCCGGTCTTGGCTCGAGTGGTGTTGGTGTAGATGTCCATCTTAGTAGACCGGGATCTGAACCTGCTGTCCCCCAGCCTCAGATGGTGGAGGAGGAAGATGATGATGTTGGCCGTAGAAGCCTTGGAGGATCCTGAATTTCCCCCAGGGGTTCGAGCCAGTTGGAGGGTCCTCTAGGGTAAAAGATGATCCTGATGAGGCATTTGTGAAGGGGGAAGCGAGGTAGACGCTTAATCTTGCAAAAGAGCTTAGGTGCTCCATCCTGGATGAGGAGCGTGCCCTTGGCAACTTAGAGGGATCATTCGTGAGCAGAGAACGAGTTACCATCAAAGATGTCAGACTGCAAGTGAATGGTCAAAAGAGAACTCCGGTAGGTGTTCAAGGAACACCTCTAAGGATGGGTCCAGAAAGGTGACCGTGACTAGGCGTCTAGGTTTTAGTAAGTTGTCCGTGTTAGTAAGATAGCCTTGAGGGGCAAAAAGAAAGATATCTAGAGTTATGAGTTGGGCTACTCGCTTAGCTTGTATGAAAAGTAGAACTAGAAAGGTATGAAGGGTTTGAATCTTTTGTTGTGTATGTAACACCCTGGATTTTACCTTAAATAAAAGCTTATGAAAATACGAGTCTAACAGTGTAGAAGGATTTGAAAACGGACTTCAAACGAGTCCTAGAACTGAAAAACAACATGTGTTCGAACTTATGTCCGGACATGGGAAGTTCGGACTCAAGTCAAGAGTTTTAGAAAATTTGAAGAAAGAAGCGTCCGAACTTGTGTCCGGACATTGGAAGTTCGGACACAACTCGAGAGTGAAATCAGAAGAGGTCCGAGCTTGTGTCCGGACATTGATGTTCGGACACAAGTCGAGAGTTAAAACCCATGGGCGTCCGAACTTGTAAGTTCGAACATAAGTTGGATTCGTCCTCGCATGCTGTCCGAACATTGAAGTCCGGACAGATGTTCAGACACACTCAAACCAGTGAAATCACACAAACTCTCGGGGCCTGTCCGAACATGGATGTCTGGATGGACGTTCAGACAGGTCCTGGAATGTGATTTTAGTATAAAAACAGAGACATAAAACACCAAAATTTCCATGAAATCAATGTCAATAGATAGGGAAATACTTTAATAAATTAGATAGTAGTAGGTACCAAATAAATACAACGGAGACAACAATTAAATCAACACATGAAAACCTTAACATGGTTTATAATATCAAATATTCTTCTGAACATAACAATCAAAGTTTTGATCAAATAGCAGCAGAAAAAACAACCAGTAATGGTGGCCACGGTTCTGCCGGTTCCGGTTCAAGATATGTGTAACACCCCTACTCTATTCGGCTCCTAATCATCTTACTTAACAATATAATCGCAGCGGTAATCTCAACAATTGCCTACTGGTCACCGTTCCTGCTCGCCCATACGAGTAATAACGTGCTTCCTGATAAGCTCTTAAATACGAAACATTTTCTCGCAGTGACAACAAGAGATAGATCTAAACTCCCGAAACCAATATAAAATACATTCACAGTGAGCTTTCTACGTATCCAAACCTATACATGTTTCTAGGTTCGTATTAAAATGCAACAGTGCATGTTTAAATAACTGTAATCAAACTACCCAGCGCGTCACTCTCTTTGCCGACACCGGAAGTTGCATACCTGCAAAAATGGTAGTTTGTGGTATGGAATCAGCCCCTGCTGAGTATGTTATTACCTGACTGTCATGCACCCTCGGACCATTCAGTTATTTGGTCGAGAGTATGCAATTCGTTTCCATACAAATAGTTCAATGTTGAAACTGTAAAGCAACAATATATATTGCAGTAATCTCAAATAACAAACAAGCCCCCGACTTCACACATCGCATCGTAATAAACCACTGAAAGCGTTTACAGCGCTTATATGAGTACATAGACTCCACTCCAACAAACACTTAATATTCATAATTGAGTTCAGCGACTCACTCGACCAGACACCCAACCACAATCCACACATGAGTACGGTGACTCGACACAACCAGTTCACAACACACAATATGAGCACAATGGCTTGTTCAAACAAATCCACCAACATACCACACATGACCACAAAGCACAACCAATGAACAACAAGGCGAAAGTAACGAGAATTATAAACGAGTATGAACTCTCGTCTTTGGCATGCAGCCCAAATAATGTTCGCCTAATGTACGGGTTAATATAGTCGTTCGTAATTGTTCAATCATGTCTAATGACAACGTCTCGTTAGAACGACGTGTCTCTAAGTTACCCATCTCTTATGGCGGGTCACCCACGGCAATAGCCACTCCAGCGGTAGAGTCTTCGTCCTACGAACAATCTGTAGTTCGTTGGAAATTTATCCAGATACTTACGGCTACCACACGGTGTCCTAGTATCGTTAATGGATCACAGTTCACAGCAAGAGCCACATCCTTGATAAACTTATCTATACCATCGCATCGCTTTACTATTCTTTTTTTTTCTAACACAGCAGACCAGGTTGTAGTGTAATCCCGAGTATGTCGACTCGGGATCCAGTGCTAGATACGAGAGCGGCGTTAAAGAGGCCAATGCTCCGTATATAAATCTCAGATATTTATATATCTTATTATCCTAATGCTATAACGTTTACTTACGTTCCTTATATTACACATATAAGATAGCATCATTGCCGCTAGTTCATTTTATAATATGTTCATATATACGAACGATACTGTTATCGCACAACAGTAATAATAAGGCAGCATTAATACACAACTCAAGCATATTAATTCACACAAGAAGACATTCAATCTTATCACAGATTTTCACACAATGTCTGAACTGAGGAAATCCTCAGAGACAATCAAGCCACATAAATAACATACCGTTCACCCTGAGAGTATTACGGTGGAGTATGAATCAGCAAGATCCTATGCTCCGTGCGTCGTCTCTAACAGTCTATACAATACATAATGCTACTGATTAGCATACTGTATAACAACACAAAATTCTACGGTACCCCATACCGTCACTAATACCTCCCGGTTAACCCCCGTTATTAACTGTCAATGTTTGTCGGGTTTTAGGTTTAACTCGAGATTGGAAAAGTGTTATATTACAAGCGTAGTCTTGTCTCGTATATTAATATACTTTATAGTTGAGCTTTTGTTATCGCATGTAACCTAATGTATGTTGTACATCATATAGCTTGTTTCTATATTGTATGTATGATTCTTGTCATACACCATACATTTCACCTTAGTATTATTATTTTTCTAAGGTTTGTTTCTTCTTTTTTTTTTTTTCCAAAATCAATGTGGTAAACAATACTTTGCATTATCAATCCTTACTATCACATGTACAGTCCTAACATTCCATATCCAATGTTTTTTCCTTTATCATATGTCATTTTAATTATGAAAATATATGGTCATTAAACCAAATTATATTTTCCACCACAACACATATTTATTTATGTGTATGTATTTATGGAACTATTTCTTATATGGCAATTCTTATAATATATATTCATCCTTTTTAATGAATACCTCTTATATTACAAATGTTATAATTCTTATAACATTAAAACCATATTATAAAGTTCATTCAAAAATATTAATATTTCCGAACAGCACCTATGTTCCTTAATTATTTACAAAATCCTCCACATAATTTACCATGTTATATTATAGTTATAATAACATATATTTTGACAACTATGTCATTAAAACAATTATAACTTATAGTTATATATTGTTAATAAATACCAAACAGCCCTTAAAACTCTCGGTATTAATTAATTCCCACCAAAACTTCATAATTTACAACTCAACCCAAATTATATTTCCTTGTTACACTTATAGTATATACCTTATATTATAATCCTTATTCCTTAATATACTTATAACCCATGGTTATATTTTCTCAAAATAACCGAACAGACCCCATGGTCTATTTAAATTATTTTTCCACCACTTAACTTTCTATATTCACCAATTTCCCCTCTTTATAACATATAGTTTCCTAATTCATTAAAATCATATATTATACATATGTCCTTATAAAACCTTGTATATAATTCCAAAAATCACCAAACTATACCAAAAGGTTATAAACCTTATTCCTAACCTTATACTTTCTCTAAATCTCGATTTTACCACATATGTTACCCATTTGTAACAATATTATGAAATACCTTATATTATACTTATTTAATTCATATTAACTCCAAATTTAACCAAATCAATTCCTAAAAATTCCTAATAACCTAAGGTTTGTACTAAACTCCTTTTAGTACCCCCAAGTTTTCGGAAATCACAATACCACCCCAAGTCTTATAAATCTTTTACAATTTAATAAGTATCTTATTATAAGGTAGTATTTTCAATTTCTAAAATTCTCCAAAGTTGGTCAAAGTCTCCTATATAGTCAACTTTGACTTCTAATACCAATTGGGACTCAAACTTTCGGTAATTACCAACAATACCCCATACTTTTCTATTTTTACAGTTTTGACCCAAAACTTTATAAAATGTTATAATTTTTATTAAATTTATTTAAAAAGCCTAAATTGCTCTAAATTAAGCCCACGGCTTTCTAAATTCCTAGTAATTATGAATTGACCCCAATTTTAATTATAAGCATAAATAAAACTAAATAAGCTTATAAACTTAAAATAAAATGGCCTAATGACATGGCCTTATTACAACCTTGAACTTGCAAAATAAATTACACAATAAATGTCTCAAAATATAGCATATATATTCGCCCTCACTTAGGTTTAATTATTTTTCCACATAATGTCATAATTTGACCATCATGTTAATTAAATCCCTTAAATGACTAGCTTAATTTATCTTAGCCTTTTTTTCCATTTTTAGGTCAATATGACCTAATATATATATTCACTCTCGGCCATATATAGTATATGCTTAAAAATTTCAAAAACCATAAGTTTAAGGTGTTTATACCTTGATTAAGCCTTGTATGCTTTCGGCCACTTGTAGGAAAAATCACCACTTGATTTAGACATGTTTAATACACAAAAACAAGATATGGTTACCCTCCAAGCTTGAGCTTAACCATAAGGGATAATTAGTGTAAGATTTAAGGCAAAAATCACCTTTAAAATGCAAGGAAGTTCTAGGTATTTTCGACCTGAACCAAACACACCACAAGGTGTTAGATCCACCATATTGACATAGGAAATAATTAGATCTCGAAATACTACCTTGTTATTAGGTTTTACCTTGGAAAAATGCCTTAAAAGAGAGTATTTCTCTTGGATCTCGGCCACCCTTGCTCCAAATGGCTTAAAATGTAGATTTGAACAACCTTGGTCCTTCTACTGGTCTCAACCGAGTTTAGCTTGTTCTAACCTTAGAACACTTAAGGACTTAAGAGCTAGGTTTCCTTCCATGTTCAAGAGCAAGCTTTGAGAGCTTGAGAGGAAGGGAGAGCTCGGTTGACAGGGCTGGAATCGGACAAGGAGGAAGGAAGGAATGGGTAAGTTTTGAAATAATTGAAAAAGTAACTTAATTTTCAAAAGTAATTGGTATTAGGTATAGTTTGTCCCATAATGATTGTAGGCTGTCTCCTCCCTCTTGCCAGCCGATTTCCAAGGGGTTAAATGGGTCATTTAATTGACCATTGACCATACTTGGTCAATATTGACTCATGCGGGCCCCACTTTAGGGTTTTATTAATATTTTATATTATTTGTAAAAATTCGTAAATTTCTGGAATTAAATTCCTAATATGATACAATATGATAAAATATCATATTTAAGGATAATTATAATTTTTAAGCCCATTAAAAATCAATTTAAAAGGCAATCTCACGAAAACGTGCTTTAAGGAGTTTTAGCGCACATTTTTGTGTCACAGGGGTTCCTGAGCTTAGTTCTCCTGAGAACGGTTTTATTGTGTTCCTTGCTTCATTATAATACTTAGGAATCCACTTTGGATCCTATTTGAGGTCATACAATCTTTATGGTGTCTTAAAGCACATTTTTGGCTTTACCGATCTTAAGGCGTGTTTTGCCTTGTTGAGATCTTTTAGATTGTTCCCCAATAGTAATTAGATGTTTATTAATCATTTTAGATCATTAATATATCATTTAATTATATTTTAAAGGTTAGGGGTATTTCAATATGTGTATTCGGGTTCGGAACCGGTCAGGGGCGGTTTCGGTTCCGAAGGTTGTATTCGCTTTGGATTCGCTAAAAAAACCGGTTCTGGCCGGTTCCAGAGCGGTTCCGGCCGATTCCGGAGCGGTTCTGGCCAAATCTGGCCGGTTTGGACCAAAACGACATCGTTTTACCCATTGACCAATGGCTAATTGACCGGTTCCTAGGTGGTTTTGGTTCCACTGGTTCCGGTTCCACAGTTCCGAATCTGACGACGAATCCAGGCGGTTCCGGGTGGTTCCGGTTCCGGGCCCGGTTTGGTCCCGAATCTCAAAACTTGTATTCGGATTCGATTCGCAAGGGGGCGGTTCCGGTTCTGAATCGGTTCTGGCCCGGTTCCGGTTCCAATCGGTTCCGGGTAGCTTCGGATTCGATGGCCACCATTAATTACAAGGACGTTACCGTCACACTCAATAACCATTGAGTGCTCAAGCTGAAACCAACCATAAATCAATTCCAAAACGTTTTCCAAACATTGTAACTCAAATGAATGTAATTCCATTGAACAAAACTCATCTTAATAATTCAGAAATAACTCATCCTTCCTAAGCTAGGTTATAGCGTGCTGCCAGTCCCCAATTCAGCCATAGTTACATGCGATCAGAAAACAACAAACAAAAAGTACAAAGGATCGCGCAAATTAGTGAAACTGAGTAAACATTGCCTCATTTGTGTAAAATACATTTAAAACTCGTTTTATATTTGCAAATCAATAACTCACACGATAACATTATTCCGTCAAAACATTTGCAAAACCACAATCACCAAAAATATTTCGGGGAGAACTTTCACCAGGATTCCAATCATCAGTATACACGGACGGACACCCAAAATGGGGCCGCAATAATAACATTCCACCTCACCCTAAGTCCTTAAGTGTGCACACCCCCCAAAAGGTACTTTTGACCTAAAGGAGTAGATCATAGAGCTTAACTGCAAGTGATGTTTGCAGGTAAAAAATTCCATATATATACACGGGGTACAAAGTACCGATAATTCCACAGAGCACCATAAAGGTACCAGCCACTTACACGGGGCACCATAAAGGTACCAGCCACTTACACGGAGCACCATAAAGGTACCAACAATCCAATAATTCATCCAGTGAAAGTCTCCAAAAGTGATAATCAACCACAATTGCAAAAGCGTTCAATCAGAATACACGGGGAAAAATATTTTCCATCTTCCAAAATTCCTTAATAAGGGTTTAATCAATCCATCAACATTTTGCAGAACCACACGAGAAATCGATGATGAGCACAGATGTTTACCTAAATACGCTCACCACTACGGAGACAAACCAGCCAATCCACTAGTAGCGTCCGTCAGAGAATTCGGGTCTAGAATTGCGAAATAAAGAGATCAATTAGGAACTTACCAAATCACAACCAAAATAATCCCAAAACCTTACCATTATTAAACCTTACTCTTCTACTAATCCGGCACCAGGGAAGAAGCTTGACAACAACAGAAAGAGAAGAGCGAGAATTGGAAGTTTGGTGAGAAAGAGCGTAATAGCACCGCGATGAGGATGAAAGTGATCGTGAGGTAGATCGTGTTTATAATTAGAAATAACGTAGTAGAGAGGGATTATATTAATTAAATAATAAGTATAGTTGATTTACAAAGAAAAAAAATAATCAATGTTGTAAATAATAATTTGAAAGATAGGTGAGTTATTAACGTTGTAATCAGTTTGAAGAGGCTAGATTCAACGGGTTAGAAAAACAAGGAGTGATTTATTAATTGAAAATAAAATAAGAAAAGAGATAGTCTAGTTGTTAGGAAGATAAGGATGAACAAAATATCTTTTAGGGAGAGAGAATAAATAAGTAGACAAAATAAATCAGCACTTAAAAGTTTATTTAAGTGACAAATGTATTGAATTAAGTAAGAATAAAATTAGTTTCGTAATAAGAGGAGAAATGCATCACGTAATAACTAACTAGAGAATAAGTGACGATTTACTAATGTGAATAAAGAGTCAATTCAGCCATATTTATCTCTTAAAGAAATAGTTTATTTAGATATCAATAAGTAATTGAATAAGTATCAGTAATTCCCTTAAGATAAACGAGAATAGATAATTTGGAGGTAGGAGGAAAATATTTCAGTGTTGTATTGATTTAAGGAAAAGAATAAAGATGATGTAATTATCTTGGTTTCCCTGGGCTTTAATCAAGCTCTACTCTCGACTAACTATTTAATAGCTTATTTATTCCAACTATGTATTATATATATCCTATCTCGAAATTCACGGGTATTTCAGTATAGTTCTACCTTGTCTTGCCCTTGTGGCATATTTGGGCCTTGTGCCTCTAATTATATAAAAAAAAGCATACATATGTTCCCATTGGGCTTCCAAATCTCTTCTATCAATTTACAATTCAGAGTCTTAGATGTTCATTTTTACTTCTTCTAATACGTAAATATTATTCTATATGGATAAATTTGCAGTGCATCATGAAGTCACTATGTACGTTATATAACCTTTGTAGTTACAAAGTTTTTCATGGGGTTTAGTAGGCTGAAGGTTTTGCTGCTTTGACGGCATTGAGTTCTACATGTTTCCAGGGCTCAAAGTTTGAATTATCTTTATCTTATTCGGAGGCCATGTTTTTTTGTTCCTTTTTCCCCTCAAACGTGCATAGACTCTTCCTCGCAGTAGGTAGAGTCCTGGTGTAGTTTTTTGCATTGAGTACTTGATTTGGGGTATGGACAATAAGGCGCTTCGCACATACTGATACTAAGGAAAAAAACATACTTCCTCATTCTAAAGGTTGTCTATGGCTTCATATTCGAGGAAACCTATATCATACAAACTAGATAAAACCTATCTGAACTGAAATTAATTGAATCGATCCAAAGTATCAAGAATATGAAAATAACAGTAGTATTTTTGCATTTCCACCTACGACCCTGCTGACTTTTGACCTAAGATTGGGTAGTTCGCATTCATTATAAGGATCATTCATAAAATTTTTGATAATTGGCTGGTTGTCCAGCTTACATAGCAGTACTGAGGCATGAATGTCTTTCCCGCTTAAGACTTATCATTCATAAAATGATCACATGTTGTATTGGGTTCAGGTCAGAAGTCAGCCCATCACTATGTCCAGATGGTAAACAATCTTTGCTTTGCTTTGGAAACCATGACAAAGAAGTTAAGAGTTTGTAAAAGATTTGAAAATGTAAGCTGTGAATGTGGGTGTTGGAGAGACGAGCTAGGGACCGCAACACATTTAATGGATTTTGGGTGTTTTTAAGTACCAAAAACAAACCTGTGAAATTGCAATAGAGGAGCAACAGAGTTATGAGTGATTGAAGATTCTCAAAATCTTAAAAAACGGGTTTCGCTCTTTTGACGGTACGACTATAATCATCGTGTACACCTCATGACTGAGTGCTGGATTGTAAGGTTTGATAATGAACTCATTTTTCAAGCTTTTCCATAAACCAATGGCTGAATAGTTCTACTACCTCCGTCCCATCATAAGTGACCTGTTTACTTTTTGGCATGTTTTTCCAGTTCAATATTAAACATATAAAATAAAATAATTTTTAAAATTAAGTTGTATAATATATAGTTTTTCACATAGAATCAATTTATAAAAATATATTATCTTACAGATTAAATATTGAAGACAAATGACTCATCCAAATAGTAAAGTGGACGGAGGGAGTATTCGTTATTGGAATAAAGCACTCCTATCAGGCTTTGAAATTGATTTACACTCACCAATGTAAATTGTCTTTGAAGCAACTCTAGTGTAGATAGTTCATAATCTCCCCTTTTATTCCTACTTTTTTATTTTGCTCGTGGTAGTTCTTGCCCAAGATTGCTCTTTAATTGATGAATATGTCGTTATGCTTCGTAGTAAAATAGGGGAGGAGAGGATGAGGAGATCACCATAAAAGTAGTTGTTACTGATCGCTATAACGTGCTGTTTAGACAACCAACATTCTTATATCCCCCCCGCCTTGAGAAAATCTTCTTCAATTAATCAACCATTGTAGTTACCTTTCTATCTTTGAAATTTAATACTCCCTCCGTCCTGAAATTGACCGTCCTGTTTGCTTTATGACACGTTTTTCCACTTCAATATTAAGCATATAAAATAAATTAATTTTATAGAACTAAATTTTGTAACATATAGTTTATCATGTAAGGAATCATATGCAAAACTTAAATTTTCAAAATTAATTTATCTTATATGTTAAAAATTGAAGTCAAACGACTTGTCCAAATAGTAACAGGACGGTCAATTCAGGACGGAGGGAGTACTGTACTTTTCTTTCCTCTATTATTAAACCTCATCCTTTCAACAGACCCAACCACGATATGACACTTTTAGAGAGTGAAGAGACAAGAACTAATTCATCCAAATGGTGGTATGTGTATAGATCTTCAATTAAATAGATGACCAATAAGAATCAAAAGAGGTAAATCACAAATATTATAATGTTATGTTCATAAAGTAAGTATAATTAAATTGATCGACACCACGATAGCATTAATCATCATAGTTGCGTGCGTACGTCAGAGCCTCACCAATAATAGGAGAGTTTGGTTCTATTGAGTTTATCCTCTACTATTATTCTTTACGATTTGCTCACTATATATATCACCTGAGAAGATTGCTCTAGACATATCTAGAAAATGCTGAAACAGTGCAAACATCACCACCACAACAAACTACAAGACAAAGTTAATAATATGTTTTATCCCCACAGCGACATATCATATTATATATTTGCAATTACCGCCATAATTTATCTAATCTTATCCTCAGTAGTGCTCCAAATTAGTTATTGCTCATAGTGACACCAGCCATTACACTACAAAAGGAAAAAGATCGAACGCTTGCGGGTTTTCTATTCATTTCTTATTTGGGGTCAGATTTGGATTTTTCTATCTGGGGGTCAAATTCGGAGACACGATTGAGCAACCTCATCAATGATCAATGATTGGTATTCAAATAGTAGTTCATCCACTGAGGTTTACAGAGACCTGCCCTGAAATCATATTTTTAGATGACAAGAAATAGTATTAAGAAACTAACGATTCAGAAAAGCAAGGGCCTTGTTTGCCTTAATTCTTAAAAGTCTGTAGTATTTTTCCTGCATTTTGAAGGTAGGTAGGTACTACATATATCTTGTGTGTAATTCTTCAAAAACGTAATGAGCTCGTTTGGGGAACAGCTTCCAGCAGCAGACAGTTTCTCAATTTTTAAAATAGCGGGTTCCACCAAAACACCAAAACCAATAGTTGACAGCTTCTGCAAAATCATCAGCTGACAGCTTCTCAATTTTCAGCAGCAGGACCTAAACAATTGTCTCTGCTTTTTAATACCATCAGCAGACGTTCCACCAAACACCAAAACTAGCAGCTGAAAGCTTCTATAAAACCATCAGCATACAACTTCTCAATTCCAACAGCAGGACCCAACAGCAGCCCCAGCAGCTGTCCCCAAACGAACCCACTTATAATGACCGAAAAGAAATGTTTGTAAATTTTTCCTCACAAGAATGCTGCTTGGAAAACACGCATACAGCAAAAACTAATACTACTAAGATTGACAGTTTGATAAATGACCAGAAATATTAAAAAATTCTCCAATCTCATTCGTAAGCCATTAAAGAACATCTTGAATGTTTGTTTCAAGCAGCTGTACGGTAGCTACAGCTCCGTTTTCATTAACATTGTTGGAACCAAAATTGAAAATATATGGAAAAGTTGTGAGATATCACTAAAAATTTTCTTAATCATAAAATATCTTACCGTTAAAAAAGCTTTTCTGATACTATAAAAAATGAATTCACCATTGAACTTTTAAGATCAAAATATTCTTATTGTTAACAAATAGTTCACACCACACCATATAAATATTTTAAATTCATAAGACACCAAAAAATAAAAATAAAATGTATTAAAAACAGTAAACAAATAAGTATATTAATATATTTCTTAAAATTGTATAAAAATAAAAAGTACCATATATAATTATAATTCTACAAAAATATGAAAATTACAATATATTATTTAAAGACTAAAAATTGATTAAAATAAAATATAGTTAAAAGAATGCAAATTCAAATTTTAATAATATTTCTACTCTAAGTATTTTATAATATTATACAAAAATTCAATTTATATAAGTAAAAAAAAATTAAGTTATCATTCTCTTTACTAATTTGATATTTTTAATATTAAATTTATGGCTATACTTTTATTGTTTGAGATTTTATTATTATATATAGTATATTTTTCATTTTGCATAATTTTAATCTTTGAGATATTATTTTTTTAGTTACTTTCTTTTAATATATAATATTAAAATATATGATATTATTATTAAAACATATAAAGTGATTTTATTAAAAAAATTAGATTGTCATACCTTTAACTATTTTTTTATTTTAGTCAAATTTTTTAACTTCTATAAATAATAATCGCTTTTATAATTTTTATAATTAAATACATGGTATTTAATTTTTGAATATTTTATTTTTTTTTATGGTATTTTATGAATTCACATTGTATAATGTAAACTATGTTTATTAACAATTAAGAGTATTTTAGTCTTAAAAAAGTTAAGATGTTGTAAATGAGAGAATAGAGAAAGAGAATAAAAGCGTGGTAATCACGTTTCATTCCCTTCACAATGAGTACAATGGACTCTATTATAGAGAGTAAGAGATAACCCAAAAAGGGTAATATGGACATTCACTAAATATATATAATATATAACACTCCCCTTGATGTCCGATATTGATTGCCTCGTTAAAAACCTGCTTGGAAAAACCCAGTGGGATAAAAACCAAGACTAAGGAAAAAAAGAGTGCAATCATAAGTTCTCCCCTGAACTAAACGTCGCTTCAAGTCTCTGAATCTACATAGCCCAATCTTGCGGATTAACTTTTCGAAAGTTGAAGTTGGAAGTGACTTGGTGAATATATCTGTCAAATTCTCGCTTGAACGGATTTGTTGTATATCAAATTCTTCATTCTTCTGAAGCTCATGGGTGTAGAAAAAACTTGGGAGATATGTGCTTCGTTCTATCTCCTTTGATGTACCCGTCTCTCATCGGGCTATACAGGCAGCATTGTCTTCATATAATGTCGTGGGGAATTTTCTGATCAAAAGATAGGCCACACGTCTCTTGTACATGCTGGATCATGGACCTCAACCAAACACATTCTCGGCTGGCTTCGTGCATCGCTAGAATTTCTGCATGATTAGAGGAGGTGGTGACACTCGTTTGCTTTATAGACTTCCATGATATGGCCGTACCTCCATGAGTAAATAACAACCTGTTTGTGACCTTGCCTTGTGGGGATCAGATAGGTAGCCAGCATCAGCGTAACCTACTAGACCAGACTTAGGTGTCTTTGGAAAGAATAACCCCATATCCATTGTACCTCGAAGATAACGGAGTACATGCTTAACACCATTCCAATGTATTTTTTGTAGGAGCAGAGCTATATCTTGCTAATAGATTTACAGAGAATGCTATATCAGGTCGAGTATAACTCGAAGTACGTCAATGCTCCAATAGCACTTAGATCTGGGACTTCAGGACCAAGTAAGTCTCGTCACTTTCACGGGGTCTAAATGGGTCCTTGTTTACATCTAGGGACCTAACAACCATTGGGGAGCTCAACGGATGAGCATGATCCATATAAAATCTTTTCAACACCTTTGTAAATATTGAGTCTGGTGTAGGAATACCCCACTTGGTGAATGCTCTAGTTGCAGTCCTAAGCAGAACTTTATCTTACCAAGATCTTTCATTTCAACATTCTGACTTTAAACATTCAACAGCTTGTTGAAGTTCTGCAGATGTTCCAATTATGTTGATTCATCAACATAAACTGCAATTATGACAATCCCAGATCCTTTTTTCCTTATGAATATACAGGGACAAATCGAGTCATTCTTATAGCCTTTCTTAAGTAAGAAGTCGCTAAGGCGATTATACCACATACGGCCCGACTGCTTTAGTCCATAGAGGGATTTATTCAATTTAATAGAGAACTTTTCTCTAGAGCTTGATTTAAATGCTCCGGGCAATTTAAATCCCTCTGGTAGCCTCATATAAATGTCGCTATCAAGCGATCCATATAGATAGGCTGTAACCACATCCATTAAACGAAACTCAAGATTTTCTTGGACTGCCAAACTAATCAAGTATCTAAAACTTGTGGCATCCATAACTGGGGAATAAGTTTCTTCATAGTCAATACCAGGTCTTTGACTAAAACCTTGTGCAACTAGACGAGCTTTATATCTCACAATTTCATTTTGCTCGTTTCTTTTTCGCACAAACACCCATTTATAACCAACTGGTTTTATCTTACTGGGTGTATGGACCACTGGTCCAAAAACCTCACGTCTTTAAGTGAGTTTAATTCTGCTTCAATAGCATCTTTCCATTTTGGCCAATCATTTCTTTGTCTGCATTCTTCAACAGACTTTGGTTCATGATCCTCTTCATTATTCATAACTTGTAGCGCTACATTATATGCAACAGTTTCATCGACGTCAATTTCATGTCGGTTCCATCGAATTCCAGTCATGACATAGTTTATCGAGATCTCTTCATTATCGATATTTGTTTCAGGTACCTAATTTTTCTGTATTTCTGCAACTGTCATGTCTACAGACTCTTCAAGAGTCTCACCCTTTTCACTTAGACCATCTTTAATGCATCCCTTTCATTTTCGAGGTTTTTATCTTTGGAACCGACTGGTCTACCACGTTTTATACGTATGTTAGACTCATTTGCAACCTGTCCTCCATGGACATCAATTTTAGCGGGAGCATTTTTAGCTGGCACATACGACTGTGTCACCTGATTTAGGTCAGTAAATGCATCAGGCAATTGGTTTGCCAGCTTTTGGAGATTAATAATATGTTGAACATCTTGCTCACATTGCTTAGTGCGAGGATCGTAATGTAGTAATGATGGTTCGTTCCATGTAATCTCCTTTACCAATTGCTTATTTTCTCCCCCTAATGATGGGAAATGTGACTCATCAAAATGACAGTCAGCAAATCGAGCTGTAAACAAGTCCCCAGTTGTTGGCTCAAGATATCTAATAATTGAGGCAGATTCAAGCCCAACATATATTCCCATTCTTCTTTGAGGTCCCATTTTGGTTCTTTGCGGTGGAGGTATAGGAACATATACCGCACAACCGAAAATCCTCAGGTGAGAGATATTGGGTTCTTGACCCGTAACCATTTGTAATGGTGACAACTTATTAAAGCTTGTTGGCCTGATGCGAATCAAGGTAGCTGCATGTAATATAGCATGCCCCCACGCAGATACTGGGAGTTTTGATCTCATTAGAAATGGTCTTGCAATTAACTGCAGACGTTTGATCAAAGATTCAGCCAAACCATTTTGGGTATGCACATGAGCTACTGGATGTTCAATGGTTATTCCAATGGACATGCAATAGTCATTGAAGGCCTTGGAGGTAAATTCACCAGCATTATCCATGCGTATGGATTTGATTTGATTATCAGGAAAATTTGCTCGCAATCGAATTAATTGAGCCAATAATCTTGCAAATGCCATATTACGGGTTGATAATAAGCTAACATGTGACCATCTGGTTGATGCATCTATCAAAACCAGAAAATATCTAAATGGTCCACATGGTGGATGGATAGGTCCACATATATCACCCTGAATCCTTTCGAGAAAGCAATTGGCTTTATCTCGAGTTTAACTGGTGATGGCGTTATAATTAGTTTTCCTTGAGAACAAGCATACACAGAAAACTATTTAGTTGAAGAAACTTTTTGTTTTTTCAACATATGACCACATGAATTTTCCATAATTCTTCGCATCATGATGGAACCGGGATGGCCTAAACGGTCATGCCAAGTTTTGAAATCATCAAAATATTTCAGTTTTTCAACAACATGTATTTCTGTTGTATTAATATACGCAGGGTACAACCCAGAGGAAATAGCAACTAGCTTTTCCAACATTTGTCTCTTTCCTGCTATCACTTTTGTGATGCCAATATATTCAATATTTCCATCATTCCCCGTCTCAATGTGATACCCATTCCGGCGTATATCAATGAAACTCAACACATGTTTCTTTGAGACGTGCTGGAAAATAATGCATTTTCAATGCATATTTTTGTTCCCTTAGGTAGAGTAATGGTTGCTTTTCCAGACCCTTCAACAATACTCGTACTACCTGATATGGTAGTAACCTTTGGCGCATAATTTAGTAAATAAGAAAAATATTTCTTACTCTTAAGAATTGTGTGCGTTGCAGCACTATCAATAAGACATACGTCTTCACCATCCATCAATGAAATTCTTCAATGGTAATTATTATTACAATCTGTCATATAAGTAAAATAAACAAATATTAGGAACGATCCTATAGGTATCGTTTTTATGACATCATTTTAATATCAGAACTGAAAACTTTCCGTCACGGTGCCTTTTTTTCTATAAATAATACCAAAATCAAACTCAACAGGCACAATGCCCTATATAGCGATATAACCATCATAGAGGTCAAAACTTGACATATGACCATACATTATTATACGATGTCGCTTAATTAGATTTTTTTTTTGAACAACTATCTATCATAAGTTTTCACTGGTGCTATACCATCATGATTCTTTATAAAGCATAATACAATGCTCACCTCGTACAAAAATAAATATATAAATACGGCTGCATATGAATTTTCCAGGTGTTATACCATCTTTTCGATGAGTGATCTACTCAATATCATTTCTTTTAAATATATTATAATGATTTCTGGCGCAATGCCAATATCATATTATATCAAAATTAAAGTTTTCAGGTGTGATACCGTTTATAGCATATCAAAATTAAACTTTCAGGCACAATGCCCTTTACATTTTGGTAATGTTGACCATTCATAAACACTTTTGTCATAGGATAAACAGATATAGTGACGATTATACATGTATCGTTTTCAGAACATCGCTTGTATATAGCATCAAAAGCTTTCCGGCATAATGCCTTAATGATTTACAAATTAAAATTTAACAGGCGCAATGCCGTATGTAGTGATATAAGCATTATAAATAATAATAAACAAATAAAATTTGAACCATATATCAAAACAAAATAAATAAATAATGTATAATAAATGGAAATATTAAATAACAATAAGATCAGGCACGATGCCCCACGTGATAAATAATTCTGGCACGATGCCTCACGTGATAAATAAATCTGGCACGATGCCTCAAGTGATAAATAAATCTGGCATGATGCCTCACGTGATACCTATATCTGGCATAATGCCTCGTGTGATTTTAATTTCTGGCACAATGCCTCACACGATACATAATAAAATAAACAGCGAAATAAATAAACAGCGAAATAAATAAACAATGAAATAAATAAATGAATGAATAAATAAATATTAAAGAAACTGAATAAATTAAACACTACGAAATGAATGAAATAATTAATAATAAACAAATTCTGGCGTGATGCCTCACGTGATATTGAATATCTGGCATGATGCCTCACGTGAAATTAATAACTGGCACGATGCCTTATGTAAAATTAATAACTGGCATGATACCTTACATAATTTTTTTTTTGGTTAGATCGGGCGCAATGCCAACAAATAAATATATATACAATAATATGTTTGAAGCAATACAAATAAATAAAGTAACAGTAAAATAAATAGAATAAAAATGGAAACCGACGTCACGGTTTGGAGAGTAAAATTTCTTATGCTCAATTCAGAGGCGCATTAAAAATTTAATCGGTGGCATGAATTTTTTTTTTTGTTAGACTGCGTCGATTCATGCGGTGATTCAATTCATGCTCTTGGACTGCGCCGATTCGTTAATGATATTCGAAAGTGATTAATCGGTGGTGTCATCTAGAGAATGGAAAAAAAAATTGGATCGACCAAACGGTGGTGTGATCGAGAGAATGAAAAAAAATTGGATCGACCAGATCGGTGGTGTGATCGAGAGAATGGAAAAAAATGGATCGACCAAATCGGTGGTGTGATGGAGAGAATGAAAAAAAAAACTGGATCGATCACTAATGATTCGAGGTGGATTTACCTTTTGATCGGAACTGAGTCAAACCGGATTAGTTTGAAATCTAGAGCGTGCTGATAACGTGTTGTAAATGAGAGAATGAAAAAAGAGTAGAAAACGATAATCAGGTTTTTATTCACATTACAACTGAGTACAATGATCTCTATTTATAGAGAGTAAGGGATAACTCAAAGGGTATAAGGACATTCAATATATATATATATAACAATATATATATATATATATAACATATATATATATATATATATATATATATATATATTATTAGCACTTTTCTTGCTCATTTCTCCACTTATGTTAGTTTTCCTCTAGTTTATGTTTTATTGGTTATCTCACAAATTTATTTGTTAAAACATGAGGAAAAACCAAGCTAGGAGCAAAGTAGATGAAGAGACGAACGCATAGGCGCAAACGGATCTTAAATCGGAGCTCAAACAAATATTTTAGAAGCAAACCAATTTTCGTCCGAACCACACTAGTCCGAACCAGTGGTTCGGACAAGAGCACTTTGCGTCCGTGTCTCGTCCGCATTACAAAGGCCGGACAGAGCTTGAGCCGTCCGTGTCTTGACCACACTACAAAGGCCGGACAGAGCAAAGAAGCGTCCGTGGAACCAGGGTCGGACAGAGGGCCGGACGGACTTAGTCTGTGTGCTGTCCGAGGATATTAGCACGGAAACAAACCCAGACGCAAAGAAGACCGTGGCATGTCCGGGTTAAAAAGGGCGGACAAGAAGAATTGAGACCGTGGCGTGTCCGCGGAAGAAAGGGCGGACGTGAATAAGTCTGTGGCCTGTCCGTGGATAAAAGGCCGGATAGGAATGAGACGTCCGGGGAAATAAGTAAGGACACAAACGCGGACGTCTCTAAAGGCAACCAGATCCAGAAATTAGCGACAGACTTCGGTGCTGTTTATCTTCTTCGTTTCGGCACCTACAGACATATCCATCTACCCGATGAGCAATATCAGGCGCCTCCCGACAGTTCCTCACGCGTTCTGCCGCCCCAATCCATTCCTTAAATTCCTCACGCGGTGTTCCCTCTGTCTTCTTCCTCTTCCTTTCTTCTATAAAACTCACGCTCCTTCTACTCAAATAATCATCCCTTCCTGAATCCAAAGTTCCACAGTTTCCACACCTACGATCCATTCCATCCTCTTATCCCTCACTTCTCCATTTTATTTTTATTCTTCATTCCACCACACAGCAGAAGCACGATAAAAAGAAGAGAAGAAAAGGAGCTCGAGCAGAAGCGAGTCGCACTCCCGTCTCCTCCGCCAGTCTCCAAAATAATGGCTATCTCTGCTTTCTCTTTATTTCTGTTAATGTCTGAGTAATTTTTATGTGTATCCTAGGATGGGGTTTGACCCTAATATTACTTAAATAAATATTTGTCCCCTGTCTCACTTGTTAAACTTGTTTTAATTCCTTTCAGCAAATATTGTTAAATGCTTTGCGTGACAAACTACTGCATTTTTATGGTAACGATCAACATATGGTTTTGAGATAGTCAAAGTACCACAAAGGAATAAACCTTGGTATTTACACTCCGGATTGAGCAGGAAAATACTGAGGCTAGTACTAAAGAGTTTGTAACTGACAATTATTAACTCTAATAGACAATAAATAATTGAGACAGGGTTATAAATTTGTTTAAGTAATTTAGGCAAATCCCCCGCTATCCTAGGATACCTTTTTCCATCCATTTACTTTATTTTTACTGTGTTTATTATTTCTGCACTGATCCTAAAACAAATCAAGCTTGCCTCCGGCTAAACCCCCAATTTACATTTTATGCACTTTTATTTATCTTCTTGTACATTTACTAACTTGATAATTAATTAGATAGTTACGAAGTCTCTGTGGATACGACTTTGTTGTACTACAAAGATTGGGTTCACTACCCATAGTTAGCAAGATAGTTTAACTACTATTTTTCCCAATAAGTTTTTGGCGCCGTTGCCGGGGACTTCGGTCCAACTATCTGGTTTATTATCTGTTTAGTTTTTCTTTTATTTTCGTATTTGCCCCTTTTGTGTATAAATTTTTGTTTCTTTTTAAGGGTACTTAATTCTGATGGATGGTTATCTCCATCAAAGCTTTTCCCATAAGCCTCAACAACAAGAGGAGGATGATTACATCTTCCAATTTGAGGAAGCAAAGCCAATCACACCTGGTCTCCTGTTAGAACTACGCTACCGGCAGTATCTCCTCAAACACCAGGTTTTGTGGAGTATTCATTTTCCTATTATATTTGCCGAAGTAACGTTTTGTTTTGATCCAGGTGGTTTGCTTTTAATTACTGCCAACTTCGTTTTCCTGGCAAAGCTGTTGTCTATTTTTGAAGGAGGATAACGAAGCGGGAGTCTAGCCAAAGACGTTAAAGAAGGCAGCTTTCCGGGAGGCAACCCGGATGAACTTTTCTTTTATTTGCTTTTATGCTCTTTTAATTTTCAGGTTCTCTTTCAATTTATTTTTGCTAACTTTTAACCCCATTTGTAGTATGGTTGCTTCTAGTGTCTTATGCAGATGCAACTTCATGTCTACACCGCAACCAAGCTCTTCTACTTGAGGCTGAAGCTCAAGTGTGGGGGAACTCCTATAAACGCTAGCAAAAATAATATCAGGGGAGTACCAGTCTCTTTAATTATGCTTTTATTTAAATAAAATCTGCTGAGGAGTGTTTCTGTGCTTAAATGTTGATTTGTGAGCTTTGTGTTCTCTCTGTTTTATCTACTTACCGAAAAGGTATTCTGAACCCTTCCCTTGTTTTTCTGGTGAACAATGAGGACATTGTTCAATTTAAGTGTGGGGGAGTGTGCCCTTTTCGGCGACATTTTGTGCTTAAAATGCTTAATCTCTCTGCTTATCTTGCGTTTGTCCAAATTCAATATCGTGGACCCTTTATATGTGGGTTGTTCTCTTTAAGAATAAATACTGTTATGAATTGTGGGATAAATGGTACAAATGGTACAAAAATTTTAAATTATGATTGCTTTTAAGGAGCATTTTTATGCGGTGTGACCAAATGATCTGCAATGATTGGATTTTTATTGCTCAGGGGTTCCTTCTGTCTTCTTTCTTAGGGATTGCTAAGGGGTGCTTCTCTGTCAAAAAAAATATTCAAAAATAAAAAAGGGACTTACGAGACGTCATTGGTAACCAACAAAGAGAGTTGAGTGTTCTTAAATACAAAGGCTTGATGCCTACATATTATCTTCTCACCTCTTAGGCAAAAGTGAAACAAATGCATAAATCTATTTTTCCTTTTGTTTTCTCCTCAATGCCCATTCTTGAGAGAAGTTGGCCATGGTAAAAGTTCTCAAAGTCACCTTAACTAAGAAGCATTGAAGTACTCCGGATCATACCCCGAAACTCTAATTTTTATTTTTACCCTGAGTACACCTGTGCCACCGGCAGTTGATGGATCACACTCCTCAAAAAGTTTAAAGATCACTGTTCGCCTCTTTATCCTACCCTTCATAATAATATTTGTTAATATTGAGCATTTCCTACTTGCTTGGGTACATGGATTTGCTTGAGGACAAGCAAAAGTTAAGTGTGGGGGTGTGATAAGTGTCCAAGTGAGCATGTTTTATAGGTGTATTTCATATATATATTATTAGCACTTTTCTTGCTCATTTCTCCACTTATGTTAGTTTTCCTCTAGTTTATGTTTTATTGGTTATCTCACAAATTTATTGGTTAAAACATGAGGAAAAACCAAGCTAGGAACAAAGTAGACGAAGAGACGAACGCATAGGCGCAAACGGATCTTAAATCGGAGCTGAAACGAATATTTTAGAAGCAAACCAATTTTCGTCCGAACCACACTGGTCCGAACCAGTGGTTCGGACAAGAGGACTTTGCGTCCGTGTCTCGTCCGCATTACAAAGGCCGGACAGAGCTTGAGCCGTCCGTGTCTTGTCCGCACTACAAAGGCCGGACAGAGCAAAGAAGCGTCCGTGGAACCAGGGCCGGACAGAGGGCCAGACGGACTTAGTCCGTGTGCTGTCCGAGGATATTAGCACGGACACAAACCCGGACGCAAAGAAGACCGTGGCATGTCCGGGTTAAAAAGGGTGGACAAGAAGAATTGAGACCGTGGCGTGTCCGCGGAAGAAAGGGCGGACGTGAATAAGTCCGTGGCCTGTCCGTGGATAAAAGGCCGGACAGGAATGAGACGTCCGGGGAAATAAGCAAGGACACAAACGCAGACGTCTCTAAAGGCAACCAGATCCAGAAATTAGCGACAGACTTCGGTGCTGTTTATCTTCTTCGTTTCGGCGCCTACAGACATATCCATCTACCTGATGAGCAATATCAGGCGCCTCCCGACAGTTCCTCACGCGTTCTGCCGCCCCAATCCATTCCTTAAATTCCTCACGTGGTGTTCCCTCTGTCTTCTTCCTCTTCCTTTCTTCTATAAAACTCACGCTCCTTTTGCTCAAAATCATCATCCCTTCCTGAATCCAAAGTTCCACAGTTTCCACACCTACGATCCATTCCATCCTCCTATCCCCCACTTCTCCATTTTATTTTTATTCTTCATTCCACCACACAGCAGAAGCACGATAAAAAGAAGAGAAGAAAAGGAGCTGGAGCAGAAGCGAGTCGCACTTCCGTCTCCTCCGGCAGTCTCCAAAATAATGGCTATCTCTGCTTTCTCTTTATTTCTGTTAATGTCTGAGTATTTTTATGTGTATCCTAGGATGGGGTTTGACCCTAATATTACTTAAATAAATATTTGTCCCCTGTCTCACTTGTTAAACTTGTTTTAATTCCTTTCAGCAAATATTGTTAAATGCTTTGCGTGACAAACTACTGCATTTTTATGGTAACTATCAACATATGGTTTTGAGATAGTCAAAGTACCACAAAGGAATAAACCTTGGTATTTACACTCCGGATTGAGCAGGAAAATACTGAGGCTAGTACTAAAGAGTTCGTAACTGACAATTATTAACTCTAATAGACAATAAATAATTGAGACAGGGTTATAAATTTGTTTAAGTAATTTAGGCAAATCCCCTGCTATCCTAGGATACCTTTTTCCATCCACTTACTTTATTTTTACTGTGTTTATTATTTCTGCACTGATCCTAAAACAAATCAAGCTTGCCTCCGGCTAAACCCCCAATTTACATTTTATGCACTTTTATTTATCTTCTTGTACATTTACTAACTTGATAATTAATTAGATAGTTGCGAAGTCTCTGTGGATACGACCTTGTTGTACTACAAAGATTGGGTTCCTTGCCCATAGTTAGCAAGATAGTTTAACTACTATTTTGCCCAATAAGTTTTTGGCGCCGTTGTCGGGGACTTCGGTCCAACTATCTGGTTTATTATCTGTTTAGTTTTTCTTTATTTTCGTATTTTCCCCTTTTGTGTATAAATTTTTGTTTCTTTTTAAGGGTACTTAATTCTGATGGATGGCTATCTCCATCACGGCTTTTCCCATAAGCCTCAACAACAAGAGGAGGATGTTTACATCTTCCAATTTGAGGAAGCAAAGCCAATCACACCTGGTCTCCTGTTAGAACTACGCTACCGGCAGTACCTCCTCAAACACCAGGTTTTTGGGAGTATTCATTTTCCTATTATATTTGCTGAAGTAACGTTTTGTTTTGATCCAGGTGGTTTGCTTTTAATTACTTAATGTTCGTTTTCCTGGCAAAGCTGTTGTCTATTTTTGAAGGAGGATAACGAAGCGGGAGTCTAGCCAAAGACGTTAAAGAAGGGCAGCTTTCCGGAGGCAACCCGGATGAACTTTTCTTTTATTTACTTTTATGCTATTTTAATTTTCAGGTTCTCTTTCAATTTATTTTTGCTAACTTTTAACCCCATTTGTAGTATGGTTGCTTCTAGTGTCTTATGCAGATGCAACTTCATGTCTACACCGCAACCAAGCTCTTCTACTTGAGGCTGAAGCTCAAGTGTGGGGGAACTCCTATAAACGCTAGCAAAAATAATATCAGGGGAGTACCAGTCTCTTTAATTATGCTTTTATTTAAATAAAATCTGCTGAGGAGAGTTTCTGTGCTTAAGTGTTGATTTGTGAGCTTTGTGTTCTCTCTATTTTATCTACTTACCAAAAGGTCTTCTGAACCCTTCCCTTGTTTTTCTGGTGAACAATGAGGACATTGTTCAATTTAAGTGTGGGGGAGTGTGCCCTTTTCGGCAACATTTTGTGCTTAAAATGCTTAATCTCTCTGCTTAACTTGCGTTTGTCTAAATTCAATATCGTGGACCCTTTATATGTGGGTTGTTCTCTTTAAGAATAAATACTGTTATGAATTGTGGGATAAATGGTACAAATGGTACAAAAATTTTAAATTTTGATTGCTTTTGAGGAGCATTTTTATGCGGTGTGACCAAATGATCTGCAATGGTTGGATTTTTTATTGCTCAGGGGTTCCTTCTGTCTTCTTTCTTAGGGATTACTAAGGGGTGCTTCTCTGTCAAAAAAAATATATTCAAAAATAAAAATAGGGACTTACGAGACGCCATTGGTAACCAACAAAGAGAGTTGAGTGTTCTTAAATACAAAGGCTTGATGCCTACATATTATCTTCTCACCTCTTATGCAAAAGTGAAACAAATGCATAAATCTATTTTTCATTTTGTTTTCTCCTCAATGCCCATTCTTGAGAGAAGTTGGCCATGGTAAAAGTTCTCATAGTCACCTCAACTAAGAAGCATTGAAGTACTCCGGATCATACCCTGAAACTCTAATTTTTATTTTTACCCTGAGTACACCTGTGCCACCGGCAGTTGATGGATCACACTCCTCAAAAAGTTTAAAGATCACTGTTCGCCTCTTTATCCTACCCTTCATAATAATATTTGTTAATATTGAGCATTTCCTACTTGCTTGGGTACATGGATTTGCTTGAGGACAAGCAAAAGTTAAGTGTGGGGGTGTGATAAGTGTCCAAGTGAGCATGTTTTATAGGTGTATTTCATATATATATTATTAGCACTTTTCTTGCTCATTTCTCCACGTATGTTAGTTTTCCTCTAGTTTATGTTTTATTGGTTATCTCACAAATTTATTGGTCAAACATGAGGAAAAACCAAGCTAGAGCAAAGTAGACGAAGAGACGAATGCATAGGCGCAAACGGATCTTAAATCAGAGCTGAAACGAATATTTTAGAAGCAAACCAATTTTCATCCGAACCATACTGGTCCGAACCAGTGGTTCGGACAAGAGGACTTTGCGTCCGTGTCTCGTCTGCATACCAAAGGCCGGACAGAGCTTGAGTCGTCTGTGTCTTGTCCGCACTACAAAGGCCGGACAGAGCAAAGAAGCGTCCGTGGAACCAGGGCCGGACAGAGGGCCGGACGGACTTAGTCCGTGTGCTGTCCGAGGATATTAGCACGGACACAAACCCGGACGCAAAGAAGACCGTGGCATGTCCGGGTTAAAAAGGGCGGACAAGAAGAATTGAGACCGTGGTGTGTCCGCGGAAGAAAGGGCGGACGTGAATAAGTCCGTGGCCTGTCCGTGGATAAAGGCCGGACACGAATGAGACGTCCGGGGAAATAAGCAAGGACACAAACGCGGACGTCTCTAAAGGCAACCAGATCCAGAACTTAGCGACAGACTTCGGTGTTGTTTATCTTCTTCGTTTCGGCGCCTACAGACATATCCATCTACCCGATGAGCAATATCAGGCGCCTCCCGACAGTTCCTCACGCGTTCTGCCGCCCCAATCCATTCCTTAAATTCCTCACGCGGTGTTCCCTCTGTCTTCTTCCTCTTCCTTTCTTCTATAAAACTCACGCTCCTTCTGCTCAAATAATTATCCCTTCCTGAATCCAAAGTTCCACAGTTTCCACACCTACTATCCATTCCATCCTCTTATCCCCCACTTCTCCATTTTATTTTTATTCTTCATTCCACCACACAGCAGAAGCACGATAAAAAGAAGAGAAGAAAAGGAGCTCGAGCAGAAGCGAGTCGCACTCCCGTCTCCTCCGGCAGTCTCCAACATAATGGCTATCTCTGCTTTCTTTTTATTTTTGTTAATGTCTGAGTAATTTTTATGTGTATCCTAGGATGGGGTTTGACCCTAATATTACTTAAATAAATATTTGTCCCCTGTCTCACTTGTTAAACTTGTTTTAATTCCTTTCAGCAAATATTGTTAAATGCTTTGCGTGACAAACTACTGCATTTTTATGGTAACTATCAACATATGGTTTTGAGATAGTCAAAGTACCACAAAGGAATAAACCTTGGTATTTACACTCCGGATTGAGCAGGAAAATACTGAGGCTAGTACTAAAGAGTTCGTAACTGACAATTATTAACTCTAATAGACAATAAAGAATTGAGACAGGGTTATAAATTTGTTTAAGTAATTTAGGCAAATCCCCCGCTATCCTAGGATACCTTTTTCCATCCATTTACTTTATTTTTACAGTGTTTATTATTTCTGCACTGATCCTAAAACAAATCAAGCTTGCCTCCGGCTAAACCCCCAATTTACATTTTATGCACTTTTATTTATCTTCTTTTACATTTACTAACTTGATAATTAATTAGATAGTTGCGAAGTCTCTGTGGATACGACCTTGTTGTACTACAAAGATTGGGTTCACTGCCCATAGTTAGCAAGATAGTTTAACTACTATTTTGCCCAATAAGTTTTTGGCGTCGTTGCCGGGGACTTCGGTCCAACTATCTGGTTTATTATCTATTTAGTTTTTCTTTTATTTTCGTATTTGCCCCTTTTGTGTATAAATTTTTGTTTCTTTTTAAGGGTACTTAATTCTGATGGATGGTTATCTCCATCACAGCTTTTCCCATAAGCCTCAACAACAAGAGGAGGATGTTTACATCTTCCTATTTGAGGAAGCAAAGCCAATCACACCTGGTCTCTTGTTAGAACTACGCTACCGGTAGTACCTCCTCAAACACCAGGTTTTGGGGAGTATTCATTTTCCTATTATATTTGCCGAAGTAACGTTTTGTTTTGATCCAGGTGGTTTGCTTTTAATTACTGCCAACTTCGTTTTCCTGGCAAAGCTGTTGTCTATTTTTGAAGGAGGATAATGAAGCGGGAGTCCCACCAAAGACGTTAAAGAAGGGCAGCTTTCCGGGAGGCAACCCGGATGTAACTTTTCTTTTATTTGCTTTTATGCTCTTTTAATTTTCAGGTTCTCTTTCTATTTTATTTTTGCTAACTTTTAACCCCATTTGTAGTATGGTTGCTTCTAGTGTCTTATGCAGATGCAACTTCATGTCTACACCGCAACCAAGCTACGCTACTTGAGGCTGAAGCTCAAGTGTGGGGAACTCCTATAAACGCTAGCAAAAATAATATCAGGGGAGTGCCAGTCTCTTTAATTATGCCTTTATTTAAATAAAATCTGTTGAGGAGAGTTTCAGTGCTTAAATGTTTATTTGTGAGCTTTGTGTTCTCTCTATTTTATCTACTTACCGAAAAGGTCTTCTGAACCCTTCCCTTGTTTTTCTAGTGAACAATGAGGACATTGTTCAATTTAAGTGTGGGGGAGTGTGCCCTTTTCGGCGACATTTTGTGCTTAAAATGCTTAATCTCTCTGCTTATCTTGCGTTTGTCCAAATTCAATATCGTGGACCCTTTATATGTGGTTTCTCTTTAAGAATAAATATTGTTATGAATTGTGGGATAAATGGTACAAATGGTACAAAAATTTTAAATTTTGATTGCTTTTGAGTAGCATTTTTATGCGGTGTGACCAAATGATCTGCAATGGTTGGATTTTTATTGCTCAGGGGTTCCTTCTGTCTTATTTCTTAGGGATTGCTAAGGGGTGCTTCTCTGTCAAAAAAAAATATATTCAAAAATAAAAAAGGGACTTACGAGACGCCATTGGTAACCAACAAAGAGAGTTGAGTGTTCTTAAATACAAAGGCTTGATGCCTACATATTATCTTCTCACCTCTTATGCAAAGTGAAACAAATGCATAAATCTATTTTTCTTTTGTTTTCTCCTCAATGCTCATTCTTGAGAGAAGTTGGCCATGGTAAAAGTTCTCAAAGTCACCTTAACTAAGAAGCATTGAAGTACTCCGGATCATACCCCGAAACTCTAATTTTTATTTTTACCTTGAGTACACCTGTGCCACCGGCAATTGATGGATCACACTCCTCAAAAAGTTTAAAGATCACTGTTCGCCTCTTTATCCTACCCTTCATAATAATATTTGTTAATATTGAGCATTTCCTACTTGCTTGGGTACATGGATTTGCTTGAGGACAAGCAAAAGGTAAGTGTGGGGGTGTGATAAGTGTCCAAATGAGCATGTTTTATAGGTGTATTTCATATATATATTATTAGCACTTTTCTTGCTCATTTCTCCACTTATGTTAGTTTTCCTCTAGTTTATGTTTTATTGGTTGTCTCACAAATTTATTGGTTAAAACATGAGGAAAACCAAGCTAGGAGCAAAGTAGACGAAGAGACGAACGCATAGGCGCAAACGGATCTTAAATCGGAGCTGAAACGAATATTTTAGAAGCAAACCAATTTTCGTCCGAACCACACTGGTCCGAACCAGTGGTTCGGACAAGAGGACTTTGCGTCCGTGTCTCGTCCGCATTACAAAGGCCGGACAGAGCTTGAGCCGTCCGTGTCTTGTCCGCACTACAAAGGCCGGACAGAGCAAAGAAGCGTCCGTGGAACCAGGGCCGGACAGAGGGCCGGACGGACTTAGTCCGTGTGCTGTCCGAGGATATTAGCATGGACACAACCCGGACACAAAGAAGACCGTGGCATGTCCGGGTTAAAAAGGGCGGACAAGAAGAATTGAGACCGTGGCGTGTCCGCGGAAGAAGGGAGGACGTGAATAAGTTCGTGGCCTGTCCGTGGATAAAAGGCCGGACAGGAATGAGACGTCCGGGGAATAAGCAAGGACACAAACGCGGACGTCTCTAAAGGCAACCAGATCCAGAAATTAGCGACAGACTTCGGTGCTGTTTATCTTCTTCGTTTCAGCGCCTACAGACATATCCATCTACCCGATGAGCAATATCATGCGCCTCCCGACAGTTCCTCACGCGTTCTTGCCGCCCCAATCCATTCCTTAAATTCCTCACGCGGTGTTCCCTCTGTCTTCTTCCTCTTCCTTTCTTCTATAAAACTCACGCTCCTTCTGCTCAAATAATCATCCCTTCCTGAATCCAAGTTCCACAGTTTCCACACCTACGATCCATTCCATCCTCTTATCCCCCACTTCTCCATTTTATTTTTATTCTTCATTCCACCACACAGCAGAAGCACGAAACGATAAAAAGAGAAAGAAAAGGAGCTCGAGCAGAAGCGAGTCGCACTCCCGTCTCCTCCGGCAGTCTCCAAATAATGGCTATCTCTGCTTTCTTTTATTTCTGTTAATGTCTGAGTAATTTTTATGTGTATCCTAGGATGGGGTTTGACCCTAATATTACTTATATAAATATTTGTCCCCTGTCTCACTTGTTAAACTTGTTTTAATTCCTTTCAGCAAATATTGTTAAATGTTTTGCGTGACAACTACTGCATTTTTATGGTAACTATCAACTATGGTTTTGAGATAGTCAAAGTACCACAAAGGAATAAACCTTGGTATTTACACTCCGGATTGAGCAGGAAATTACTGAGGCTAGTACTAAGAGTTCGTAACTGACAATTAATTCTCTAAGTGACAATAAAATAATTGAGACAGGGTTATAAATTTGTTTAAGTAATTTAGGCAAATCCCCCGCTATCCTAGGATACCTTTTCCCATCCATTTACTTTATTTTTACTGTGTTTATTATTTCTGCACTGATCCTAAAACAAATCAAGCTTGCCTCCGGCTAAACCCCCAATTTACATTTTATGCACTTTTATTTATCTTCTTGTACATTTACTAACTTGATAATTAATTAGATAGTTGCGAAGTCTCTGTGGATACGACCTTGTTGTACTACAAAGATTGGGTTCACTGCCATAGTTAGCAAGATAGTTTAACTACTATTGCCCAACAGGATGCATGACTTGAGGGGGGGGGGTGCTGTTAGGAGTATATTTTGTATTATGTTATGTATATATAATAGTTTTATTGTCTGTTTTACGTGAAGAATTGTGTAAGGGTGCACTTGTGCACTTGTTTAGGTAGCATATATAGTGGACATACATCAATGGGTATATATGTACGATTGTTTTTCTATTCTGAAGCAGTAATAAGAAACCACTTAAAAAAACAAAAAAAGTAATAGAAACTGTTAGAAATGAGAGAACGAGAAAGAAAGAGCAGTAATATGGTTTTCATTCACTTACAACTGAGTACAATGGTCTCTATTTATAGAGAGTATGGGATAACCCAAAAGGGCAATATGGACATTCACTAAATAATATAATATATAACACTCCCCCTTGAATGTCCGATATTGATTGCCTCGTTAAAACCTTGCTTGGAAAAACCCAGTGGGATAAAACCAAGACTAAGGAAAAAAGAGTGCAATCATAAGTTCTCCCCCTGAACTAAACGTCACTTCAAGTCTCTGAATCTACATAGCCCAATCTTGCGGATTAACTTTTCGAAAGTTGAAGTTGGAAGTGACTTGGTGAATATATCTGCCAAATTCTCGCTTGAACGGATTTGTTGTATATCAATTTCTCCATTCTTCTGAAGCTCATGGGTGTAGAAAAACTTGGGAGATATGTGCTTCGTTCTATCTCCTTTGATGTACCCGTCTCTCATCTGGGCTATACAGGCAGCATTGTCTTCATATAATGTCGTGGGAATTTTCTGATCAAAAGATAGCCACACGTCTCTTGTACATGCTGGATCATGGACCTCAACCAAACACATTCTCGGCTGGCTTCGTGCATTGCTAGAATTTCTGCATGATTAGAGGAGGTGGCGACACTCGTTTGCTTTATAGACTTCCATGATATGGCCGTACCTCCATGAGTAAATACATAACCTGTTTGTGACCTTGCCTTGTGGGGATCAGATAGGTAGCCAGCATCAGCGTAACCTACTAGACCAGACTTAGGTGTCTTTGGAAAGAATAACCCCATATCCATTGTACCTCGAAGATAACGAAGTACATGTTTAACACCATTCCAATGTCTTTTGGTTGGAGCAGCACTATATCTTGCTAATAGATTTACTGAGAATGCTATATCAGGTCGAGTATGACTCGCCAAGTACATTAATGCTCCAATGGCACTTAGATATGGGACTTCAGGACCAAGTAACTTTTCGTCACTTTCCCGGGTCTAAATGGGTCCTTGTTTACATCTAGGGACCTAACAACCATTGGGGAGCTCAACGGATGAGCATGATCCATATAAAATCTTTTCAACACCTTTGTAATATATTGAGTCTGGTGTAGGAATACCCCACTTGGTGAATGCTCGAGTTGCAGTCCTAAGCAGAACTTTGTCTTACCAAGATCTTTCATTTCAAATTCTGACTTTAAACATTCAACAGCTTGTTGAAGTTCTGCAGATGTTCCAATTATGTTGAGGTCATCAACATAGACTGCAATTATGACAATCCCAGATCCACTTTTCCTTATGAATATACAGGGACAAATCGAGTCATTCTTATAGCCTTTCTTAAGCAAGAAGTCGCTAAGGCGATTATACCACATACGGCCCGACTGCTTTAGTCCATAGAGGGATTTATTCAATTTAATAGAGAACTTTTCTCTAGAGCTTGATTTAAATGCTTCGGGCAATTTAAATCCCTCTGGTAGCCTCATATAAATGTCGCTATCAAGCGATCCATATAGATAGGCTGTAACCACATCCATTAAACGAAACTCAAGATTTTCTTGGACTGCCAAACTAATCAAGTATCTAAAACTTGTGGCATCCATAACTGGGGAATAAGTTTCTTCATAGTCAATACCAGGTCTTTGACTAAAACCTTGTGCAACTAGACGAGCTTTGTATCTCACAATTTCATTTTGCTCGTTTCTTTTTCGCACAAACACCCATTTATAACCAACTGGTTTTATCTTACTGGGTGTGTGGACCACTGGTCCAAAAACCTCACGTTTTTCGAAGTGAGTTTAATTCTGCTTCAATAGCATCTTTCCATTTTGGCCAATCATTTCTTTGTCTGCATTCTTCAACAGACTTTGGTTCATGATCCTCTTCATTATTCATAACTTGTAGCGCTACATTATATGCAAAAGTTTCATCGACGTCAATTTCATGTCGGTTCCATCGAATTCCAGTCATGACATAGTTGATAGAGATCTCTTCATTATCAATATTTGTTTCAGGTACCTGATTTTTCTGCATTTCTGCAACTGTCATGTCTACGGACTCTTCAAGAGTCTCACCCTTTTCACTTAGACCATCTTTAATGCATCCCTTTCGTTTTCGAGGGTTTTTATCTTTGGAACCGACTGGTCTACCACGTTTTATACGTGTGTTAGACTCATTTGCAACCTGTCCTCCATGGACATCAATTTTAGCGGGAGCATTTTTAGCTGGCACATACGACTGTGTCACCTGATTTAGGTCAGTAAATGCATCAGGCAATTGGTTTGCCAGCTTTTGGAGATTAATAATATGTTGAACATCTTGTTCACATTGCTTAGTGCGAGGATCGTAATGTAGTAATGATGGTTCGTTCCATGTAATCTCCTTTACCAATTGCTTATTTTCTCCCCCTAATGATGGGAAATGTGACTCATCAAAATGACAGTCAGCAAATCGAGCTGTAAACAAGTCCCCAGTTGTTGGCTCGAGATATCTAATAATTGAGGCAGATTCAAGCCCAACATATATTCCCATTCTTCTTTGAGGTCCCATTTTGGTTCTTTGCGGTGGAGGTATAGGAACATATACCGCACAACCGAAAATCCTCAGGTGAGAGATATTGGGTTCTTGACCCGTAACCATTTGTAATGGTGACAACTTATTAAAGCTTGTTGGCCTGATGCGAATCAAGGTAGCTGCATGTAATATAGCATGTCCCCACGCAGATACTGGGAGTTTTGATCTCATTAGTAACGGTCTTGCAATTAACTGCAGACGTTTGATCAAAGATTCTGCCAAACCATTTTGGGTATGCACATGAGCTACTGGATGTTCAATGGTTATTCCAATGGACATGCAATAGTCATTGAAGGCCTTGGAGGTAAATTCACCAGCATTATCCATGCGTATGGATTTGATTTGATTATCAGGAAAATTTGCTCGCAATCGAATCAACTGAGCCAATAATCTTGCAAATGCCATATTACGGGTTGATAATAAGCTAACATGTGACCATCTGGTTGATGCATCTATCAAAACCAGAAAATATCTAAATGGTCCACATGGTGGATGGATAGGTCCACATATATCACCCTGAATCCTTTCGAGAAAAGCAATCGGCTTTATCTCGAGTTTAACTGGTGATGGCCTTATAATTAGTTTTCCTTGAGAACAAGCAATACACGGAAAACTATTTAGTTGAAGAAACTTTTTGTTTTTCAACATATGACCACATGAATTTTCCATAATTCTTCGCATCATGATGGAACCGGGATGGCCTAACCGGTCATGCCAAGTTTTGAAATCATCAAAATATTTCAGTTTTTCAACAACATGTATTTCTGTTGTATTAATATACGCAGGGTACAACCCAGAGGAAATAGCAACTAGCTTTTCCAACATTTGTCTCTTTCCAGCTATCACTTTTGTGATGCCAATATATTCAATATTTCCATCATTCCCCGTCTCAATGTGATACCCATTCCGGCGTATATCAATGAAACTCAACAGGTTTCTTTGAGACGTGCTGGAAAATAATGCATTTTCAATGCATATTTTTGTTCCCTTAGGTAGAGTAATGGTTGCTTTTCCAGACCCTTCAACAATACTCGTACTACCTGATATGGTAGTAACCTTTGGCGCATAATTTAGTAAATAAGAAAAATATTCTTACTCTTAAGAATTGTGTGCGTTGCAGCACTATCAATAAGACATACATCTTCACCATCCATCAATGAAATTCTTCAATGGTAATTATTTTACAATCTGTCATATAAATAAAATAAACAAATATTAGGAACGATCCTATAGGTATCGTTTTTATGACATCATTTTAATATCAGAACTGAAAACTTTCCGGCACGGTGCCTTTTTTTTCTATAATAATACAAAATCAAATTAACAGGCACAATGCCCTATATAGCGATGTAACCATCATAGAGGTCAAAACTTGACATATGAACATACAATTATTATACGATGTCGCTTAATTAGATTTTTTTTTTGAACAACTATCTATCATAAATTTTCACTGGTGCTATACCATCATGATTCTTCATAAAGCATAATACAATGCTCACCTCGTACAAAAATAAATATATAAATACGGCTGCATATGAATTAACCAGGTGTTATACCATCTTTTCGATGAGTGATCTACTCAATATCATTTCTTTTTCATATATTATAATGATTTCTGGCGCAATGCCAATATCATATTATATCAAAATTAAAGTTTCAGGTGTGATACCTTTTATAGCATATCAAAATTAAACTTTCAGGCACAATGCCCTTTACATTTTGGTAATGTTGACCATTCTTAAACACTTTTGTCATAAAATAAACGATATAGAAACGATTATACATGTATCGTTTTCAGAACATCGCTTTTATATAGCATCAAAAGCTTTCCGGCATAATGCCTTAATGATTTACAAATTAAAATTTAACAGGCGCAATGCCGTATGTAGTGATTAAGCATTATAAATAATAATAACAAATAAAATTTGAACCATATATTAAAACAATAAATAAATAATGTATAATAAATGGAAATATTAAATAACAATAAGATCAGGCACGATGCCTCACGTGATAAATAAATCTGGCACGATGCCTCACGTGATATAAATCTGGCACGATGCCTCACGTGATAATAAATCTGGCACGATGCCTCACGTGATAAATAAATCTGGCACAATGCCTCACGTGATATCTATATCTGGCACAATGCCTCAGTGATTTAATTACAGGCACAATGTAACACCCCAAAACCACCCTGGTTGAGAAACCGTTACAACGCCGCGCGCTTATTACCTAAGACACCAAGGCTACACTATCGAAACCCCAAAATAGAACTATGCTCATATATTACCAGATAAACGATACAAAATGTCTTTACATACACAGGCGGAAGCCAACTGAATTTCAAAGCATAATCTAAATACAACTGGGCCCTAATGCCAACAAACTAAATCAAAACTCAAATGCCAAAACGGAAAATAAGAGCTGAATCTCCAAGCACGAACTAAAACCTGCAAATCAGACGGGATAGGGGGTGAGCAAAACTATTGCTCAGCAGGTGATAAACTTCATCAGCTGAGCACGCTCAAAACAATCTGAACATACATACATACTTATACATATACAGAAGCGCTTAGCCAGGCGAAACCAAAGTCAAAGCAGGAGTCTTTCAAATAGGCAGAAGTCTAAAACAGAAGAGGCTAAGCAGTGGTCAAAATACACACTTAATAGCAGAAGGAAAACTGAAGCTGAAAGCTTGACGAAATCAGAAGCTTAAGAACCTCAGAAGCTTAAACACAATCAGAAGCTTAGCAAAATCAGAAGCTTAGCAGAATCCGGAACTTATCAGAAGACAGTAAGCACACAGCAGACCGTCTCAAATCAAATACTGATAGAGCAGACGAAGTGGAGCACTTTACAAACTAGAAATCCTCAGCAGACAGGAAGCACACAGCAGCCTATCTGAGTTTGAAAACAAACAGAACTGGCGAAGCAGTACAAGCAAACATAGGTACTCAAAGGACAGAAAGCACACAGCAGTCTGTCAAATACAAAAGCAGAGAGAACGGACAGAAGCCGAACAGAACACAAACAGAAGTGGGACACTAGCACCAAGCATAGCACTCAGAAAGGTCAAAGACCCATGGATCTAACTCCCTCGACAACGCAGAAATGACCCGAAGGCCAAAGGGTTCGTCAACCCCACAGAACAGATTGGGCATGACCCACACTCAGAACGACGTCTACATGGTATACCACGGAATAGCTCGACCCAGCCATTCACGGCTCAGAAGCAGAGTAACTAGGTCCCAAAACAGAGGCTTATCCAAACAGATCGAAGCTTAATACAGAGCAGAGCGGAAGTCTTAACCAGATCAGAACAGAAAGCGAAAGCCTAGCAAAATCAGAGAAGGAGCTTACCAATGGAAAGCCTTAGCAAAACAGAAGTCGAACCCGATTAGTAAATACGAAAGCAAACTGAAGTCAGAGGTTGAATCATATTTTCAGAGCAAAACAGAGTTCAAAAGATTAACGGAGACCTTAAAATCAGAAAACACTAAAACCCATGCTAAAACACCTGAAAACAGATAGTACTCAAAAAGAGGAATCCAACGCCACAAACGGCACTCAAAACGGAGCTCGAACGAAGAAGTTATGGTGAAACAGAGGGGTGTCCGAACTTGTGTCCGGACGTCGAAGTTCGGACGCAAGTCGAACTCAAATCCGCAGAAAATTTCAAGGTGTCCGAACATCCAAGTTCGGACGGATGTTCGGACGTCCTCGGAAAACACTCGAGGAAAGTCCGAACATGTGTCCGAGCTTCAAAGTTCGGACACATGTCGAAGAGAAACAGAGGCGCAAAACAGGGTGTGTCCGAACTTCCAAGTTCGGACGGAAGTTCGGACACAGAGAAATTCTCAGAAATCCAGACGCAACAGAGCGTGTCCGAACTTCCAAGTTCGGACGGAAGTTCGGACGCGCCGAAAGTGCAGTTTACAGAGGCGATTTTCACACGAACAAAAGCACAATACAATGCCAGATTAACATATGTTTGCAGCAACCAACTTTGGGGATTTAAGCCATTGAACGGCAGTAAAACAGACAGAATAAACACACACACGAAGTTAATCAAACGATTTAATTTACAGAACGAAACTCTTAAATCAGAAGCACTCAGAGTTTGCAAAACAGAAGGGAATCACAGAGGTAGATTCACCATTGTCAAAGCAATACTTACATAACAAAATACGAAAAACAAACCAATCCCACGGGGTGCAACGCATCAAAACACCAAATCCAGAACTCACACCAAAATACCACGGATCAGAAACCACACAAACATATACGGAAAACAACGAAACCAAAACCCCCGTGGGTGAACGCACACAACCGAATCCATCTACCACCTACCTCACATCCGTAGCTAAGCCATCTCTGCGGACTCTACGAATCGTCTTCCCGAATCTCCACCGAATGATAATCCCTCGAATTGAACTGCTCCCAAAATATACAAAATCAGAATTAGAAAAGAGAAGAGAAGCCTCAACGAAGAAGAATCAGATCTACAACCCAAACCTGACTGACGACTGACAACGAGCAGAATTCCACTGGCGGATCTCCAGCGATTATCAATCAAAGGAATTGAAGAAGAAGATGAGCAAAGGGAGGAGAAGTTGAGAGCGATGAGAACGTCGAGAGAACCGTCAGGGTAGTGGAAGGAGAAATAATAACGTGAATAGAAGTTTTAGAAAGGAAGAGAATAAATTAAAGAATTAGAAGTCCCCTCCCTAAAATAAATAAATAAATAATAGAAGCATGTTATTTCTATTCTCCTTCCTCAAGCTATGACAATAATATTTAAGGAATGTCATAAACACCTAGTATAAGGTCAAATTAATCTAAACTCCCTTTGGGAATCAGAAGGAATATGATAAAATAAAAAAATCTGGGGCATAACACACAATGCCTCACACGATACATAATAAAATAAACAGCGAAATAAATAAACAATGAAATAAATAAATGAATGAATAAATAAATATTAAAGAAACTGAATAAATTAAACACTACGAAATGAATGAAATAATTAATAATAAACAATTCTGGCGTGATGCCGCACGTGATATTGAATATCTGGCATGATGCCTCACGTGAAATTAATAACTGGCACGATGCCTTATGTAAAATTAATAACTGGCATGATGCCTAATTTTTTTTGTTAGATCGGGCGCAATGCCAACAAATATAATATATATATACAATAATATGATTCAAGCAATATAACATAATAATTCAGATAATATATATGTATATATAAATTGACATCTATATAAGAAACAAAATAGCAAAACGTTAGGAATAGGATGAGAATGCATCCATTGTCTTATTCGATTCAAATATATCAAAATATGGATGGACAAATATCGTGACTCGTGAGCACATGCAGGTGGTATTTTGTTTTTCTGATGTGTGCGTGAGGCGGCGCAGTTTCAAAGTGATTTTTTTTTTCTTATGAGTGCGTATGTGGTGAGGTGTGGCTGTTACAGATCGATTTTTTTTGTGTGTGCGAGAGGCGGCGGCGATTACAGATCGTGTTTTTTTTTTCTTATGTGTGCGAGAGGCGGCGGCGATAAGGTAAAATGGAATGGATATCATCGGTAGTAATCACTGTCGAATGCAATTACTGTTAATCATTTCCGGTGCTGCAATCAAGAGAACGGGAAAAATGGATCGACAATGATATGAGGATTTACCTCTTTGATGGGGATTAAACAAAGCTGGATTAGCGTGGAATTTTAGAGCGTGCTGATAACGTGTTAGAAATGAGAGAACAGAGAAAGAAAGAGTAGTAATATAGATTTTGATTCACTTTACAACTGAGTACAATGGTCTCTATTTATAGAGAGTATGGGATAACTCGAAAAGGGCAATATGGCATTCACTAAATATATATAATATATAACAGAAACCACTTTTAGGCATCGTTCGATACCCGCGAATAAAATGGGCAAACGCAGCTAAAGCCTGCGTTACAAAATCGCTGCTCTGGTTAACCAATCACAATCTCACATTAGTTTAATATGTGGGTTCCACTGAAAAAGGAACCAGTAACAATCTAACAGGTGGACAATTTTGTATTGGGTGCCGCGTCAATTTCTTTTCGCGGAGAACGAACGGGCACTTAGTTTTCTTCTTGTCCTCTCTCCAACCCTAGGGATACGGCTGGGTTGCGATTCAGCAGCGGCGTCGAACAGAGCTGTGCAACTCTTAACACAGGACGCCTTTGGCTATATTAACTTATCAACGGTTTTTTAGTACCGAAGAGAAAAGTTCATGGCTTGGAGCGGTGATGGATAATAAATTGAGATGATGACCTCACTACAAATTAAGATTGCCGACGGAAAGATACAAGCAAATATAAAATTCCATTAACATCAACATCCATGTTTTTGTAATATATCAACTTCAATGTTAATTAGGTTAGCAATAATTATTATTATATTACACCTCCTATTCTAAATATAATATTTCAATTTATATAATATTTTAATTTTAGACATAAGAGACTTAATCAGAAGCAGAGAAGATTATTTCATTTATGTCTCATGAGTTAGAAATTTGAGCAATTTAAAAAGTAGATCTAGTACTTAATGAATGGAAAAATATAAAGGGCAAATCAGAAAATAAATAATAGAGTTAAATATATTGTAGTTTCTTAAAAATAATAAAATACCATACATAAAACAAGCACAATGTTCTCAACGATACTCTTATTTCCCTAGTGTGTGCTTAACGCATGGTTTTTTATTGGCTAAATTCTACTATAAGTCGTCTCAAACATCAAAAGAAGATACTATATGACAACACCAGTTAGTTGACCCTAAAATAGATTAGCATATCCGGATTTTAAAATGGTGTATTACTAGAGATTTTGGGTCTATATCTATGTACAATGTACCATTATATATGTATTTAAAAAGTGTATGGTTAGTCTGTACACTCACTACTAAATATATATATACCATTTAATAAAAATATAATATCTTAAAACAAAAATATCTACATGCCAATTTGTCTACATGTGATTGTAGGTAAATAATTAGTTTATTTCTATTGCAAGTCGACATAGGGTTGAACCAACTGAATGAAATAGATTGATTTCGTTTGAGTTCTACTTATCAATTTGTTATTATTTATTAGAGGTGGATCTAGGATTTCTAATATGTGGTGTCACTTTTTTATAATGAAAAATATATATCTAGTATATATAATATTCAGATGATGCATGTCTACCGATCACAACTTTTGATACTTTGTAGAAAAAACGTTTAGTTCAAACTAATCTAATCTGATCAACTAGATGGACGGGAAAGTCAATAAAAAATGTAAGGGAAAATTCATAATATAACCCTTTCGTAATTCATGATATACCCCTTTTAAAACTGTGTCACAAGATACCCCTTTTTCTTTGCTAATTCACAAAATGTCCCTTTTTGCTAACGGTCGTCAAATGCTCCATTAACCCCCAGAAAATGACTATTTTACCCCTGACTCGGTTTTTTTAAAAAAAAATTCACGGTTTGTTCTAGAACGGCTACTTTTTTAAAAAAAATTATAGTTCATAATATACCCCTGTTTAAGTTTGTTGTTCACGAAATACCCTTGTTTCTTTTACATAGTTAACAAAATACCCCTATTTATGTTTTGTAGTTCACGAAATACCCCTATCACTGCGATGGTCTGGCAAAGCATCACTTACTTTTCTCTTGTTTTTGAGTGTCTCCAGCCTCTTCACAATCCCAAGACAAATGTTGTTTGCATTCCAGTTCTCCGAGGCTTTCTGTCTTTTGCAATGTCTCACCATCAATAGAGTATGAATCCCTGTCATACACAATTGGACACAGTTATAATTTATGACAAGAGACAAACTAGTATGGCATGGATTCTTTACATAGTTAGGTAAAATACCTTCAAGTAAAGAATAGATTGGTATAGTCCTGTGGACAGTCAAAGTAGCATGAAACCCTCCATAAAGTTTGATGTATTGTCTGGACACTTTATCTGTTTACACAGAACCGGTTAGACAGATGTAAATGTTTAGATAAACAATAATATTACAAGCATTGGGTCTAAAATGGCTACCTCTTGGTCAAACTTGTGTCGTGCCCATAACTCCAATGAGACATCGCTCAGATATTTGAATGCACCAAGATCCATCTCTCTAATGCAGCAACTGCTTTGCCAAAACTGTACTCGGAGTATGCATTTGCAGCATACCAAAATGCTTGCCTACATAACATGACGAACTTCACAATGTTAAACTAACTCACTAATGACAGAAATAGTTAGATAAAACATAATACTCACATCATTTTTGGTCCTAGATGCGTAGTAGAAAAAGATGATATCACATGACATTACCAATCGTGGAAACCAATTGGTAAGAGCTTGGTCGATTCCCTACGAGTAAAAGAAAGGATGCATTATAAAAGGTTTCGAAATAATATACAGAACACAACTGGTGACAATGTCCATAAAGTACCCCTGTTTATGATTTGAAGTTCATGAAATACCTCTAAGTAACAAGGGTATCTTGTGAACTTTAAACATAAAAAAGGGTATTTTGTGAACAATAAACTTAAATAGGGGTATATTATGAACTTTAAGTTTTTTTAAAAAAGTAGTCATTCCAGAACGAAACTGTGAATTAAAAAAACCAAAAAGAAAAAATGGATCACGAGCAAAATAGTCATTGGGGGGAGGGTTAACGGAGCATTTGACAGCCGTTAACAAAAAGGGGCATTTTGTGAATTAGCAAAGAAATAGGGGTATGGGTTTTGTGACACGGTTTCAAAAAGGGGTATATCGTGAATTACAAAAGAAAATAGGGGTATATTGTGATTTTTACAAAATATAATAAAGCATGTGTCACCTAATGCCAAACCTATGCACAAGTAATAATGGGATAAATTTAGAAAAATGGGAAGAGTTCTTTGAACGGATGGAGGGTGCTGGGTGCTTATTCATAAGAGTAATTTTTTATCCGAATTGTGAACATGAAGTGGTCAAGTGGGGACAAGAAAGAGTTTTTTTTTAAGACTTCAACCATTTTCAGGATCTTTTTATAAGCAACTAGAATACATATGTACTTCCAAATATTATAGTATCCGTAGCCACTAGCCACAAGATGGCTAGATAACCAGTCAGTAGACGTTTAGGATGAATGTAGCCACTTACCGGCTAAACCAATTGCAGCCGCTCAGCGGCTTTAGAAGCAGTAGCCAATAACAGATGAAATTCAACTAATCTATGATTGTCATAATTGATATGATCATGTTGTGTATTATATGCTATAATATCATGAAGATATTATTATTATTATTATTATTATTATTATTATTATGATCATGATAACAATGTTTTGTATGTGTAATCAGCACACTGATTTTAGCCGCGCAGCGTTTAAAAAAAAAAAAAAAAAAAAAAGATTTAGCCGCGCAGCGGCTAATACTGTCACAGAAGGTATTGTGACGGACGACAGATTTCCGTCACCGACGGATAAAATCTGGACTGTCCATTATTTTAGTTTTTTTTACTTTGAGTTGATTTGAGGGTTGATGTGAAGCGACACTTTGACAAGAAACAAATATAAATATAGAGTACGACACAATTGAATCACTTTATGTTTTATGATTTTAATTTGTATTTTAAAATTTTTTCTTTTCTTTTTTTTTTAAATTTTTATTCTTTTTCATTCTTTATCATAAAAACTTTATATTGTTATAACTTTTAATATATAAGTCCAAAATGAAAAAAAAATATCATTGTTCACCTAAATTCAAGTTCTTCAAAACTTGACCAGTCATGGATATGTTTGGACAACTTTTTTAAAAAAATATTTTTACATGTATACGATGATAAACTAAATTGATAATATGATTCATTAATTTGTATTATGAATCATTAAAATTGATATTATGATTCATTAAGTAATAAGTGGTGAATTCGACGTTTTTTACTTTTCTAGGGTGGGTTTTGGGGTGTTTTGGGGGTAAGGTAATCTATTTGGAATTTGTTTTGTACTTTATATTGTAGCAACTAACTCGACAGAGTTTTAGGGTTTGTGGTAGCGGGTTTAGGGTCATTAGACCCTAAACTCGCCACTGCAAACCCTACAAATACCTTTGACGTTTTTTTTTAGCTATCCTAGGGTGGGTTTTGGGGGGTAGGGTAATCTATTTGGAATTTGTTTAGTACTTTATATTGTAGCAACTAACTCGACAGATTTATAGGGTTTGTGGTAGTGACCCTAAACCCGTCACTACAAACCTTTAAAATGTCTTCGACGTTTTAGCTATCTTAAGGTGGTTTTTTGGGTGTTTTTTTTTGGGGGGGGGGGGGGGGGGAGGGTAGGGTATTTATTTGAAATTTGTTTCGTACTTTATATGGTAACAACTAACCCTAAACCCGCCACTGCAAACCCTAAAAATGCCTTCGACGTTTTTAGCTATCCTAGGGTGGGTTTTGGGGTGTTGGGGGGGGGGGGGGGGTAGGGTAATCTATTTTGAAGTTTTTCTATACTTTGTATTGTCGTCACTGACTCGATAAATTTCCACACCACAATTATAAATAACGTTTCCAATGTTTTACATAAAGGTGTCCACAAATTTAGATAAACGTTTCCACGTGTTAATCTAAACGTTTTCACGTTTCTAAAATTCCATGATTATCTATAACGTTTCCACGCCACAGTTACATATAAACGTTTCCACTGCATGATTATATATAAACATTTTTATTATTATATGTGATGTTTCCATGACACAATTATATATAATGTTTCCACCGTTATACATAAAGGAGTCCACGAGTTCAGATAACATTTCCATCTTTTTATTTAAACGTTTCCACCTTTTTATTTAAACATTTCCATGTTGTTATATATACGTTTCCACGTTTTTTTAAACGTTTCCCCGTTTCTACAGTTTCATGATTATATATAACGTTTCTATGACATGATTACATATAAACATTTCAGTAATTATATATGAATGTTTCCCTGCCACAATACGTTTCCACGATTTATATATAAACGTAAACACGCCATGATTACATATATACGTTTACACAATTATATATTCCATGCCACAATTAAATATAACATTTCTACAACACATTTCCAACGCCACAATCAAGTATAACGTTTCCACCGTTATGCATAAACGTATCCACGAGTTTATATAAACATTTCCATGTTTTTATATAAACGTTTCCATGTGTTTATATAAACGTTTCCACGTGTTTATATAAACGTTTTCACGTTTCTACGATTCTATTATTATATATAAACGTTTCCACACCATGATTATACATAACATTTCCAACATTATACATAAACTGAATTGTTGGAGTCGACTTTACGTACTTATTAACATTTAATTTTTATATATGCACTATACGATAACTTATAACATGAAGGTTAAAAAATTAACGTGCAATATTTTTAAAATATTATGCATCACTTTTTTTTTAATTGTGAAAATAATATAAATATTGGTCTAGTATTTTCTATATTAGCAACTTTCTTAATTTTAAACAGTTAATTGGTGTATTTTGAATTGTTATACTCCATTTTTACATATATGTATCACAACAAATATTTTAAGATTAGAAACCTATAATACAATAGCGGTGTCATTAGTATTTTTCTTTAAAAAAGTATAAATATTAACTTGGTGTTTTTGCATTAATTCAACTTTTTTAAGAAATTCAATCAGGATATATGTACATCAACAATATTATCAAATTAAATAAATAATATTTAATAATCATACATATATGAATATAGTCAAATAATGTTTTTATATAATTAGGGAATTATTTTATTAACAACTATATTATTACGGAATGTATTATTAAAAGGACAAAATAATTACACTTAACATTTTTAAAATAAAAAAAAAACAAAAGCCAATTTGTATAAAAGATGAGACGTGAATAACAAACAAAAACATTGATGGGATATATCCATGAATACACTCTCGCTGTAAAAGAAAATAAAATTTACATAAAGGTTGTTTCTCCGTGTAAACAAAAGAAAATGAAAAAAAAGCTTTCCGTCGTCGGGACGGAGAATGGAGTTCCATCACCTAATCCACTCTCTACGTGTGGTAGTCGCTGAGACCGACTATGTGATCTCTAACCGTTAGTTGGTTACAACAGTGATAGCCGTTGGTAGCTGTCCCTGTCTTAACTGGTTTAGTATACTAACTTTCGGTTGTCTCTTCTACATAAGAAGGGACTACATAAAATAAAATGCTGACTGTAAAAAACACTTCTCCTTTTTATATGTGGTTATATATAGTAGGTAAAGAAATTTTCAAAAAAGCTACTCCCTCGGTGTCACCCACAGTTAGAGATGACAATTTTAAACGGATACCCTAACCCAATCCACCCGATCCAAGTAAATGGATGAAAATCCGAAATAAACGGATGACGGATCGGGTGACGGATGACCGGATGATAGATCGGGTCAGGTGACAGATGAAAAACTTTCATCTGTCACCCGATCCGTTCACCCGACCCGTCATCCGTTTAAAGTTACACTTACCCTGTTATATTTTTAAGTAGCCAAACAGGACATACGATATAAAAAATGTTGGAAAAAAAACATGTATACACTCATCTTCTCTTGTACGTTGTCACTTTTTTTTACCATATCAGTATATTGTCGTACTCATACAACCATTCACCAGCCACAACTTTTTTGAAGTTTCATTACAAATTCCAACCCTAAATTTTATACTACTGCACCGCCGCACCACAGCACCGACACCATTGTCGGTTATCACCCGAGCCACAACTTTTTTATATTTGTTTTTATAAGAGTTCAATGTTTCTTAAACTCTGAATTTCACCCGATTATCACCTGATCCACCCGAATCACCCTTGGATGACGGATGGATGGATGACGGATGAAACTTTTACGGATGATGGATGAAAAATTCGGGTGACGGATGCGGGTGATGCTTCACCCGACCCAAACCTGATAACCATTGACATCCCTACCCACAGTGTCCACCTTACTATTTGAATGTGTCGTTTGACTTCAATATTTAACATATAAGATAATATATTTTATAAATCTATATTTTATAATGGATTCCTATATGTGAAAAACTATATATTATTATACTTAATATTAAAGTGGAAAAGCGTGTTAAAAAATAAATAGAACACTTATAACGAGACAGAGGTAGTAATTGGTACCTGATAGTTCCGCCCGTTATTTATATGTTGTTATCACAATGTTACTAGTGTGTGCTGTTTTAGTATACTAATTAATCAGCATGTTGTTGAAAAATTATGTTTTCGTAATACTCTATTTTGTAGTGTATTAAAATAAAAAATAGAAAGTAAAAGTATTCAGATTCTCAATAAAATTATTTGATTTAAAATTAAATTACTTTTTTGTTAAATAACAATTATAATATGTACATATTTCACAAAAGTTATATACCTTTAACATTTTATATATATTTACAATTCAAGTAACCGTGAATTAATAAGTTAATAAAAAATGAATTTTTATAAATAAAAATATTAATTTTTTTAAAAAATTAAGTAATAGAGCACGAAAAATATATTTTAACATATCATTCAAGATTTACTAACACATGATTTAATATTGATTTTAAATTTAAATACGAAATTAAATAATAAATTAGATTTTTTAGGAAATATTTTATTAACTTTTATTTAAAATAAATATATACTGAATAGTGTATAGTGGTAATTGGATTGAAAAAATGTTCCCTCTGTTGTAAATGAGAGAATTTAGAAAGGAGTAAAAGTAGTGGGTTTTATTCACTTTACACTGAGTACAATGGTCTCTATTTATAGAGAGTATGGGAACCCGAAAGGGCAATATGGACCTTCACTAAATATATATAATATATAACACTCCCCCTTGAATGTCCGATATTGATTGCCTCGTTAAAAACCTTGCTTGGAAAAACCCAGTGGGATAAAAACCAAGACTAAGGAAAAAAGAGTGCAATCATAAGTTCTCCCCCTGAACTAAACGCCACTTCAAGTCTCTGAATCTACATAGCCCAATCTTGCGGATTAACTTTTCGAAAGTTGAAGTTGGAAGTGACTTGGTGAATATATCTGCCAAATTCTCGCTTGAACGGATTTGTTGTATATCAATTTCTCCATTCTTCTGAAGCTCATGGGTGTAGAGAAACTTGGGAGATATGTGCTTCATTCTATCTCCTTTGATGTACCCGTCTCTCATCTGGGCTATACAGGCAGCATTGTCTTCATATAATGTCGTGGGAATTTTCTGATCAAAATATAGGCCACACGTCTCTTGTACATGTTGGATCATGGACCTCAACCAAACACATTCTCGGCTGGCTTCGTGCATTGCTAGAATTTCTGCATGATTAGAGGAGGTGGCGACACTCGTTTGCTTTATAGACTTCCATGATATGGCCGTACCTCCATGAGTAAATACATAACCTGTCTGTGACCTTGCCTTGTGGGGATCAGATAGGTAGCCAGCGTCAGCGTAACCTACTAGACCAGACTTAGGTGTCTTTGGAAAGAATAACCCCATATCCATTGTACCTCGAAGATAACGAAGTACATGTTTAACACCATTCCAATGTCTTTTGGTTGGAGCAGCACTATATCTTGCTAATAGATTTACTGAGAATGCTATATCAGGTTGAGTATGACTCGCCAAGTACATTAATGCTCCAATGGCACTTAGATATGGGACTTCAGGACCAAGTAACTTTTCATCACTTTCCGGGGTCTAAATGGGTCCTTGTTTACATCTAGGGACCTAACAACCATTGGGGAGCTCAACGGATGAGTATGATCCATATAAAATCTTTTCAACACCTTTGTAATATATTGAGTCTGGTGTAGGAATACCCCACTTGGTGAATGCTCGAGTTGCAGTCCTAAGCAGAACTTTGTCTTACCAAGATCTTTTATTTCAAATTCTGACTTTAAACATTCAACAGCTTGTTGAAGTTCTGCAGATGTTCCAATTATGTTGAGGTCATCAACATAGACTGCAATTATGACAATCCCAGATCCACTTTTTCTTATGAATATACAGGGACAAATCGAGTCATTTTTATAGCCTTTCTTAAGCAAGAAGTCGCTAAGACGATTATACCACATACGGCCCGACTGCTTTAGTCCATAGAGGGATTTATTGAATTTAATAGAGAACTTTTCTCTAGAGCTTGATTTAAATGCTTCGGGCAATTTAAATCCCTCTGGTAGCCTCATATAAATGTCGCTATCAAGCGATCCATAGAGGTAGGCTGTAACCACATCCATTAAACGAAACTCAAGATTTTCTTGGACTGCCAAACTAATCATGTATCTAAAACTTGTGGCATCCATAACTGGGGAATAAGTTTTTCATAGTCAATACCAGGTCTTTGACTAAAACCTTGTGCAACTAGACGAGCTTTGTATCTCACAATTTCATTTTGCTCGTTTCTTTTTCGCACAAACACCCATTTATAACCAACTGGTTTTATCTTACTGGGTGTGTGGACCACTGGTCCAAAAACCTCACGTTTTTGAAGTGAGTTTAATTCTGCTTCAATAGCATCTTTCCATTTTGGCCAATCATTTCTTTGTCTGCATTCTTCAACAGACTTTGGTTCATGATCCTCTTCATTATTCATAACTTGTAGCGCTACATTATATGCAAAAATTTCATCGACGTCAATTTCATGTCGGTTCCATCGAATTCCAGTCATGACATAGTTGATAGAGATCTCTTCATTATCAATATTTGTTTCAGGTACTTGATTTTTCTGCATTTCTGCAACTGTCATGTCTACGGACTCTTCAAGAGTCTCACCCTTTTCACTTAGACCATCTTTAATGCATCCCTTTCGTTTTCGAGGGTTTTTATCTTTGGAACCGACTGGTCTACCACGTTTTATACGTGTGTTAGACTCATTTACAACCTGTCCTCCATGGACATCAATTTTAGCGGGAGCATTTTTAGCTGGCACATACGAATGTGTCACCTGATTTAGGTCAGTAAATGCATCAGGCAATTGGTTTGCCAGCTTTTGGAGATTAATAATATGTTGAACATCTTGTTCACATTGCTTAGTGCGAGGATCGTAATGTAGTAATGATGGTTCGTTCCATGTAATCTCCTTTACCAATTGCTTATTTTCTCCCCCTAATGATGGGAAATGTGACTCATCAAAATGACAGTCAGCAAATCGAGAGCTGTAAACAAGTCCCCAGTTGTTGGCTCAAGATATCTAATAATTGAGGCAGATTCAAGCCCAACATATATTCCCATTCTTCATTGAGGTCCCATTTTGGTTTTTTGCGGTGGAGGTATAGGAACATATACCGCACAACCGAAAATCCTCAAGTGAGAGATATTGGGTTCTTGACCCGTAACCATTTGTAATGGTGACAACTTATTAAAGCTTGTTGGCCTGATGCAAATCAAGGTAGCTGCATGTAATATAGCATGTCCCCACGCAGATACTGGGAGTTTTGATCTCATTAGTAATGGTCTTGCAATTAACTGCAGACGTTTGATCAAAGATTCTGCCAAACCATTTTGGGTATGCACATGAGCTACTGGATGTTCAATGGTTATTCCAATGGACATGCAATAGTCATTGAAGGCCTTGGAGGTAAATTCACCAGCATTATCCATGCGTATGGATTTGATTTGATTATCAGGAAAATTTGCTCGCAATCGAATCAACTGGGCCAATAATCTTGCAAACGCCATATTACGGGTTGATAATAAGCAAACATGTGACCATCTGATTGATGCATCTATCAAAACCAGAAAATATCTAAATGGTCCACATGGTGGATGGATAGGTCCACATATATCACCCTGGATTCTTTCGAGAAAAGCAATCGGCTTTATCTCGAGTTTAACTGGTGATGGCCTTATAATTAGTTTTCCTTGAGAACAAGCAATACACGGAAAACTATTTAGTTGAAGAAACTTTTTGTTTTTCAACATATGACCACATGAATTTTCCATAATTCTTCGCATCATGATGGAACCGGGATGGCCTAACCGGTCATGCCAAGTTTTGAAATCATCAAAATATTTCAGTTTTTCAACAACATGTATTTCTGTTGTATTAATATACGCATGGTACAACCCAGAGGAAATAGCAACTAGCTTTTCCAACATTTGTCTCTTTCCAGCTATCACTTTTGTGATGCCAATATATTCAATATTTCCATCATTCCCCGTCTCAATGTGATACCCATTCCGGTGTATATCAATGAAACTCAACAGGTTTCTTTGAGACATGCTGGAAAATAATGCATTTTCAATGCATATTTTTGTTCCCTTAGGTAGAGTAATGGTTGCTTTTCCAGACCCTTCAACAATACTCATACTACCTGATATGGTAGTAACCTTTGGCGCATAATTTAGTAAATAAGAAAAATATTCTTACTCTTAAGAATTGTGTGTGTTGCAGCACTATCAATAAGACATACATCTTCACCATCCATCAATGAAATTCTTCAATGGTAATTATTATTACAATCTGTCATATAAATAAAATAAACAAATATTAGGAACGATCCTATAGGTATCGTTTTTATGACATCATTTTAATATCAGAACTGAAAACTTTCCGTCACGGTGCCTTTTTTTCTATAAATAATACCAAAATCAAACTCAACAGGCACAATGCCCTATATAGCGATATAACCATCATAGAGGTCAAAACTTGACATATGAACATACAATTATTATACGATGTTGCTTAATTAGATTTTTTTTTTGAACAACTATCTATCATAAATTTTCACTGGTGCTATACCATCATGATTCTTCATAAAGCATAATACAATGCTCACCTCGTACAAAAATAAATATATGAATACGGCTGCATATGAATTAACCAGGTGTTATACCATCTTTTCGACGAGTGATCTACTCAATATCATTTATTTTTCATATATTATAATGATTTCTGGCGCAATGCCAATATCATATTATATCAAAATTAAAGTTTTCAGGTGTGATACCTTTTATATCATATCAAAATTAAACTTTCAGGCACAATGCCCTTTACATTTTGGTAATGTTGACCATTCTTAAACACTTTTGTCATAAAATAAACATATATAGAAACGATTATACATGTATCGTTTTCAGAACATCGCTTTTATATAGCATCAAAAGCTTTCCGGCATAATGCCTTAATGATTTACAAATTAAAATTTAACAGGCGCAATGCCGTATGTAGTGATATAAGCATTATAAATAATAATAAACAAATAAAATTTGAACCATATATCAAAACAAAATAAATAAATAATGTATAATAAATGGAAATATTAAATAACAATAAGATCAGGCACGATGCCTCACGTGATAAATAAATCTGGCACGATGCCTCACGTGATAAGTAAATCTGGCACGATGCCTCACGTGATAAATAAATCTGGCACAATGCCTCACGTGATAAATAAATCTGGCACGATGCCTCGTGTGATTTTAATTTCAGGCACAATGCCTCACACGATACATAATAAATAAACAACAAATAAATAAATAAATGAATAAATAAATAAATAAATATTAAAGAAACTGAATAAATTAAACACTACGAAATGAATTAAATAATAAACAATAAATAGAATCTGGTGCGATGCCTCACGTGATATTTAATATCTGGCATAGTGCCTCACGTGATATTTAATATCTGGCATAGTGCCTCACGTGATATTTAATATCTGGCATAGTGCCTTACATATTTTTTTTTGTTAGATCGGGCGCAATGCCAACAAATATAATAAATATATATACAATAATATGATTGAAGCAATACAAAATAAATAATTAATACAAAACAACATAATTCAGATAATATTATGTATATATAAATTGACATCTATATAATAAACAATATTGCAAAAATTTACGAATAGGATGAGAATGCATCCATTGTCTTATTCGATACAAATAAATCAAAATATGGATCGACGGTGCAATGTGCAATGGGCATATGCGGGTTATATATTTTTTTTTCATGTGCGTCAGAGGGCGGCAATGTAGATTTTTTTATTTTTATGTGAGAGAGGCGGCGGCGATCAATGCAAAATGGGAATGGATCAACAACGAGAGGCGGCGGCGGTGGTAATGACTACCGAATGCTTTAGTTAGAATAATGAGTTTTGTTTAATCATTTGACGGTTGCGCAATGGAGAGAAAGAGAAAAAATGGATCGACGATTTGAGGAATTAGCTCTTGGTGGAAACAAAGTCAGATTAGCGTAGAATTTCAGAGCGTGCTGATAACGTGTTGTAAATGAAAGAGAATTTAGAAAGGAGTAAAAGCAGTGGGTTTTCATTCACTTTACAACTGAGTACAATGGTCTCTATTTATAGAGAGTATGGGATAACCCGAAAAGAGCAATATGAACATTCACTAAATATATATAATATATAACACCCTCAAAAATTTTAAATTTAATTTTATGAATTTGAAAGTGAGTCGTAATACTTTTAATTTACTGTTTTGGACAACTGTATAAATGCTAAGGTAAACATACCATCTTTTAAGCATTCATTTTTTTTAATAAATGTAAGTTTATTTTATATAAATAAAAGTATAAATTTATTTGAAATATATATGGTCAAATAATATATATATATTATTGGAATTACAAATAATTCAATGAGAAATTGAACACATTTTCAAGAAAATTTACTACCAACAAAGACAAATCTTATGTTAAAGGAATTATTCAAATTGTATTTGTATACTATAAATAAATACAACTATTACAATTAACAATACACTGTCAAATTATATATTTATTAACCGGGCATGTTCTCTTGAGGCTGGTTGGTTTCAGGCTGATAGCTACCTCCGTAGCGCTTCGTCACCCTATCTTCCAGCTACTGCCCCTTCGCTCTCTGCCAATCGGGAGGCACATCCGTCTTGGATTGAGGTTAATGTTGATGCAGGTTTAGACAAGTTTGGCCGTTATGGCCTTGCAGCTGTTGCAACCTCTCAGGGCGCCGTCGTTGGGGTGGCTACCTTGGCGGGTAGGGCGGATTTTGAGCCTGCGCATGCGGAAGCACAGGCTATTGTCTTAGGAATCCATCTTGCCAAGAGCATCGGGGCTTCTGCTGTGCGCTTCCTTTCCGATTGTAAAAGTGTCATTGACTATCTTTGGATTTTCAGATTACGGGATTGGATGATAGAACTATGTCCTGTCTTCATACTGCCCTTTCATGTTTACATCCAGTTTGCGCCATAATAACCTAGCTTGGAATAGCTTGTAGAAAAGCCCAGCTCCCTCTGAGCTGGTGGAAGTCCGCGGACTTCCCGCCATTTGTACGTGCACTATGTTCCTAATGATAATATATTTCTCTTGTTCAAAAAAAAAAAGAAACAATGTAGTTATCTTTCTTCTCGAAAAAAGAGAAGGTGAAAACAAATGCTTCAATAAACAAGAACAGCCGAATGAACGGGCTTTTTAACTTCTGGCCATCATTCGTACTTCATTAGGTTTTTAACTTTGTGCCTTAACTTTCCTCAAAAGAACTTCAGCCCATAAAGCTAGATCTACCTATGATGATGTACAATAGGTCCACCGCCTAGTTCTATAGAAGGGGGAGTGGCTATCTACAAAAAGTAGAAGAGGAGTGAGCTTGGGCTTGGGCTTGGGCTGGTGCTGAGGTGCGGGGAGGAGGAAGACAAGAGTCATTCAAGCGCACGACATTCCCGGAGACAAATTTTATTTCCAAGTGTTGCGATTGGGAGACCGCCGAGACTGTGGAGAGAGAGTTAGCAATGGAAACTGAACTGGAGCAACTATCGAGCGATCTCGAGACTCTGAGGCATGCTTTGCCGATAGTTCCCACCAGACTTCAGTCGATCAGGTACACAGGCGTTCTCCTGTGTGAATTCTGATGTAAACTACAAAGACATACCTTTTGCTGAAAGACGATCTCAATTTCTCCTTGAATTATGACTTCAACGCGAATTTTGAAAATCTTTTGTACGATTTACCTGTTCTGTACCTATGAAATTAGTTGTGCTGTTGCTATATTTTTTCTTTTTCTGCATTTTGATACTCTTCCATTCAATCTTTGCTATTACTGGTTGTTTTTGTGATGTTATTACTTAACCGAATCCTTTTATACGTCGCAATAGTTTTCTGATTCCAACTGATCTAGATTTTGAAATTGAAGACTGGGTGTTAAAGTCCCCATTCCCTGGCCATTTATGATGGATGTGCCGAAACATAGATTCAGTTTTGTACCACTGACCTGTTTTAACTACTAAGAGATGCAAATCGGCCTCGTAATAACCGGATATATGATAAAAAAAATCAATATCAGTTGCTTCTTCTGCTTTCAGTTGGATTTATCTTCTCATCACTGCATGCTTCGGTTAAGAATGAATTCCCTTTCAGTTGAGGGCTTGACGATAAGGCTTACTAGATGCTGATAAATGTTGGCTTGTTTTGTATGCATGAAGCTGCAAATGCGTGTAGATCGTCTCGTGGAACTTGCAAAGTCTGCACCAGTTAAGCGGTCAAAAGTGAAGGTAATAGTTTTCTGAAAATCTTGCAGTTGTTTAGTCTGATAATTGACTAGAATCTCACTCTATTGTCCCACTTTTGACTTGTTGACAGGATATGAGTGCAGAAGTTGTAGATAGTAATCCTTACAGTCGTCTCATGGCTCTACAGAGAATGGGAATTGTCGAGAACTATGAGAGGATACGAGACTTTTCTGTCGCAATTGTGGTATGTACCTGAACACTGTCTGCATTTTGCTCAATGTGTCGCTCCTTTTCGCTGTTTCTTACACTCTTTTCCATGTTTCTGACTGATTAGGGCATAGGTGGTGTGGGCAGTGTGGCAGCTGAGATGTTGACCAGGTGTGGCATTGGTCGACTTTTGTTGTATGATTATGACAAAGTGGAGTTAGCTAACATGAATAGGCTATTTTTTCGTCCTGAACAGGTTCCCATCATACATTGATTTGTTCATTATTGAAAAAATGCACATGCAGCTCCAATTTTTTTCAAGCTGTTTTTTTAGGGAAAAAATAGATATCATACCATGTTATTTATGTGCTTTGATAATTTCCCTTGATGTGAAATTTCTTTATAGTATTTTTTTGGAAAGGAACTTCTTTGTGAGCTTACTAACATTTCACACTTTGGCATTCTTCTTTGAAGGCTGGAATGACAAAGACTGATGCAGCTGTTCAGACACTGTCCGACATAAATCCTGATGTTGTGCTTGAGGTAATGTTTCCTGCTGGCCTTGTAATTAAAATTGCTTTCTGATGGAACACAAAATATTGGAGACCAGTAAATAGCCTAGACTCCAAATCTGTCGATATACTGATAACGAATAGGCTTCAACTGGTTACAATCCAAATCAGGAAATATGGAATGAGACCTAATTGCTACAAGATAGATATCAGGAACTAGTCCTGCTAACTCAAGAAGACCCTGCCTATCCACTTAGTGACCTATTTGTAATCATTCTTCCAATATTCTCCCCCTAGGTGTACCCTAGCTAAGGCCCAACAACACATAAAAGGAAGAGGACAATAAAAGATAAAGGTGGTGCTGCCCAACACCAGCATAATTTTCTTGCAGCTCAATTGGGGTGGTCCAGCTGCTGCCTTGTACCGAGCCTGCTGATCAATGTCATGGTCTGCCCCTCATACTACAGGACACTTTCTGCAAACACTCCTTGGGCCAAACTTTCCCTTGGTTTACACTGTTCCTAGGGTCAACTGCACATTGACCTACAATTCCCCTTGACCCAAACCTGGTTCTCATCATTACTGTGTTCATATGTGCAGTTTCATTTTACTTTAGTTGTTCAGTTTGAGGATGAGGGCTTCTAAGGATTATGTAGTGAGCATGATTATCCTTTTAGTTAGACATGTCAAAACTGGTTGGCAGGTCTACTTGAACCCAAAACGTCAAGAATATAACTCAATTGTTTCAGGTAAAACAAAAAATCTTTGATGTGAACTTGACTGAGTTAATACAATCCCCTAAAGTACACGAATGACATGTCAGTTAATAAAGTTCGGTTTGTTCACATGATAAGACATGAGCTCGACCTGAACAGAACATGAACCCAGCATGAAGGAGGTAAGGATCACTATGATTCTAACTTTTCTGCCCACAAGCCGACACAACACAATCAAGATACAACATGATACAATACTGGACTTATTTCAATGCAGTCAACTTGAACCTATCAACATTCAACATATAAGCATGGTCATCAGCTTGGGGTCCTACCATACAGTCGGCAAAGACCACATGAGTAGAATCGTGAAAGTGTCATTTATACTCACATATAATCATTGTGATGTATTTTTGACAGTAGAATAATATGGGGTAGCATTGATATATTAATAACTTTGCATATAAGCATGTTGTATTGAACACGACAGAAATCAAATTATTGTCATGATCAATGTCGACCTAACGTTTTCCTAGTCCTAAAATGATGTTATCTAAGTGTTGTTTTAAATATCTGCCAGTTTACAATATATTTTTAACCCACTTATAGCATATCTGTACTATTCTGCTAGCTCAAAGTTGTTATAGTTTGAAATTGATAACTTTGTGTAACTGAGGTTACCTTAGAGACTAGTGCTTTACCATTTATTGACACATCAAAGTTGTACAGATGTACTCATGTGAAAGTTTGAGGGATCAATACAATTAATTTAGCCTGAGGCGTCTATTCACATAAAGTGGGCTAGGACTGTGATGCCTTTATAGGTTTCCTAATCTTATCTCTGTTATATGGTTACTGGACCTCACTATCCTTTTCGTCCGCCATTATGTATTCTGGGCTATAGTCATAATTCCCTTGCCTGGTTGTGTAATCACCCTAAAAGCCTTGCACTTTGTAATGAATTTACAATACTTCTACTAGCTGCTGAAAATTGTTTTTGGGTATTAGTATGAACAGCTATCTGATTTCTTTATCTATTTCATTGCTGCTTATTGTGTCTGAAAATGAATTCTGTTTCCTGTTGATGTATTGCTTTATATTCAGAGTTATACCCTGAATATCACAACTTTACAAGGCTTTGACACGTTCGTATCAAGTTTAAAACATAAAAAGTTTCGCCCTGATAAAGAAGGCAGTGGTGTCGATCTTGTTTTGAGCTGTGTGGATAATTATGAAGCCAGAATGGTGGTAAATCAGGTGAGACTTTTGTTTGAATTTTTACTCTAGTTATTTCTCGAAAGTGCTTTATGAGATTTTATGGTACTCTATTTGAATGATCTTGTTCTGCTTGTGTACAGGCTTGCAATGAGTTAAACCAGACCTGGAGGAGTCTGGTGAGTGACTTGAGTCAACGAACTATCTAGCTACTTGTTTCATTTTATCTGGTCGTTCAATTCATCTATATATGTTTAAGAAATAATTTGTCCTTCCTGTGCAGGGGTGTCCGAGGATGCTGTTTCTGGCCATATACAATTGCTTATCCCTGGAGAAACTGCTTGTTTTGCTTGTGTGCCCCCACTGGTAGGTCAAATTATGAAACAGCTTGTTTTGCTAGACATTCCTGCAGTATATTGTTTGACAAGTTTGATCTTTAAGGTTGTGGCTTCCGGAGTAGATGAGCGCACCCTCAAACGTGATGGAGTGTGTGCCGCTTCACTTCCCACTACTATGGTGAATCACACGATCCATCTGATAAACTTCTCTTTCCGTTGTTTCTTTCACTGCATAATTGTAAAAAGATTTATCCGATGTTCAAAAACCTAAATCGTAACACTTGTTGAGGATTCCCCCCTTATACCTTAGGTGGTATGAATGTGATGGTAGATTATATTATTCTGGTTGTTGCAACCATAAATTTCCTTACCCAAAGGTTGTTCTTGCTTTCCCTAGCCTTATGTGATGCGTAAGCTTCATACATTCTGTCTGTACAAATTACGCTGCAGGGAGTTGTTGCTGGGCTGCTTGTTCAAAACACCCTCAAATATTTACTCAAATTCGGACTTGTATCCCCATATCTGGTAATCTCCCCCAACACTAACAACCTTTCTTCTGCTTCTCCGTTATCAGTAATGTTTGTTTGCAAGACTATTAGAAAGTCACCCTCAACCTGATCTGTAGAGAAACATGCCATTGGTTGAATGCAGGGGTACAACGCTCTGAAGGATTTCTTTCCAACGATGGCAATGAAACCAAATATCCAATGTTCAAACACAGCTTGTCTGGCGAGACAGGTAACATTACCATAAATGAGATATAAGAAAATTTTCATAATTTTCCTTGTGACTTATTTTTCCTCATAGATGATTAAAAACCTATTCTTACCTTGCAGAAGGAGTACAATATGTCTAAGCCTGCTAGAGATGCTGCTGCTCAAGCAAAGATGGAGGCTGAGTCCTTAATGGTAGCAGATATTGCACTACATGATGAGAATGAATGGAATATAAGGTACAATGTATATGCTGGACCTGTTTAAAGGGATTGGTAGCTCAGGTTGAACGCAAACCCAAAATCTTCATGGAACGTCACAATCATACAACTATATTCTTGTGGAGAATCATCAACCCATACGCAACCTACATGACCCAATTTGAGCATGCTATAAACCATTAGCTGTCTGGCAGCCTTGAACCTTTGAATCCAAAAAGGGCGTGAATCTTATTTTGCAACATCTAAATAATTCAATTTTATGCATCCATGTCATGATAAAGTTTAGCCTGATAAAAAATGACCAGCAACTAATATTCTAGTCTCGTTTTAGGCTCAACTTGAACATGATATGAGTAAGTCCAACCTGAGTCTTTCCCCCAACACTGTTTTGTGTCAAAATTTTAACTGTACTTAATGTATGTTAAAGGCTCCGTTCTCACGGGAGCTTTTGAAAGTAGATGATGATTATGCCTTCTCTGGCCCCACCAATCTAATGTACCAGATTTATCTGTTGATCCAACGCGCTCAACCAAGGAGCATTTCTTTCCTTAAGCTTTATCTTCTAGGCCCCACTTGTGTTCATCTACCTTCTGAACGCAGCATAAGTGTATATGATATGGCATTTTATTTATCAGGATTAGTTAAGGTCAATGGTTAAATTGTAATTTAACTTGGACATAGCTGCTTCCTATTGTATGGTGCAAGAAGCTTCAACCCTTATCTTCATTTGTGTTATCTGATTCAGTGTGGTTGATGATACCGGGATTCAAGAGTCAAGTAGCAGTCAAATTTGTGGTAACTTTTTTCTTCCGTAATCTTGTCACTATCTTGTATGAGTTTTCTTTTCATCATATTCATATATGATTTTTGTTGTTGTCGTAGGTGCTCTGCCTGAAGGTATAATGCATGAACTTCCAAGTGCAGATGAATTTAAGGCGCCAACAGTAACACCAGGAGAGGCTGCTGTTTCATTGGATGACCTTGATGAACTTAGGAGACAGCTAGATTCTCTTAATGCCGCATAGTTGATGCGGTATCTTGGGCATGTATAACAATGAATTGGTTTTAATTCTTATATCAAGCTTCTGGATCACCTGATAAGCTTATTAACATTCATAGCGATGTATCTTGAGGTTCCCTAGTCGAAGAATGAATTCGGTAAATTTGTACTCCATTTGTCTGGAAATAAGATAGGTTTTCCTTTTTTTAGCGTTTGGGTAAATATTGTTTCTGTGCAGACTAACATCATAACTCTTTATTGTTCACTGATTTAGATCTGTTTCTTTTACAATGTTATACGCTTAGTGCAAAATGCTGGTTCTACACGGTAATAGCAAATAAGATATTCACAATTACTAATGTGAAAGTGATCGACGTAGAAATAGAGAGCGAGTCTCTTTAAGAAACTATTAAGATCTGACTTGAGAGTGCGTGAGAAGGTGCGAGGAAAATGAGGAAAACTGTTTTTAAAATCATGCTCTCTTCGTAAAGCTCAGTTTCTTCCATAGAAGTAATGGTGGCCATCGGGTCGGTTCTATCTGGAACCGATTGGAACGGAACCGGCCGGGAACTGAACCGTCTCAGCCGGTTCCGAATACGAATACATGTTTTGAGATTCGGGCCCGAACCGAGCCCGGAACCGGAACCGTCTGGAACCGTCGTCGGATTCGGAAACGGGAACCGGAACCGGTGGAACCAGAACCGGAACCGTCCGGAACCGGTTGAAGTTACCGTGTAATATTTTAGAATGTATTAGTAATTTAGTATTATTTTCTTTCCATGTAATCTTTTTTTTAAGACTTGTAAATTGAAATCATGTAACCTCTAGTAGTTGTACTCTTTTTCCTTATTAGGGTTTTCCCAATGGGTTTTCACCTAATATGGTTTTAATGAGGCAGTGAATCATATAATAAAATTATCTTGTTCCTTATTTTTTGTAAATTCAATAAAAATTTCTAAGTCTTTGTTTCTTACACATTTAAGATTATAAACTTGAAGAATAACCTATCTAGAAGTAAAGTGGAAGAAAAGAGCAACGTGTGCGCTCAAACGGATCTCAAATCGGAGCTAAAACGAAGCAACTGGAGCCGATCGATCTTTCCGGAACCGCTCCGGAATCGGTCGGAAGATCAGAACCGGACCAGAACCGGAACCGGTTTTTGACCGAATCCGAAGTGAATCCAGATTTCAGAACCGGAACCGGAACCACCCAGACGGTTCCGAATACGAATACACATTTTCCGGAACCGGAAACGGTGGAACCGGAACCGAAACCGGTGGAACCGGACCCGTGGCCACCATTACATAGAAGTATTTCCCATTCCCACTAGGCTTAAACCGCTGATAGTCTCTCTAATTAGGCCTTCCACTGTTGCAATTCCATGGTGCTTACAAAAGATTAATGGGTAATATTATGAAAATAAGTGTATGCATCACTAAATTAATTCATACTGTCACCTTTTATAAATAATTGTAAACTTTTCATTAGTTTATAGTTTCTAACCATTTATCTATAAAATATACTATTACTTTTATCAAAAATACATTAATAAAAAAGTATTATTGCATAGAGAAACAGCCACATCGTGTGTCTTCATAACCGATCTCTAATAAGCTAACGAAGTCACTGGACGATTGCATTTCCGGAACCTCTCCTCAAGGTCGGAAATTTGGGAATTGAATTTTATTTTCACCGAATATCAGCTTCTATGTTTCTCATGTCCTACCCACTAGAGGTAATACCATTTTTCCGTCCGACCCTCAACCTTTTTCAACAAACCAATACCGGTGTAACCCCGACCCGTGTCACCCATTCCATATAAGGATTTCCCATCCCAATTAATCCGCTGATAATCATCTCTCATTAGTCACCTTCCACGTGATTACATATCAAATTTTAATGGAAATACCACACAAAACAGTCAATTTGCCATCACTAAATTCAAATTCATACTGCCTGTAGATACTTATTTCAGTATGCTACTAAAGTACACTATTTCCTGTCAGTCTCAGGTTAATGTCTTCAAAGACAGCTCAGATGATATCTCCACATACAATCAATCATCTACAGGAATCATCAAACTCTGCATAATCAAAACTTGGTGAGTCCATGATGAGGGTAATGTCTATGTCATGTCATGTATGTCCATGTAGTGGAAGAGGGAGAGATACCCTTGAATCCTGGGTCGAAACTCACCCACTGCTGTCACCAATAAAAAAAAATGTCATGTAATGTCCATGTCATGGAGTGATGTTATTTTTCTATGGAATGCGAATCAAAACTCGTCAATGTATAATCAAGCGCCGGTCAGCTACGTTAAATGAAGCCGCTAACGATGGTAGCCGCGGGTCAAATAGTCCATTTTAGTTGTCGGTCGGCTGCGGCATAGTGGAAAACCACCTGTTTTGGCGGCTTCTAATAAAGAACCGTCAAAATAGGCCTCTAAAATTTTCACTAGAGCCATCCTATTGCGGCGGTTCTTTCTTAGGAACCGCCGACCGAATAGCCCCTTTTCCATTCTAGCTATAAATGCAATTAAATACACCACATAATCAAAACAAACCTGTATAAACATTCCACCATGTTGTCAAACAGTGGGGCGCCTCAGTAAATTATCATAAAACCCATAAAGTGACCACTATCATTGGCACGTAACAATAATGCAAGAAAGAAGAAAGTTACATAACACAAATCACCAAAAAGTTTTCAATACACTTCCCACACTTCACTATATTTCAATCCAATGAAAAATACATCTACACAACACAACTACATTCAAATCCAACTAATCATAATCAACTTAGTATGTTCGTAGAGATGAATTCTGACCAATCCTCGAGCATCTCAATTATGTGATTCTCGTCATAATATCCGCCGCCCACTACTTGCTCAAAAGCCTTGAACAAACAAAAATGAACACTAATGAGAAACTTCAAGTGCAACAAAGGATAAAAATATAAACCAAGACTTTCAAAGAATGTCTTATACCTTGTCCAATGAGTTGTCTGAAAAAAGCGTGGATATTGATACTAAATCATGCATAAAACCTCATAACATAGTAACCACATTCTGATCCACCATGGTACTAGACACTATACATTCACACATGTACGTTCTCAGTCATATTTACAGGTCTACTATTAACGTGTTAACTATTTACACAAAATAAGTAAAACTACTTCGCTAGAGTCCACGGGATGTTCTTCACTTTCTTTTGCATCGAAAAAATGCAGCTTTTCAAGGCACTATACAAAATAATAAGTTTGGAATTAATAAACATAGATTAGTTAAAAATAATGAAACAATATATTAAGTAATAACAATTACTCCCTCCTATTTTTAATATAAGTCGTTTTAGAAATGTATCTTGACTGAAATGAGTCCAGATACATTTCCAAAACGACTTATATTAACAAATAGGAGGGAGTATGTATAATTTAAATAGCTAACTGCAGTAGAGCTGTCGCTATCGTGGGCTTCTTGCACTCGACCAAGTGAGTCAAACTAAAAGACTCTCAGGGACCTCATGGACACAACCAACAACGACCAGTGCCGACTGTTCACGTAGTGAATAAAATTGAAATCATAACACGAATAACATACTTATAAATAAAACATACGAACATATGGAAGTATGACTTACCCCTGATAATATGGTAGCATAATGTATGACTTGTCTGCCCATTCAAATATTGCATTCGTCAAGTACTGCATAAGGCCTTGCACTCACTTGACATAGTCACATCACAACACCAAGGCATAGGAATCCGAGCTGTTATTTCCATGAAGTTGAAGTGCCTTGAATTGCACATGTCTGCACCATAAAGACAATAACATCATTAAACAGCGTTTTAGTACAAAAACTACTTCAAGTCTGCATTATATAGAAAAAAGGTATGGATCTCTCACATGACAGCTGACTTGAGGATTGATACATTTACCAGTCCTTATTGAATACAACCCTCCATTTTGGTAGTGCAAAAGACCTTGGGCATCCTCCACAGTGATCGAATCACTGTGAGGTGACGTGAGTCAACAATGCCGAGTGCATAAGTCTCATATTCTGTGACAACCCATCCAATATGCTTCGCTCTACTAAATCAGGTCTCACGACGCCCTTATAGGAGCGGCGTGGCAACACTTTTTCCTTTCCCTCTAGTAGTTTTTTCGACTTAACATTTTCCTAAGTTGTTAATTAATTAGGTTTAAGCAACCCACCCTAAACCATAGACTTGTTGAAATTTTGCATAATTATAATTTTAGAGTAAGTGTTCATTGCGTTTACTTGGCTCGGGATATTGACCCATCTAATCGGCCACTGGATTGTAGTAGTTGTCTGTGCAGACGACAGTGTTTGCCTCTATGGCAGAGGTACCGGTAGAGCAACATCAGCATGTTCTGCCACAAAATCATCCACAAGCACCCGGGCATGATACTGTCAAAGTGGTTCACCATTCACGTTGTCTTGTAGAAGATAAGGGGAACAATTTACCCCATTCGACCATAACATCCTAACCTCCCATCGGCAAGAACAACGTGCACTCAAGGGATTCTTGAACGTTAAGTAAAGAAGGGTTAGACAGACACAATCTAACTAGATCGATGATAATAATAATGTCATTATCTAAGTTAATGTGTCTGACCTGAATAGATGCATATGCGGCTCTGCTGAGTGCACACTACTCTGCCGTACTGGTGTTGTAACACCCCTAATCCTAACCTGTAATAACGTCGCAAGTCGTAGCATAATAAATAACATTCGCAGCAGAAAATAAATCTATCTAACGTTGGTGTTACACGTCGTTACTCACCCTTGTGAGTAACAAGGCAACCTTACTTCATCCATCAACTTCAACTCCTCCCCGCTGTGATGAACAAGATACTGAGCATACTTAATATTACAAACCAAATCCAAACTGAGCAACTAAACCAAATACATCAAACTCTATAATGCAATACATAATAACACTACAAAGTTCTTTATTAAAACCCATCAGCTACCCTGTGCCTCGCACTCCGGCTTGTGTCTTCTTCAGTAACCTGAAATGTTTTGCCCATTGAAGGGCTCAACAATCAAATGCTGGTATGCTAAATGTAGTCCTAAGTCGTCTAGATTCCTTAAGTCGTTTAGCCATCTTGATATTAGATTCATTACATGATAATCCATTTTACAACATAGTAATAACTGTAATGTTAAATAAACACACAATAGTCCAGCTGTCAATATCATCACAATAATAAACAACAACCAGATAATCACACCCAATAATCCATAACAATAACCAAACAAGATACGCGTATTAATTAACTGTGCTTGTTAGTAGGTCACAAGACCCTTATCCTTTTAACCAACCACTTAAACTTTTCCAGATAAATTCCACCTCAGGCGTTATGTTAAGACAACCCTTAATAACTTATGAATGGACAGTAGTCCCATGGGTTCCAATGGAACCGTTACCAGCTGACCATATGGCCCTGGATAATTATTTTGACCGATCCGGTCGAACCTGTGCACCAACGGTAGTGCCCTCCGCCATCGTCGAATGTGGACAATGGATTCCCTTGAGTGACTCCCCATAGAAGTCCCTCGTAGTGATCACGATGCGCACCAGAAAGTCGAAACAGTCTGGATTCCTCTCTTTATAAGTTAGCCCTTTAGTCAGTGATACAATAACCAATCCTTGAGTTAAGACTATAACAGTTGACCATCTGTTAGGTTCTCATAATACCTAAAGGTCAGTTAGTCTTGTTCCAGTTTAGATGTATAAACTTCCAGTCATAAGACGTTCGCGTAAAATAAAACACAATAGTGTCGAGCAATACAGTATACAATATCATATACATAAATCACAGATATCGCTCTTAACAATTAAACACACAATGTCTGGACCTCAGGAAAATCCTTAGGACATTCAGACCACACAATTACATACCGTTCACCGTGTAACTTGCTAGCTTGACAGTTCACGCCTTAACAGTTTCTCCCCGTACGCTGTTATATTTAATGCAATACCGGGTAACGTTAATATAACTATTCACTAAGTATTATAGTACTGTCATTACAGAACTAATACTCGTAATGTACTAACCCCGTATGTTCTTTATTTCTCCCTGTTATTTTACAGTGGTTCGGGATAGTCTAATAGTCTGTTATTTTATGTAGTAACTACATGTGATAATGAATTCCCACCTTGTAGTATATTTCTATTTCTTTAATTATATACTCATAATTGTTTCCACTTATTCTTTACGTTATACAATTTGGTTATTTTTATTATAACCACCTTTATTTTATAAACTTTACATTATACTCCATAATATACCATAATACATTTTATTACTTAGTTTTAATTCCTTTCTTTATTAAATTATAAAACCAACCTTATAAAATTCGGTAATTATATAATGGACACATTAACCTTTGTAATTTATTAAATAACCACATATACTTTCGGTATTTACAAACTTAATATAGTAACTTTTATAACTTACAAATTAATCCCTTAAACTTTCGGTTTCAACATATACTTTTCCTATATTTACAATTTAACCCCAAAACTTTATATAAGTTACATATTAATCCATAAACTATAGTTTTAATATTTAATTTCTTAAATAACCGAAATGACCCATATACTTTTATAAATTATGAATTCGCCCCTTATTCAATTCGGTTCCACACTTATATTTTCATAAATTACATATTCACCCCAAAACTTTTATAACTTAATATTTTATGTCATAATCATTTTAACCCAAAGTTTTTGGTCAACACTTTGACCAAAGTCTAATTTCATATTCATACATATACCCAGAAAAGTCATATATATTCTCGGCTATACACTATAGTTTCCAATAATTACAAATAGCCCCAAAACTTTATAAAATGTTATTTAAGCACTTAAATACTTATTTAAATTCACCAAAATTCATAATATTAATTCATACCTTATATTATATCATAATTATGCCTAAAGCACCATTAACTCTCGGCAATTCCAATTAATACCCTATACTTTTCAAAATTTACATTTTAGCCACATAACTTAATAAACTAGCCATTTAAATACTTGTAGCTATTTTTAATACTCCCAAACTTTATAATATAAGTTAATGTACTTATATATTTCGAAAATCACCAAATAACCCAATTTGTTTCGGCTTTAACAAATATTTATCATATGGTTTTAAAACTTGATTCATACCTTATAATAAATACGTATAAATGTATATAAGCCATATAACACTTCTAAAATTATGCTTATGACTTAGAATGATTATAAACTCAAAATAGAACATTTTATCCTTAGACAATTCGGCTTGAACATATATGTATCCTAATTAATTTTTGTGACACAAATTTATAACTTAAGGTAATAATCTTACCTTATATGTTATAAATTATTTTCTTGACATTTTAACCCATAATATTTTGGCCTTAATATTACTAAGGCTTATACATAATTTTTATACCAGAGTTTGAAGGTTAAATCAAACTTAAACTTAATAAACCTTAATTATAGAAACTTACTCCTTAAATCAAGATAATTCTTGTACTTGATTTCTCCTTGAATTCCAAGCTCCTCCATTGGTATTTTGTTGAAGAACTTTCGGCCTCCATATATATGTTTAGGAGATCCAAGTGTTAGACTTCTAACAAGGATTTAAAAGTAAGATTTGGAGTAGTTTTTACAAGAGCTTACCTTAGGTATTTTTCAAGGAATTTTCGGTACACCTTGAGATGATTGTAGATCCAAGTTTCCTTCATGAAATGATGAAGAGAATATAGATTTAGAAGCTCTAAATTTTCGGTAATAGCTTAGGTATTTATTTAGGATTTTCAAACATGAAAATATACCTTAACTTGATCTTGTTGTTCCTTGTGTTGTTGTTGAATCAAGGTGACTCCTTGGAACACTTAAGCTTGGCGAAATCTTGGATAGTTGCTAGGATGATTCTTGCATCAAGACTTAGTAGATTTAACTAGGAAAATTACATAGAAATGGTGTTAGAACTTAATTCACCATTAATGGAGCTTTTAAGCTCTAAGGAATAAACTAGCAAATGAAGAAAGAAAAGAGAGGATAGGAGCTTACCAATTCGGTGGAATGAGGGGCAAAGGAAAGAATGGCTACCGTGAGAGTTTTAGAGAAACAAAGGCAAGGAATCAAGGAATCTCACTTTGACAAAATAATGTCAAAATTGTCTAGCTTTTCTTTGTTTATTCATTTGTCCCATGGCTCCATAAAATCCCTTAATTGCTGCTTGCTTTCGGCTATAGACAAGGAGGAGAGGACAACTTTGTTTGACAAATGAAACAAGAGGACAAAGAGCTAAGGTAGGTATATGTTTTCTTTTGATTTTTCTAAGCTAATTACCAATACTAACTTGTCTTATTTTCTTGTTTGTTTACAGTAATGTGAGCTGAATGTAAGCATTTGATTCTTGATAATTGAAGACATTAGAACATGTCTAGGTAGGTAGGTATCTTAGTTTAATTTTATAAGGCAATCAAGCCCTCTTTTCTAGCTTGGTTTCGGCAGCCATGTGCTGTAGGAGATTCTTTGGTTTTTATTGTATTAGACATAGGAAACTAGCTTAATTAGGTAGCTGTTTTATTTGATTATTGTAAGGCAATCAAACTTTCTTTCTCTTTGAGCATTATCGGCAGTCATATGCTAGGGGATGGGCTGCTCAATTATCATGAATTAACTAGTATACACCATGTGCAAAAGTAGATCTAGTTTTAGTTGTATTTTATTTCATGACTTTACAAAACTAATTTATTCTTGTTTTCTTGCAGGTTTCGGTAATGGAGGAGCCTCCTTGACTGATTCTATTTGACATAATGTTACAAGGCACATGGAAGATGAGTCACCATTCCATAAGACATATTTTTTGCTAAAACCATGTCAAATGACACCCTAAATGGCGGCCCCTTTGGTGACCAATGGGAATTGATTTTTAATTTGATTCCTGTCACACTATAGTGTATTAAGACCATATTATAACATGTTATAAGTCACAACATTTAATTGGTACATTTATACTAAGGGAAAAGATGAAAGTTTTAAGGTAAAAATGCTGATTTATGGTACCTTTTTTATCTAAAAATTGGCCCTGTTTGTGCTATGTGTTTAGCACTGGATTTAATTGATTTAGATGGTAAATTCCTCCCCATTTAATATTATCAACTCTTGGCTCCTCAAAAACTTCCAGGTAATTGCGTAAAACACGTTTTTATGACACCCGAAGGTGCGTTTTTGTGCTTTAAGGATATTCTGGAAAATAAGTAGTCGCTATGAGTTCCAAGTGTTTATAAACATTGATTATGGTCAATAATAATATGTTAAGGTGTTACATTGAGTTATATGGGGTTATATCAACTCGTAACTCAATTTCCGGGCTACCGGGACACTCCCGAGCAAAATAGGAGCGTTAAGAATTTCCCCCGAGCACTTTGTTTTTTTTTTGAAAAAGTAGCTCGAGCATTCTCTTTATAAAGATGAATATTGATGATAGTAACTCTAAGAATGAATTAAACAAGAGTTCGTGCCACCTCGACACTCTCCGGGGCATTCCTAGGGGTTTATAGGGCCCCCATCGGGAACTCCGAGCACTTTGTATTTAACTGGGAATTTAGCATGAGAAATTCATCTTATATGTTTATTAAAGTTTTATGGTGTATTTGGAATGAAGTGTAATGCTTTATTTCATCTTATAAAATATTTCTGGGACTTTCGGGCCCTTAAGGGGACTCCCGGGCATTTTGTATTTTTACTTAGTTCTAGATGAGGTCCTACGTTCCAAAGGTCATATAATGATCCTTGATTAACTTCATATAAAGTTTATAGTTTATATAACTTGTTTAGCTTAAGGTCCGGCTTAACGCCCGTTTATGACCTTAAGGAGTTTAGGTGCGTTTTTAACGCCAAACTGTTTATATTCTTTTCTCATGGTTTAATAATCCCCTAGATACTATTTATTTACCTTTATTTAATTATTTAAAGGTTAGGGGTATTTTAATCTACCCCCCTTAAAAGGACTTCGTCCCGAAGTCATAACTTCTACTTATTCATCCTATGGAATCAAGTTCCTCATATCTATTTCCTGTATACTTATCATTCCTGGGTGTCAATACTATATGACACCTCTACATTCCATCAGTAATCTGAGTGTATGCAATTCGTACATACACATAACCTTGCTCATGGCAAACAATGTAATCATAGCATAAGTAACTTGATAAATACTGTAATGCAAATAAGTGTGCTTTTATTAACTATAACCATCCAAGTGTCACATAGGACTCATCAATACCAAGTGTTACATAGAACACATCAATAACCATTCAAGTGTTACATAGAACAAACCATAACCATCCAACCAATTGTACACATGTGCAACAATCAACACAAAAACCAAATATTTAACCTGTATAGACTGCAGATATGCAAGTCGCATGTGGTGCTCTACCCCCTTAAAAGGGTTACGCCCACGTACCCCACAAGTATACACAAACTAAGAGAAAAGTGCTGGATACTTGTCTCGCATGGAGTCCTCTAACTCCCATGTCGCCTCCTCAATGTCGTGGTTTGACCACAGAACCTTGACCATTCTAATGGTCTTGTTCCTGGTCTCCCTAGTCTTGGAGTCTAAAATGCGAACTGGGGTCTCCTCATATCTAAGTGTAGGATCTAGCTCGAGTGTCTCGGGCTCTAAGATATGTGATGGGTGAGGCACATACTGCTTCAACTGAGAAATGTGAAACACATTGTGCACTCTCCAAAGCTCAACAAATAAATCTAATCTGTAAGCTAATGGGCCCACTCGCTCCGTAATAAGGTACGGTCCTACATACTTTGGGCTAAGCTTGCCCTTCTGCCCAAATCTAAAAATTCCCTTCATAGGTGAAACTCTGAGGAAGACTCGATCGCCTACTGCGAACTCGAGGTCTCTCCCCCGGACATCAGCATATGACTTCTGTCTGTCCTGGGCTATCTTAATGTTCTTGCGTATTTGCACAATATCCTCTTTCATCTGGTCTAGGTACTCTGGCCCTAAGATGATATTCTCACTGGCCTCGTCCCAACAAAGTGGTGTCCTGCATGGCCTGCCGTACAAAGCCTGGAATGGTGGCATCTGAATGGATGCATGATAGCTGTTGTTGTACGCAAACTCGATCAGGTGTAGTCGATCTATCCAGCTTTCCTGGAAGTCTAAGGCACAAGCTCTAAGCATGTCCTCTAATGTTTGGATTATTCGTTCACTCTGACCATCTGTCTGTGGGTGAAAGGCTGTACTTAGCTTCAGCTTCATACCCAATGCCTCCTGAACTTGCTACCAAAATCTAGAAACAAACCTGGAATCTCTATCTGACACAATCGACTTAGGTACACCGTGGTGTCTAATGATCTCCTTTTGGAAGAGGTCCGCCAGCTTGGGGACTTTCCAAGTGTCCTTGATAGGAATGAACTTTGCTACCTTTGTCAGTCTGTCGACGATGACCCTATCATGTTAGCACCTCCTCGAGTCGGTGGAAGACCTACTACGAAATCCATGGATATATCCTCGAACTTCCAATATGGAATGGGCATCGGCTGTACTAAACCGCCCGGTCTCCGTGCTCAAACTTCACTTTCTGACACGTCATACATCTTGCCACAAACTCTGCAACATCTTTCTTCATACCACTCCACTAGAAATGTAATTTCAGATCCTTGTACATCTTCGATGATCCTAGGTGTACAGATAAGGATGAGCAATGAGCTTCCTGTAGTATCTTTTCCTTCAAGTCGGGGCTGGACTCTGGTATGCACAAAAAACCATTCAATTTGATTAACCCGTCTTCACTGAGTACAAAGTCATACTTCTGTCTCTCAAAGATACCGTCGGTCAACTACTGCCTGATAGTCTTCATGTACTGGTCATTAGCTTGAGCACAACGTACCTCCTCGATGAGGCCGTTGTCTCCTATCATGGCAAATAAGGAATGAGCTCTACGGCTCAGGGCGTCAGCAACAACATTTGCCTTACCCTCCTTGTACCTGAGGTCGATGTCGTAGTCCTTCAGAAAACTCGACCCATCGCCTCTGCCTCATGTTCAGCTCTTTCTGAGTGAATAAATGTTGAAGGCTCTTATGATCTGAGTAGACTATCACTGTAACTCCATATAAGTAGTGGCGCCAGATCTTCAGTGAAAACACTACTGCTCCTAGTTCCAAGTCATGAGTCGGGTAATTCTCTTCGTGTTTCTTCAGCTGTCGTGATGCATAAGCAATAACCTTACCATTCTGCATGAGTACACTCCCTATCCCTGTGCCTGAGGCATCACAATAAACTTCAAACCCATCGGTCCCCTCTGGAATGGTGAGTATGGGTGCCGACGTCAGTAGGTCCTTCAGTGTCTGAAAGGAACGCTCGCAATCCGCTGTCCATACAAATGGAGAATCTTTCTTCATCTGGCTAGTCATTGGTTTTGCCAGTTTGGAGAAGTCTTGAACGAATCTTCGGTAGTAGCCAGCTAATCCCAAGAAACTACGGATATCAGTCACTGTCTTCGGTCTCGGCCAAGTCTTATCTGCCTCAATCTTCGCAGGATCTACAGATATACCACTGGCTGATATAACATGCCCTAGAAAAGATACACTGTCTAGCCAAAAATCACACTTTGAAAGCTTGGCATACAACTGGTTCTCTCTCATGGTCTGCAAAACTTGCCTCAGATGCACCTCGTGCTCGCCTTTGGTCTTCGAATAGACTAGGATGTCGTCGATGAATACAACCACTGATGAGTCTAACTTGTAACACCCCTTCCAACATTAACACACTTAACGACCAACTGCAGCGGAAAAACATACTTCATCACATTACTTAACTCGTTGGTGTTACACGCCGTTAACCACCCACGTGGCTAACAAGGCTATTACATATACATTGTATCGGTCTGATGGACTAGATTCCCGAGCGACTACACATTACTGTCCCTCTCCATAAACAACAACAACAACATAAACCTTAAACTGTACCGGGTATTCACAAACTAATGCCGATCACAATTTCGGTCTTACTACACCTACTGTATACTGTACATACAACTTAAATGATTACCCATGTACAACAACTATCCCGTCCTACTCTCGAACGGCTTCCAGCTCCTTGTACCTGAAATAGGAAAAGAAGAGAAAGGGTGGCCCCCAAGGGGCTCAGCACCTTTGCTGGTATGGTAATCCCGCAGCCCACATGCTACCGGGCCACGCACAACTAATTGTCGTCTTAGCATGCGGTTGATTTTAATTGAATCATGCATGTAACTATAAACACACGACACATAATGAAATACCCCTAACCTTTAAAATATAATTAAATGATCTATTAATGATCTAAGATGGTTAATAAACACCTAAATATTACTGGGGAACAATCTAAAGATCTCAACAAGGCAAAACATGCCTTAAGATCGGTAAAGCCAAAAAGGTGCTTTAAGACACCATAAAGATTGTATGACCTCAGATAGGATCCAAAGTGGATTCCTAAGTATTATAATGAAGTAAGGAACACAACAAAACAATTCTCAAAGAAAACTAAGCTCAGAAACACCTTGCAACACAAAATGTGCACTAAAACTCCTTAAAGCACATTTTTGTGAAATTGCTTTCTAAATTGGTTTTTAATGGGCTTAAAGGTTATAAATACCTTTAAATATGATATTATATCACATTATACCAGATTAGGAATTTAATTCTGAATTTTACAAATTTTTACAAATTTAATATTAAAATATTAATAAAACCCTAAAAGGGGGTCCACATGAGTCAACATTGACTAAGATTGGTCAAGAGGTCAAAGTTGACCCCTTGGACCACATAAAATCGGCAGCAATAAGCAAGAGAAGGCTGGATACAGCCACTTGCACACTCAAGAGACAAGACTCCAACATGTCTCCTTAAATTAAGGGTTACTTTTGCCTTTTGATTAGTTTATACACCACTTTCACTCTATTATTTGATTAAGCTGCCCCAAAATCGTGTAAGCTCCACCCAGCCACCCCATTAGCCGTTTTCCTTGCCCATTCTTATCCCTTGGTGAGTCATCTTTCACTAATAAACAATAAACTAATCTAATTTGTCTTTTGCAATCAATTTAGGCCATTCCAATCACTCTCTCTCTCCTAGCTGCATTCCAATCGGTGAAGCAGCTCCTCCAAGTCCTCTCAACCGAGCTCCTTGAGTTAGGAAGGTAAATCCATCTTCTAAGCTTCTAAGTAATGGTTTAAGGCTTGTTTTTGACTCTTTTTCTTCATCTCTTCACCACCTATGCTTAGATCTCGTGACTAATCAGTTCCTATGGATTATTCTCAGTGTTCTAAGGTTAGAACATCAATCAAATTTGGTTGAAACAAGTTTAGAGACCAGGGTGCTCAAAATCTCATTTTAAGGTAAAAACATACCTTAAGCTTCTCTACTCTTCATCCGATTTTCTTCCTCTGATTTTTATGAGTTTATACACTCATTCTTTATATTTACATGTTCAATCAGTTGGTTAGCCATTTGGAGCAAGGGTGGCCGAGATCCAAAGGAAATACCCTCTTTTAAGGCATTTTCCAAGGTAAAACCTAATAACAAGGCAGCTTGTTGAGATCTAGCTATTTCCTATGTCAATATGGTGGATCTAACACCTTGTGGTGTGTTTGATTCAGGCCAAAACCATCTGGAACTCTCCTTGCATTTTAAGGTGATTTTTGCCTTAAATCTTACATTAATTATTCCTTATGGTTAAGCTCAAGCTTGGAGTGTAACCATATCTTGTTTTGTGTATTAAACATGTCTAAATCATGTGGTGAATTTTCCTTCAAGTGTCCGAGAGCATACAAGGATAAATCAAGGTATAAACACCTTAAATCTATGATTTTTATAATTTCTAAGCTTATATATTAATATTGCCGAGAGTGAAATATTAAATAAGGGTCATATTGACCTAAAAATGGAAAAAATGACTAAGATAAATTAAGCTAGTCATTTAAGAGATTTAATTAACATAATGGTCAAATTATGACATTATGTGGAAAATAATCAAATACAAGTGAGGCTGTGAGTATGTATTATATTTTGAGACATTTATTGTGTAATTTATTTTGCAAGTTCAAGGTTGTAATAAGGCCATGTCATTAGGCCATTTTAATTTAAGTTTATAAGCTTATTTAGTTTATTTATGCTTATAATTAAAATTGGGGCCAAATGGTAATTACTAACAAAGTACTAGGCCGAGAGCTTAATATAGAGGAATTTAGGGTTTTTAAATGAATTTAATAAAAATTATAACATTTTATAAAGTTTTGGGTCAAAATTGTAAAAACAGAAAAGTATAGGTAAAGTCTTGTAATTACCGAAAGGTTTGGGTCCAATTTGGCATTAGAAGTCAAAGTTGACTATATAGGAGACTTTGACCAAGTTGGAGAATTTTAGAAATTAAGATACAACCTTATATTAAGATAAGTATTAATTTGTAAAAGATTTAAAAGAGATGGGTCTATAATTGTAACACCCCAACTCAATCCAAATGTGGTCTCGCAACTTAGCAGCTTATACATATACATGTCACAGCGGAATTCTTTACACTCCAGGACCTTGCCACGGTCTGACTACAGAATATACCGAACATTAATACAACAATCTTAACCAATTACATTTCCTTCTTACAATCCCCTCATATCCTATACATCTTACTAACTCAATTGCCATACGAGTGTACATGCATAACTCGTAGGCCACACTTAACCCTTCACACTTGTACCCCTTCATACTCTCGCGACGGCCGCCTCCTGATGTTCACCTGTGTAGTAAAAACAGCCCCCAAAGGGGGTCAGCACGAATGCTGGTACGATCCTCTCATGGCCCCCAAGCTAACGTGGCTACGACGACTAATTGTCGATAGCATGGAGGTTGATTAGATGCACAACATAATAGAAAGTGCAGTAAACAACAAACCAAATATGAACAATCAAAGTTCAAACATAACGAATGACTTAAATGCGTTCCCTTAATTAGAGAGTTAATTATTTGACTCCTTAGGTTATATTTCCTCTTAATCTTAGTCCATCCCTATCTCACCTCATCTTAGTCTTATCTTAATCTTAGAAACAACCATCCTTTAATAAGGAGTGGATGTAGCTTATCTTAATCTTAATAATACAAACCATCCTTTAAAAGGAATGGTTGCAACTTATCTTAACCTTACCTTAATCTTAATCTTAACTTATTCTCAGTATACAAACCGTTCCTGGAGGGAAATGGTTGTATCCTAAGTCCAAACCTGGGATTTAGGTGATCCCACCGCACCATCTTAATGCCACCTACCCTGGACGAGAGTCCAGCGTAGCTGAGCCGGCAACCGACCCTAGGCTACAAGTCCGAAGACAAGTCCTTAAGCGGAAGTCGAATCTGCTATAGATACCGACCCCCTTTCCTTAGCATGCATGACCGGAGTCAGTCCCGGTTTCCTCACTCAAGTTCCAGTTAGTAGTAGTCTCAAGACCATGTTTGTTGGTTAACCTCTTTCGTTTATATCAAACCCATATTAGGGAGTGTTCCTTAGTCTCACTCAATTCCTTACTAAACGTTGGTTAGTAAGTTCTCACGGTATGTTGTGTTAGTTTTCAAACATCACACACAATACAATAAACATAATATTCCGGTTGCATGCTTTATCTTGTTTAGTGAGCACACAAAAACAATAGCACACAAGCCGAGGGACACCTCGTTAGCAAGCAGGTCACAAGAAGAACTGTACCGTACACCTGGAGATTGGCTAGCTCTTAAAACGATGCTCGCCCAATCCGTCGAACACCTTCGACTATCTAGATCCTATAATGTGATAGTCGGGTAGGTTAATAACTTAATCATCTCCAAAACATTCCGCCACCATATGTAACTCTCTTAATTAAACTTCCAACTATATACACATGTGTTCTCGTAATTTAGGCATCCTAAATTAATCCTTATGAGTCATACAACTCTAATCTCTTATTCCATTAACCAAAATCTCAATCCTTTGATTATATATTCATATCCACATATATATGCATATCTATATATATACTTCGTTCAAATTAAATGTCATGCTATGCGACTTTTATCTACTTAACCTTGGTGTGTCTACATAGGCACACTTGTTCTTATAATTGTTATTGATATTACTAACATTATATCAATCCTCCAACAATTTCAAACTCACAATTTAACCCCAACTATATATATATATAAGTGTTTTCCCTTTATTCTAATGTTACACTAACACATACACTCGTATTCTCGTAACTTCCTAAGTTCCATATGAATTATAAAACTTCTTTTATTCAAATCCTTTAAGTATATGTATAACTATACACGTATAGTAAGTCCTCAAAGTTCTTTTGTTACACCAATTTTCCACGTTGTTAACTCATCAACACATACTTATATAAAACTCTAATTTCTCATATAATTAATATCAATCTTATCACGTATAAATTAATACCAATCCTATAGATGATCCCTTAATAAAATCCTTTAACCTCTTTATGACTTACCAATTCAAAGTCTAATTATTTATGGTTAGCCCAAATCAATATACTAATTTTATATCCACTTCTAACTTGAACTTAAGTCCACTATATATAAAGAAAATGGTCAATGGGCTAAAAGCCCAATTTGACTACCCTTCAAGTCAATTTAATTCGGTTCCCTTTTTATTTTTACAACCCATTCTGTTTTGTCATTTATTACATCAATGGACTATCTCCTTTTATTTCCTAAATCCAATTTCTTATGATTATTCTGATTGACCAAAGCTCAATTTTATATTCAGATTTGTTTCACTTCTTATTTTGGGCTTAAGCCCTCAAATCCAATTACTAACTATAATTTCAGCCCAAATGATTATTCCTAAACCCAATTTAATTTATCTAATTTACATAGCCCAACTCAATGTTTGACTAATCTAATTCAAATTTGACCATTCACAATTTCAGAAACTCTATACATTCAGATTCTCAATTGCCCTTAATTTTTCTAGAAATTACAAATCACCCCTAAAACTTTCTAATTCCAATTTTCACCCCAGAATTTCCTCAATTTACATTTTCACCCATCATTTTCCAATAATTGCCAATGCCACCCCAAAATTTCTCAGATTTCTAATTCACCCATAATTTTCTCATAATTATAATTTTGCCCCAAATCAATTCGTAACCACACAAATTCAGAACCCGAAGTTTATTTTCTCCAAATTCGATTTTAATCTCAGAAAGTGATTACAAACCCTAATTTTAGCAATCGAAACCCTAACTCAATTCCAACCGCAATTTCTAACCCTAATCCTAACCGCAACCCTAAATCGATTTCCACACTACATTAACTTACTGTCAATTTCGATTACCAAAAACGATTCATCTTGCAAATTTTTTCGAAACCTTAAATTCCTTCTAGGGTTCTTAATTTCGCACACCACAACAATATGATTTCCAGATTTAAAGTCCACATACAATAGTTCACAGCATACATAATCCACACAGAACAAAACGGTTTCAGTTCGCACCACAATCTAGCCGGATTTTACAAGTTTGCAAGGGTATAACTCGGGCTCTAATGGCCGAAAAACCGAGAGGAGTTAGAGAAATCTCTAGACTAGTTTTCCCAGTTCGAATCCTAGCCGAAATCGAATAAAATGTAGAAAAACGAGAGAACAAAAAATGATTCCGACTCATATACACCTTAAAGGGTGGCTCTCTCTCGATTTCGGCCTCCTTGGTTCGGCCTCTTCGTTCGTCTCCTTTCGTCTCGGTTTCCAGCCACGCCTCGCCTCGCCTCGCCTCGCCTCGCCTCGAAGCTCCACCGGATTCCTTGCCCGTTTTGTTGAACCGCCAGTTAGGATTGCGCATTTCGTGAGGAGAAGAATGGAGGAGGTTCGGCGCCGTTCGTGAGAAGAAGAAGAAGAGAGCGAGCATGTATGTTCCTCGATACCAGATTAGGGTTGCAATTTGGGTGAGTGAAGAGGATGAAGGCGGCACAGTTAGGGTTGGTAAATTACCGTGAGTTTAGAGAATGAGAGGGCTGGGCTGAATTAGTTTAGGTGTGGGTTTGAACCGTGGGTTAATAAGGACTGGGCCGGCCCAGTCTTTTTGGCTGGTCGGCCCATATATTTTTTTTACAATGTTTCATTAATATGTCGCTACTAACTCATTTTAGCCCGTTTTCATGCCATCTGCGACACGATATCCCGTTTATTGAGACAAACCATTCTATTATTCTAAGTTTATATTTTCAATAATAATTATTGTTATTTATAAACTTAATTTTTAGTATTTATTTTGAATTGGTTTGCGTTTTGCCATTTTAGGCGAAAAATGTGACGTCTTTTATTTTGACTGCTTAACTAATTTTCTAATGCCTCTAAAATTACCCAAATAACCTTATAAGGTGTCTAATCTCGTTTTCACTTCTAAAATATTTGTGACATGTTTTACGATGTAGAAACGATTAATTATATTTTTCATTTATATTTCTTTTTTCTAAACCTCCCCGATGTCGTTTTAGGTTTCGTTAATGTTTCCTAACGACTTTTTAGGGTATAATTAAATTATATTATTCCTTTTTACTTATTTAAGGGTATTTAATTCCTTAATCTCTCATTAATTACTTTTATTTAATTAATTCATGATTAATTAAAGTAACTAAGGTTTGGGATATTTCAATCTACCCCCTTAAAAGAACTTTGTCCCCAAAGTTCCCATGCATCTTATATCATTAGAGTACACAGGTAACTTCAGATCATAGATCATATAGTCGCTTATATGTACTTAATTTTATTGACTTATTAGGTCTGTCATATACCTATACTCAAATACCACACAACATGCTTATGCATGTATAACACTCAAAATCCCTTTGTTCCTTTGATGATTAAAACAATCATATAATTTTCATCGTATTCTCCCATGTCACCGGTCCGTAGACAAAGGCACATTCGTCCACGCCACCATGGGCCAAAATACAAAACAACTCTGTTCTCCCCATGTCACCGGTCCGAAGAAAAGGCTCATGCGTCCCTCGACTTCATGGGCGAGACTCAGTAATAAGGAAATCCTTTTTACGAGGTCATGTGAGGAATAATTCCTCTAATTAAAAATACAATCAACTCCAATTTCGTTTTATCCTAAAGCCTCTATCCTTAGCGTGATTTATTGTGACACTGGTAGGGAGTTTCAGGAATCATCCAACCCTGATGTGATCAGCATCAGTGTTGAACTATCCTTCCACCCCATTTGTGTTCGGTTTCCCTTGATCCCTAGAAATCAAGTTCCACTCCCATGTCATTTTCAAACATCAAATAATTCACTCATTTCCAATTTTCTATCTTTTTAGTCTTTCTAGTCGTATCAATACATCTCCAAGGTGTGGACTCAGTCCATCAAACATTCCCAAATCATCTCTTAGTAATTACCTCAAGGCTCTCATTCCTACTAAGTTCTATATCAGTCTCATACCAATTCTCACCATCTTATACCTCATAGCATTACTATTTCCTAACTCATACTCATATCGAGTAATATCTCATAGTGTTATCTTATTCTTATCTCACAATAGATTCATATCAACTCATATCTCATATATTCCTTATTCCTTAAATCTCCTAATCCCTTCCTCTCTTAATCTCTTAACTTGTACTCACACCGGAGTTAACAAGATAGGACTTAACGTGTGTGGTATTCACATCTCAGTGTGCAATAACCATAGTTTATCTCAAAATGTTTATGTAAAATATATTCTCAAATTATTTTTGCTATAGCACCCCGTAGTTTATGTACTCAGTACACAAACATACGCTAAGCGGTTTTCGCTCTACCCCCCTTAAAATGGATTACACCCACATAATCAGCATTATATCATCCTTGAACATAAGTTTAAGATGTCTAATTCTCACCAAGCATTCTAGCTTCCACGCCCTCTATCTTACTTATAATTCGATCAGAAATGACTTAGTCTCTGTATCGAGGATTCTTAGCGGTACTTATACCGCTTCCTTAACTTAGTTTGGTCTAATCTCAAAGGTAGTGATCTGCTAGCTTCCGCTGCACAACTCTGATGGTCTTAGGCTTAACTGTCTCGCTTATCCTTTACAGTATTGTATATTTTCCTCATGCGTGCTTATGGTTTAGCACTAAAGGTCCCTCAATGGTCACGTGTTATCTTTATATATACACGGCCTTGATGAGTTGTAGCTTGTTTATCCAGTCTCTCTGGAGATCTAATGTTCAATTCTTGGCGTTCTCTTAAGTGTTTAAATCGTTCTTTCCATCTAAGGAGGACCCTTAATCTAAAACTACTGTTCTTTGCTTATTGCGCTTCACAGTCTTATCCTTAACTTTTTAAGACATATCCAATGTCTGTACTTAACAATCCGTGCTTCTCGCACTTCATAGTTTTAATTATTTGTTCCCAGGTTCCTTTGTGTTGTTGGTCCAACTGAATTTCTTCTCTTCGACTGTTTGTGGTAATGGCTGCTCTTGTCTGATCTTGTGTCGTTGTCCGTGGTACGGAGTTGACTACTTCCCGTGTTCCTTACACCACTCGTCTACATGCATGGGGTACCTTACTGGTACATTACTACTTACCCAACTAACTCATAAATGAGCGTGTCAGGCCTGCAAGCCCCTGTGGGGTGCAGTCGTCCCACGTCTCGTTTTAGTAAACTCATAGTGTCCGTCACACGTTTAGCTATTGCTAATTATGAAGTATTCTGCTGTCGATCTCCTCTTTCATCGTTCCATAATAACATTTATTGTTCTTCTTGAAGTTAATCAAGGGAAGTCCATTTACTGTAACACCCCATCCAACATTAACATACTTACAACAAACTGCAGCGGAAGAACATCCTCATCACATTACTTAACTTGTTGGTGTTACACGCCGTTAGCCACCCACGTGGCTAACAAGGCTAATACATACACAATGTACCGGTCTGATGGGCTAAATTCCCGAGCCACTATACATCAGTATCCCTTTCCATTAACAATAACAACAACATACACCTTAACAACTATACCGAGTACTTATAAACTGATGCCGACAACAATTTCGGTCTTACTACACCTACTGTATACATACACTTAATTGTTTACCCATGTACAATGACTACCCGTCCTACTCTCGAACGGCTTCCAGCACTTCGTACCTGAAATAGGAAAAGAAGAGAAAGGGGTGGCCCCAAGGGGCTCAGCACCTTTGCTGGTATGGTAATCCCGCAGCCCACATGCTACCGGGCCACGCACAACTATTTGTCGTCTTAGCATGCAGTTGATTATATTTAAATCATGCATGTGACAATAAACACACAACACTTAACATTTCGCCTCAATAGGCTCAACAATCGGATAATACATCCTACTTAACAAGTCACCCATGGTTTTCATCATCCCTAGAGTGTTTCTCCTCCAACGGAGCTACTTCCTTAATAGACGACACATACCCTTAAATCGGGTTATCCTTAAACGCCTCTTATCACAAACTGGGAATCATATCCATGATCCACACACTCCACATTATACAACACACTCCACATTATACAACCTATATCACACACTACATACAACACTTAACAACACTTGGTACGTTTCTACGTACACAACATAATACCGCAATGAATACTGCATCACAACAAAACACATAACACAACGGGAATGGTTCGCTTAGGAACCGACCCAAACATCACAAACACACTGGTGAGCCTAGAGAATGTTGCCAGTCTCATGATAAGCTCGTTATACAATAACACCAACACTCATTACCGTCCTAATAGTTGGACGAGTAACTTAAGTTAAGGCGGTTCGGGTTTGGAGGCCCTAACACACCACACAAACACAGGTTCCCACTAAACCGATCATAAGTCAGAATAGGTAAGCTTTGGAGTAAGCTAATGGGAGATCATAACCCGTGAGGGAAACAACCATAACAAAGAGAAGGGTAAGGCTAGGAAGGATACCCTCTCCCAAACAACGCGCGACCGGCCAAACCGGATTCCTCACTACTATTAGTACATACTTACTTTAGACAATACTTAGAACTCCACTATGGAGCCTGTCACATAACAACTCATACAGTATTACAACTGGGTTAAACATACAAGGGAGATCCCTACATTCACATACACATATCACACATTTAACACACGCATAGCCGTGGTTAGTACGTCCCATGGTACGGGTCGTATACTCCGAATACCGAACTCTCAAGTGATCCTAGACTCAGTTAACTAAGGTTAACACTGCCGAAGTTAAATGGTATCGGAGTTGAACACGCCACATCTATGAATTACTGTAAACTCATTACATGTTTTATCTTACAACGTGGCAAACATACAAAAACACATTGGCATACAAGCCGGTGTAATCCGGTAGGACGCAGGTTGCAAGAAAACCATACCTGTCACCGGAGTCCACTTATCCTGTCCATATATGTTCCTCGAGCAATTCTCGAACAACTGTTGACATCACACGTGTTTTCATTAACATCGGGGTTTGCTTGATCATTTAATGTCAATGCTTAATTTTTCCCTGTTAACTTAGTTACATAACTTAACATTTTTAACTTGTTTTACTCTCACATTTTAATACAACTTTTAACCCACTTAGGTGTCATTAAAACTCCCCTAACATGTCCTTAACATCCTTATAACATCATTACCTACCAATCCCCATCATCACATATCATTTCATAACCTTAAACCATGTTTTTGGTCCGACCGACCCACCGACCGACCCACAACTGGGTCGGTCCATTACAGACCCCTTTTACTTCCTTATAATCATGCCCGTCCGACCCACGTCCGACCCACCATTCTGGGTCGGTCCATGTGCGAACATTATTCCACCTTTGAAAACTGACCGACCGACCCATGTCCGACCCACCCTTTTGGGTCGGACCATCACCGAACATTTTCCCAACATTTTACAGAGGCTCGACCGACCCACAAACTGGGTCGGCCCCTGGGTCGGTCGCCTTCTAAACTTACCAAAACTTTGCCAATCTTCACCAAACTTCTCCTAAGGCCTCTTAATGTGTTCTAACATCATTTGGTAACCTTACATCCACATACAACATCCATGAAACTCATTTTCTAACTCCTTAAGCCTTTACTTATTTCCTTGTAAAATTCCTTAACACTTTCAACATTTGTACTAGGTTCCTAAATGGTGCTTCTCACCTATTATAACTACTATCCCAAAACACTTTCTCCTCATCTTAACATCATCTCTTAAGCATCATTTTCTTACTAACTAAATCTCCTTTTTACATCATACCAAACATCACTTATTCCTTGAATATCAACATTACCTAAACCTTAAACAAACTCCTCCAAGACTTAAACACATCCACTAAACACACATTGAATTCCTAGAACTTCCAAGACAACACCTAAATCCTTGCATCACTCCAAATCACTTTAATACATGTTTTCTTCTCAAGTAACATTGATTCACCTTTAACACTTTCTAGTTCACCAAAACTCACTTACAACACTTAGAACTTCTTACACATTTTTCCCAAATTTGGCCATAGTTTCTCTTGTATATACTCACATCCAAACACCTAGGTTTTTACCTTATTTCGCTCAAGAACACCTAAAATCCATCAAACACACTTTTATACACAAACTTCACACATTAAGCACTACATCACAATATAGTGCATAACTTAAATTGCTTGGCACTTAGGCCCTTAAATAACATGGCTCTTAGGCCCTTAAATTGCATAACCTTAAACACTGAATTTCCCACATAATAAAAGCCTTTGACCTGCAAATACACCCAAAAACATATTCTTTATACTCCTTGAGACATTTTACTAGGTCACTTGCCATTGGCTCCTTAGGTATTTATAAGCAATAAGCTCATTTTCCTAAGGCATTAAACTACATTGAGATAGTTTGTTTACCTCTTTTTCCTCACAAATTCTTTCTTGTTCCTTTAAAACCGGTGGGGTACTTGATCCTTTTCAACTATAAACATTATACAAACATAGAATGAGTATTCAAGCATTATGCTTCTCCTCATTGTAAACCCTAGTTACACATATTGTTTTAACACATTAAGGTAATTGTTTTACCTTGGAATTGGAAGAGAACTTGAATAAGTATCAAGAGAGGACTCCTCCTAGCCCTTGGAAGATTCAAATGAAGCTAAACAAGCAAGATAAATACACCATGGTAAGGTGAATTTTCGGACAACACAAAACATGAAGGAAACTTGATTTTTCTTTGAGTTTCCTTACCTTGAAGCAAAGGAGAACAAGAATATGTGAAAAGATGAGCTCAAGCTCCTTCAATGGTGAATCTTCATGGCACCAAAATTGAGTTCTTGAAGATTTGAAAAGAGGGAAGTGTAGAGCTTGACCTAACTAAGACAAATATGGTCTTGGAATTTGATTTGGCCAAGGGAATCACAAGTTACAAGTGAAGGAAGATGAAGAATGAGTGTGGGCTGTTGGAAACCGATGGAGAGAGGAGGAAGAAGAAGACCATCGTGGGAAATGAAGGAAGAAATGAAAGAATGAAGATAACACTTGCTTTTGGAGATATTTATGTACTAAAGTAACTTTCTTCTTTTACTTTCTTTTCCTTCCTTCCTTTAATTGATTTTACATGGTGGTGACTCACCTTACTACAAAAACCGGCCACCATTATAATAGAAGGGTAATGTAGTCTTTATTGACTCATTTAATTACTTATAACATTATATGTTACAAACTAGTTATAAAAATCACTATTCACCAATAACAAGGCACATAGAAGTGAAATTTTTGATTTCCCACTAATATGGCCACCCAAATGTGATACTATATAGTACACATGTTAATTAAAGAGTAATGATGGATCATTTAGCCATTCAAAACTCATTTACAAGACAATTTTTCAAAAACGTGCTTTAAGACTCCTTAAAGCACTTTTTGTGTTTTAACTTGTTTTCAAGCTTGGTTTTCTTTGGTAATTGATTTAATATGTTCATTAACATATATAAGGTATAGGTATGACCATTAGGTCTTATACAAATTTATCCCAAGCTTAGAGCACATTTTTGCTCTTATTGACTTTAAGGTATTACCTTGTGTTTGTTTGGTTTCATTGTCTACCAAGTTTCCTAAGGACTTATTAGCCTTATAAATCATAATTAAATGTTATTAAGTCTTGGTAGGCTCTTTGGGTCCTAACCAAGTTCACTCATAGCTTAGAGCATGTTTTTGCTCAAACTGTGTCTTAATGCTTTATTGCACTTTACTATGTTTAAATTGTTCACTGATGTTTCTAAGGCACTTTTTAGCCTTTATAACATAATTTGATATTTAAACCACATATCAAGGTTTGGGGTATTTCAATCTACCCCCTTAAAAGAACTTCGTCCTCGAAGTTCACACTTTTCACATATCATTAGATTTGAACACAGGAATCACTTGAAATAAACTTCTTAACCAAACACACTTACATCACAACCTCGGACTTGATGGTCCGGGCAACACATTCACATCCACACATAACATAACATATCCACATGATAACCTCGGACTCTATGGTCGGGTATCTTAACAACACTTACACATACATAACAACCCCTTGGATCACTGGTCTTGGGTAACATCACAACATTTAGACTCATAGGCCTTGATAGTATACACTTTAGGAAATCCAAGTCAAAACAACATTCATTACACATACCACACAACATGTCAGAGCATGTATAGCAATCAAAAATATCCTTGATATACACTGTGATCCCGTAGAACACGGTCGCGATGGACACCTTCCGTCCCCGTGCCTTTAGGAGATTAAAACAATCACATAAGTTTTAAAATTTCCTTGTGAGGTTAAGTAAGAGAACTTCAATTATGTAAAGTATCCATCAACGTTTTATAAATACCAATTTAAAATCCTTTTGAAAACACACACAACTCCAAGTCCAACTTAAGCTCTTTGCTTCTTTCCTTAGCGTGGTTATTTGTGGCCACTTATAGGGAGTTTCAAGGTCATCCAACCCTGATGTGATCAGCATCAGTGTTGAACTATCCTTCCACTCCAATTTGTGTTCGGCTTCCCTTGATCGCATGCAAATCAAGTTCCACCTCCCACTTCATTTTCAAGCATCAAGTAAATCACTCATTTCCAATTTTCTATCTTTGAATCATTCTAGTCATGATCACAACATCTCCAAAGGATAGAACTCCGTCTATCAGTTACCTCCATTCACTTTTAATCTGTTGCCTAGGGAATCTTATTCTCACTAGGTTCTATGTCGGTATCATGCCCTTTCATGCATCACTATTAAGTATACATATATATATATACACATATATTTATCAAAATACAACACCTGGTTTTACATTTATACACTGTCGGGGTTTGTTCCCCCGGGAGTTTATCTACTCCCCACACTTGTACAATCACACACAACTGTTAACAAACACACACACAATGGTATTCGCATCTTCTGTGCGCAATTACCACAATTAAACCATGAATGAATGTGTATGTTTACGTAACACACACACCAATCATCAAAACAAACAATAATTTTGTGCTATGCACAATATGAGTCACATACACTACGTACACTTGTACGGTAATATACACCAAGTGGTTTTGCGCTCTACCCCCCTTAAAAGGGATTACGCCCACGTAATCAATCACTAAACATTGCTTAAATGCTCTGCCGTCGTGAAGTGTTTTAACTTCCACGCGGTCTATTACACAACGGATTCTGATTAGAGGATCTCAACCATATTGGCGGTTTAGTCCGTAAACCAAGAATTCGCATTGGAGTTATAACTCATAACCGGTTTCGGTCCTGGCCTGTGAGGCTTTTAGGCGTTAATAATTAGCCATTCACTCATGTTCACATGTACATTCACTTGAATCACTGGTTCACTAGTTTCTGCTGCGAAACTAATAACTGTAGAGCTTAATTGCTCCCTTTTGTTATTCTTACGTATTGTACATCCCCAATTGTCACCTTCATCTTGGTAACAATGGTTTCTCAACCGACGCGGTATCTTTTACCTGAGCGGATTCGGTGAGTTTCACAATTTCCATCACTTCATGAATTTACTGTGTATACAGCTATGTATTTCACAATGATTGACTTGTTCGCTTCCGACTTACTGTCGGTTGAGTTTGAGCTACTACCTAGTGTGTAGTGCTCTCTCAACTATTTACAACCTTCGTGGTATATTCCATACCGCTATTTGGCAGTTAGTGCTACTGTAGTCACTTACTGTTAATCATGTCTCCACATTTGGTTTGTACAAGTATTCTTTTATTGGTGCGGCCTTGCATTTCCTATGCATCGGCCATTACAACATTATTCACAATTAACATGTTTCCAATTCCTAGCTATCCCACTCGATCATTACTGCGCAAGTGCAATACCAAAACACTCAGTCATACAGAGTGCAGAGGCGTAAACTCTTGACAGTAAATCCCTTATGTGATTCGCCATGGAATTCACACTGAGTTCCTCATATAGTACCGACCACTGGCTTATTGCCCAGTCTGTTTAACACCACTCATCTTGCATCTCCACTGAGTTTAACTCATAACTGATCTTACCTGTTACGTTATCGTTTAACAACATTTATACAACGGTCGCTTGTTGCGCACCGTGCTCTTACTCCCTGTATAACATCAACTTATATCGTATCTACTGTCACCTCAACTTCCACACATAAATTTACATTATTCACATTACGGTTCATCCCTCATTTGGATGACAACTGAATGCTCCTTGAGCATCGATCATTCGAGTCACAAGCCGGCGTTATTCAGCCAGGTGCTTCACTTTATACACATGCTAAGCTAACTGCTCTTTTTTTCAGTAAAACATCGTCATCCTTAACATATTTCTTGAACTTGATTCACATAACTACTGCTCCTGCGGTTTCAGGATATCGAGAGGTATCCCCACTCTTAATGCAGTGGTTCGTTTACCACTCTATTCACTTATACAACCTAAACTTCTACCATCAATCGAATTCATATGATATATCCTGCTTTTGGATTATAAGCCTTATTTGCCTTGAGCTGGGCTCATTATAGGCTGTCCACACACATGTACTTCTCTGTACGTATCACATGGTCGTTGCATCACGTTTCCTTTCATGGGATGCCCCTTAGGATTGTCAGTCCGTCTCCTGACCACTTATGTCTAAACTGGGTGTTATTTCAACCCTTGTGCTTCTGTCATGCATTTCATTCAACAATTGTTGATGCAAACACCCTCAAGGATTGTTCCTGGGTGTTGCTAAGTTACATTTACATTCCGTTAGTTACGCCTTTCGCGTTCTTTACTGGTTATTATCTTCTTCTGTGAAGATTAACATTTACTGGTAGTGTAGGTACTTATTCTGGGAATTTCATCCGTTCATTGCACATTAATGTGTCCACATTAGGCATCTGCTTGCCATGTACAGGCTGGGTCACCATTCCAGCTAAATGTTTATCCCTAAGGATCCTTAAGACATATGTGGTGTCTTTACATAACAGTTTGTGCCCATCGCACTTCCTAACTCTTAAACATTTCCTTGAAAGGAGTTCACTAATCCTTTTAGTCTTGCTAACTTAACTGAATTCTTAACTTCAACTATTCCTTGTAATCCTTAGCTCTCGTTTGATTTATACTGCTGACCGTAGACGGAGTCGACTACTCCCGTGTTTCGGACTCTACTCGTATACATATATGGGGTATTTTTGATACATTGCTACTTACCCAACTAACCCATAAGTAGGTCTGTCAGGCCCACATGCTCCTATCGGAGTGCGGTCGTCCCACAACACAGTTGGTACACTTGTAGTGTCCGTCACACGCCTAGGTGAAGTATTCTGTTGTCAACTCCCTTATATTGTCCCGTGACAATATTCATTCCCTGCTTCCCGAACTTAATCGAGGGAAAGTTTATCCATTGCTGTATCTTATCAACTGCTCTTGGTTTTACTGGTTTGGTTTTAAAGAAGGTTGGAAAGAAGTGTTGGTTTGAAAGAAAATCTGGTTTGAAAAGAAAAGGGTTTGTGAAAATCTGGGTTGAAAGAAAAAAATTTTCATGGTTTCACAACATCTTCTTACCTTAGCCAAGTCTAGCTTCTTGCTGACTGGTGTACTTACAATCACAGAGGTTAGGCTATTAAGCCCTTCCATGGTCATAGTGGTCTCGTTTAACTTTATGGTACTTTACTAAGTACTTGTAGTAGTTATAAATTTCCCGAACAGCCCTGTTATAGCAGCACTTGCTATGGCAAGTGCGCCATGCTAACTGGCTATCAGTTTAACACATACCGGTTGTGGTATTGTTTTTTTACCCACACTGTCATCAGTGGCCTTGTTGGCCCTCACTGATCTTACTGTCTTGATAATAACTGTCTAGGTGAATTCTCACTGTATTCACATAATAATCATTAACTAGGGTATTTCCCTTTCTGGGAGACCCCTTTTTTTTTGTGTCGTATTCCCCTTATAGCCCGTTCCACGCACTTGTCGTGGTTACTGAGACTTGTCTCTTGTTTGGGCACTACGTTGTAGTTCCTTGTCGGTTGGTATACCGTTGGTGTTTTATTTATCAACTGTGGTTCCGTAGACACTTGTCTCGGGTGTATTAATCCATTTCTTGCCGTTGCACGGTAGGTGCGTTGCAAGCTGGTTATTCTCGACTGCTGCATGTCGACCCAGGTTGCCGGAAATTCTATTCTCCAATACACAAGATCCTTCATTCATTGCTATGAAATGCGGTTAACATTATTCAGATGGAGACCGTCTCCGGGATTCCCAGTTTTCGGGATCTACCGTATGACAGGTTCACCGTACCCTAAGGGTATTTAATAACAGCCAGATCGGGTATTCCCGAGTAAGAGAGGACTTCCATCTCCCTGGCGTTTTTCCCCAAGTTATTACAGGGATGTGGAGGGTGGGATGGATATTGTAGGTTTCCAGTAGCCACTGGTAGTTCCTAACTAGCGTATCTCTCACGCTATCACTCAACCCTTAACCCAAAGTACTAAAAAACTCGGTACTTCCTAAGCTCGGTAGTTCAGTCATCAGAGCGATACTTCGCTCTGATACCACTTTTTGTAACACCCCATCCAACATTAACATACTTACAACAAACTGCAGCGGAAGAACATCCTCATCACATTACTTAACTTGTTGGTGTTACACGCCGTTAGCCACCCACGTGGCTAACAAGGCTAATACATACACAATGTACCGGTCTGATGGGCTAAATTCCCGAGCAACTATACATCAGTATCCCTTTCCATTAACAATAACAACAACATACACCTTAACAACTATACCGAGTACTTATAAACTGATGCCGACAACAATTTCGGTCTTACTACACCTACTGTATACATACACTTAATTGTTTACCCATGTACAATGACTACCCGTCCTACTCTCGAACGGCTTCCAGCACTTCGTACCTGAAATAGGAAAAGAAGAGAAAGGGGTGGCCCCAAGGGGCTCAGCACCTTTGCTGGTATGGTAATCCCGCAGCCCACATGCTACCGGGCCACGCACAACTAATTGTCGTCTTAGCATGCAGTTGATTATATTTAAATCATGCATGTGACAATAAACACACAACACTTAACATTTCGCCTCAATAGGCTCAACAATCGGATAATACATCCTACTTAACAAGTCACCCATGGTTTTCATCATCCCTAGAGTGTTTCTCCTCCAACGGAGCTACTTCCTTAATAGACGACACATACCCTTAAATCGGGTTATCCTTAAACGCCTCTTATCACAAACTGGGAATCATATCCATGATCCACACACTCCACATTATACAACACACTCCACATTATACAACCTATACACACACTACATACAACACTTAACAACACTTGGTACGTTTCTACGTACACAACATAATACCGCAATGAATACTGCATCACAACAAAACACATAACACAACGGGAATGGTTCGCTTAGGAACCGACCCAAACATCACAAACACACTGGTGAGCCTAGAGAATGTTGCCAGTCTCATGATAAGCTCGTTATACAATAACACCAACACTCATTACCGTCCTAATAGTTGGACGAGTAACTTAAGTTAAGGCGGTTCGGGTTTGGAGGCCCTAACACACCACACAAACACAGGTTCCCACTAAACCGATCATAAGTCAGAATAGGTAAGCTTTGGAGTAAGCTAATGGGAGATCATAACCCGTGAGGGAAACAACCATAACAAAGAGAAGGGTAAGGCTAGGAAGGATACCCTCTCCCAAACAACGCGCGACCGGCCAAACCGGATTCCTCACTACTATTAGTACATACTTACTTTAGACAATACTTAGAACTCCACTATGGAGCCTGTCACATAACAACTCATACAGTATTACAACTGGGTTAAACATACAAGGGAGATCCCTACATTCACATACACATATCACACATTTAACACACGCATAGCCGTGGTTAGTACGTCCCATGGTACGGGTCGTACTCCGAATACCGAACTCTCAAGTGATCCTAGACTCAGTTAACTAAGGTTAACACTGCCGAAGTTAAATGGTATCGGAGTTGAACACGCCACATCTATGAATTACTGTAAACTCATTACATGTTTTATCTTACAACGTGGCAAACATACAGAAAAACACATTGGCATACAAGCCGGTGTAATCCGGTAGGACGCAGGTTGCAAGAAAACCATACCTGTCACCGGAGTCCACTTATCCTGTCCATATATGTTCCTCGAGCAATTCTCGAACAACTGTTGACATCACACGTGTTTTCATTAACATCGGGGTTTGCTTGATCATTTAATGTCAATGCTTAATTTTTCCCTGTTAACTTAGTTACATAACTTAACATTTTTAACTTGTTTTACTCTCACATTTAATACAACTTTTAACCCACTTAGGTGTCATTAAAACTCCCCTAACATGTCCTTAACATCCTTATAACATCATTACCTACCAATCCCCATCATCACATATCATTTCATAACCTTAAACCATGTTTTTGGTCCGACCGACCCACCGACCGACCCACAGCTGGGTCGGTCCATTACAGACCCCTTTTACTTCCTTAACATGCCCGTCCGACCCACGTCCGACCCACCATTCTGGGTCGGTCCATGTGCGAACATTTTCCACCTTTGAAACTGACCGACCGACCCATGTCCGACCCACCCTTTTGGGTCGGACCATCACCGAACATTTTCCCAACATTTTACAGAGGCTCGACCGACCCACAAACTGGGTCGGCCCCTGGGTCGGTCGCCTTCTAAACTTACCAAAACTTTGCCAATCTTCACCAAACTTCTCCTAAGGCCTCTTAATGTGTTCTAACATCATTTGGTAACCTTACATCCACATACAACATCCATGAAACTCATTTTCTAACTCCTTAAGCCTTTACTTATTTCCTTGTAAAATTCCTTAACACTTTCAACATTTGTACTAGGTTCCTAAATGGTGCTTCTCACCTATTATAACTACTATCCCAAAACACTTTCTCCTCATCTTAACATCATCTCTTAAGCATCATTTTCTTACTAACTAAATCTCCTTTTTACATCATACCAAACATCACTTATTCCTTGAACACCAACATTACCTAAACCTTAAACAACTTCCTCCAAGACTTAAATACATCCTCAAAACACACATTGAATTCCTAGAACTTCCAAGACAACACCTAAATCCTTGCATCACTCCAAAACACTTTGATACATGTTTTCTTCTCAAGTAACATTGATTCACCTTTAACACTTCCTAGTTCACCAAAACTCACATTAAACACTTAAACTTCTTACACATTTCCCAAATTTGGCCATAGCTTCTCTAGTATATACTCACATCCAACCACTTAGGTTTTTACCTTATTTCACTCAAAACACCTAAAATCCATCAAACACATCTTTATACACAAACTTCACACATTAAGCACTACATCACAATATAGTGCATAACTTAAATTGCTTGGCACTTAGGCCCTTAAATAACATGGCTCTTAGGCCCTTAAATTGCATAACCTTAAACACTGAATTTCCCACATAAATATGCCTTTGACCTGCAAATACATACACCAAAACATATGTTCTTTTACTAGTCTCCTTGAGAACACTTTGCTAGGTCACTCACCATTGGCTCCTTAGGTATTTTATCAAGCAAATCAAGCTCATTTTCCTAAGGCATTTAAACTACATTGAGATAGTTTGTTTACCTCTTTTTCCTCACAAATTCTTTCTTGGTTCCTTGTAAACCGGTGGGGTGTTTGGTTGTTTGTCAACTTCTAAACATTATACAAACAACATAATGAGTATTCAAGCATTGTGCTTCACCTCATTGTAAACCCTAGTTACACATATTGTTTTAACACATTAAGGTAATTGTTTTACCTTGGAATTGGAAGAGAACTTGAACAAGTATCAAGAGAGGACTCCTAGTCCTTGGAAGATTCAAATGAAGCTAGAACAAGGCAATATAAGAGCTCCATTAATGGTGAATTTTCGGACAACAACAAAACATGGAGGAAACATGGATTTTCTTTGAGTTTCCTTACCTTGAAGCAAAGGAGAACAAGAATATGTGAAAAGATGAGCTCAAGCTCCTTCAATGGTGAATCTTCATGGCACCAAAATTGAGTTCTTGAGATTTGAAAAGAGGGAAGTGTAGAGCTTGACCTAACTAAGACAAATATGGTCTTGGAATTTGATTTGGCCAAGGGAACTAGAAGATACAAGTGGTCAAAGCTTGAAGATGATATATGTGCTGTAGCACAACCGAGAGAGAGAACAGAAGAGAAGAGAAGAGAGAAGAAGGAACCGTGTGAAATGAAGGAGGAAGGGAGAATGAAGATAGAATTTGCTTTTAAGAGATATTGTAACTTATAAAGCAAATAGTACTTTACTTAAAGTTTAACCTTACTTATTTGATTTCTTTACATGTTGGTGACTCACACCATGAAAAACCGGCCCCCATTTTAATAGAAGGGTGTTTTGGTCTTTGTTGACCAACTTACTCACTTATAACATTATATGTTACAAACTAGTTATAAAAATCACTATTCACCTATAACAAGGCACATAGAAGTGAAATTTTTGATTTCCCACTAATATGGCCACCCAAATGTGATACTATATAGTACACATGTTAATTAAAGAGTAATGATGGACATTTAGCCATTCAAAACTCATTTACAAGACAATTTTTCAAAAACGTGCTTTAAGACTCCTTAAAGCACATTTTGTGTTTTAACTTGTTTTCAAGCTTGGTTTTCTTTAGTAATTGATTTAATATGTTCATTAACATATAAACAAGGTATAGGTATGACCATTAGGTCTTTTACACATTTATCCCAAGCTTAGAGCACATTTTTGCTCATATTGACTTTAAGGTATTACCTTGTGTTTTGTTTGGTTTCATTGTCTACCAAAGTTTCTTAAGGACTTATTTAGCCTTATTAATCATAATTAAATGTTATCAAGTCTTGGTAGGCTCTTTGGGTCCTAACCAAGTTCACTCATAGCTTAGAGCATGTTTTTGCTCAAACTGTGTCTTAATGCTTTATTGCATTTACTATGGTTTAAATTGTTCACTGATGTTACTAAGGCACTTTTTAGCCTTTACATACCATAATTTGATATTTAAACCACATATCAAGGTTTGGGGTATTTCAATCTACCCCCCTTAAAAGAACTTCGTCCTCGAAGTTCACACTTTCACACATCATTAGATTAGAACACAGTAATCACTTGGAAATAAACTTCCTTAACCAAACACACTTTACATCACAACCTCGGACTTGATGGTCCGGGCAACACATTCACATCCACACATAACATAACATATCCAAATGATAACCTCGGACTCTATGGTCCGGGTATCTTAACAACACTTACACATACATAACAACCCCTTTGACTCACTGGTCTTGGGTAACATAACATTTGGACACATAGGTCCATAACATAACAGTCTTAGACACATAGGTCTATGTAACACCACACATTTAGACTCATAGGCCTTGATAGTATACACTTTAGGAAATCCAAGTCAAAACAACATTCATTACACATACCACACAACATGTCAGAGCATGTATAGCAATCAAAAATATCCTTGATATACACTGTGATCCCGTAGAACACGGTCGCGATGGACACCTTCCGTCCCCGTGCCTTTAGGAGATTAAAACAATCACATAAGTTTAAAATTTCCTTGTGAGGTTAAGTAAGAGAACTTTAATTATGTAAAGTATCCATCAACGTTTTATAAATACCAATTTAAAATCCTTTTGAAAACACACACAACTCCAAGTCCAACTTAAGCTCTTTGCTTCTTTCCTTAGCGTGGTTTTGTGCCACTTATAGGGAGTTTCAAGAGTCATCCAACCCTGATGTGATCAGCATCAGTGTTGAACTATCCTTCCACTCCAATTTGTGTTCGGCTTCCCTTGATCGCATGCAAATCAAGTTCCACCTCCCACTTCATTTTCAAGCATCAAGTAAATCACTCATTTCCAATTTTCTATCTTTTGAATCATTCTAGTCATGATCACAACATCTCCAAAGGATAGAACTCCGTCTATCAGTTACCTCCATTCACTTTTAATCCTGTTGCCTAGGGAATTTTCTCACTAGGTTCTATGTCGGTATCATGCCCTTTCATGCATCACTTTAAGTATACATATATATATATATACATATATTTTATCAAAATACAACACCTGTTTTACATTTATACACTGTCGGGGCTTTTGTTCCCCCGGGAGTTTATCTACTCCCCACACTTGTACAATCACACACAACTGTTAACAAACACACAATCACAATGGTATTCGCATCTCTGTGCGCAATTACCACAATTAAACCATGAATGAATGTGTATGTTTACGTAACACACACACCAATCATCAAAACAAACAATAATTTTGTGCTATGCACAATAGAGTCACATACACTACGTACACTTGTACGGTAATATACACCAAGTGGTTTTGCGCTCTACCCCCCTTAAAAGGGATTACGCCCACGTAATCAATCACTAAACATTGCTTAAATGCTCTGCCGTCGTGAAGTGTTTTAACTTCCACGCGGTCTATTACACAACGGATTCTGATTAGAGGATCTCAACCATATTGGCGGTTTAGTCCGTAAACCAAGAATTCGCATTGGAGTTATAACTCATAACCGGTTTCGGTCCTGGCCTGTGAGGCTTTTAGGCGTTAATAATTAGCCATTCACTCATGTTCATTATTTACGTTTACATTTGAATCACTGGTTCACTAGTTTCTGCTGCGAAACTTTAATAACTGTAGAGCTTAATTACTCCCTTTTGTTATTCTTACTTATTGTACATCCCCAATTGTCACCTTCATCTTGGTAACAATGGTTTCTCAACCGACGCACGGTATCTTTTACCCTGAGCGGATTCGGTGAGTTTCACAATTTTCATAACAATTTACTGTGTATACCACTATGTATTTCACAATGATTGACTTGTTCGCTTCCGACTTACTGTCGGTTGAGATTGAGCTACTACCTAGTGTGTAGTGCTCTCTCACTATTTCCAATTTGGGGTATATTCCATACCGCTATTTGGCAGTTAGTGCTACTGTAGTCACTTACTGTTAATCATGTCTCCACATTTGGTTTTGTACAAGTATTCTTTTATTGGTGCGGCCTTGCATTTCCTATGCATCGGCCATTACAACATTATTCACAATTAACATGTTTCCAATTCCTAGCTATCCCACTCGATCATTACTGCGCAAGTGCAATACCAAAACACTCAGTCATACAGAGTGCAGAGGCGTAAACTCTTGACAGTAAATCCCTTATGTGATTCGCCATGGAATTCACACTGAGTTCCTCATCATATAGTACCGACCACTGGCTTATTGCCCAGTCTGTTTAACACCACTCATCTTGCATCTCCACTGAGTTTAACTCATAACTGATCTTACCTGTTACGTTATCGTTTAACAACATTTATACAACGGTCGCTTGTTGCGCACCGTGCTCTTACTCCCTGTATAACATCAACTTATATCGTATCTACTGTCACCTCAACTTCCACACATAAATTTACATTATTCACATTACGGTTCATCCCTCATTTGGATGACAACTGAATGCTCCTTGAGCATCGATCATTCGAGTCACAAGCCGGCGTTATTCAGCCAGGTGCTTCACTTTATACACATATCAAGCTAAGCTTTTCTTTCATAAACATGGTCAATCCTTAACATATTTCTTGAACTTGATTCACATAACTACGCTCCTGCGGTTTCAATATCGAGAGGTATCCCCACTCTTAATGCAGTGGTTCGTTTACCACTCTATTCACTTATACAACTAAACTTCTACCATCAATCGAATTATATGATATATCCTGCTTTTGGATTATAAGCCTTATTTGCCTTGAGCTGGGCTCATTATAGGCTGTCCACACACATGTACTTCTCTGTACGTATCACATGGTCGTTGCATCACGTTTCCTTTCATGGGATGCCCCTTAGGATTGTCAGTCCGTCTCCTGACACTTATGTCTAAACTGGGTGTTATTTCAACCCTTGTGCTTCTGTCATGCATTTCATTCAACAATTGTTGATGCAAACACCCTCAAGGATTGTTCCTGGGTGTTGCTAAGTTATCATTTACATTCCGTTAGTTACGCCTTTCGCGTTCTTTACTGGTTATTATCTTCTGTGAAGATTAACATTTCTGGTAGTGTAGGTACTTATTCTGGGAATTTATCCGTTCATTGCACATTAATGTGTCCACATTAGGCATCTGCTTGCCATGTACAGGCTGGGTCACCATTCCAGCTAATGTTTATCCCTAAGGATCCTTAAGACATATGTGGTGTCTTTACATAACAGTTTGTGCCCATCGCACTTCCTAACTCTTAAACATTTCCTTGAAAGGAGTTCACTAATCCTTTTAGTCTTGCTAACTTAACTGAATTCTTAACTTCAACTATTCCTTGTAATCCTTAGCTCTCGTTTGATTTATACTGCTGACCGTAGACGGAGTCGACTACTCCCGTGTTTCGGACTCTACTCGTATACATATATGGGGTATCTTTGATACATTGCTACTTACCCAACTAACCCATAAGTAGGTCTGTCAGGCCCACATGCTCCTATCGGAGTGCGGTCGTCCCACAACACAGTTGGTACACTTGTAGTGTCCGTCACACGCCTAGGTGAAGTATTCTGTTGTCAACTCCCTTATATTGTCCCGTGACAATATTCATTCCTTGCTTCCCGAACTTAATCGAGGGAAAGTTTATCCACTGTTGTATCTTATCAACTGCTCTTGGTTTTACTGGTTTGGTTTTAAAGAAGGTTGGAAAGAAGTGTTGGTTTGAAAGAAAATCTGGTTTGAAAAGAAAAGGGTTTGTGAAAATCTGGGTTGAAAGAAAAATTTTCATGGTTTCACAACATCTTCTTACCTTAACCAAGTCTAGCTTCTTGCTGACTGGTGTACTTACAATCACAGAGGTTAGGCTATTAAGCCCTTCCATGGTCATAGTGGTCTCGTTTAACTTTATGGTACTTTACTAAGTACTTTGTAGTGTTATAAATTTCCCGAACAGCCCTGTTATAGCAGCACTTGCTATGGCAAGTGCGCCATGCTAACTGGCTATCAGTTTAACACATACCGGTTGTGGTATTGTTTTTACCCGCACTGTCATCAGTGGCCTTGTTGGCCCTCACTGATCTTACTGTCTTGATAATAACTTGTCTAGGTGAATTCTCACTGTATTCACATAATAATCATTAACTAGGGTATTTCCCTTTCTGGGAGACCCTTTTTTTTGTGTCATATTCCCTTATAGCCCGTTCCACGCACTTGTCGTGGTTACTGAGACTTGTCTCTTGTTGGGCACTACGTTGTAGTTCCTTTGTCGGTTGGTATACCGTTGGTGTTTTATTTATCAACTGTGGTTCCGTAGACACTTGTCTCGGGTGTTATTAATCCATTTCTTGCCTGTTGCACGGTGGTGCGTTGCAAGCTGGTTATTCTCGACTGCTCTGCATGTCGACCCAGGTTGCCGGAAATTCTATTCTCCAATACACAAGATCCTTCATTCATTGCTATGAAATGCGGTTAACATTATTCAGATGGAGACCGTCTCCGGGATTCCCAGTTTTCGGGATCTACCGTATGACAGGTTCACCGTACCCTAAGGGTATTTAATAACAGCCAGATCGGGTATTCCCGAGTAAGAGAGGACTTCCATCTCCCTGGCGTTGTTTCCCCAAGTTATATACAGGGATGTGGAGGGTGGGATGGATATTGTAGGTTTCCAGTAGCCACTGGTAGTTCCTAACTAGCGTATCTCTCACGCTATCACTCAACCCTTAACCCAAAGTACTAAATCCTAACTCGGTACTTCCTAAGCTCGGTAGTTCAGTCATCAGAGCGATACTTCGCTCTGATACCACTTTTTGTAACACCCCATCCAACATTAACATACTTACAACAAACTGCAGCGGAAGAACATCCTCATCACATTACTTAACTTGTTGGTGTTACACGCCGTTAGCCACCCACGTGGCTAACAAGGCTAATACATACACAATGTACCGGTCTGATGGGCTAAATTCCCGAGCAACTATACATCAGTATCCCTTTCCATTAACAATAACAACAACATACACCTTAACAACTATACCGAGTACTTATAAACTGATGCCGACAACAATTTCGGTCTTACTACACCTACTGTATACATACACTTAATTGTTTACCCATGTACAATGACTACCCGTCCTACTCTCGAACGGCTTCCAGCACTTCGTACCTGAAATAGGAAAAGAAGAGAAAGGGGTGGCCCCAAGGGGCTCAGCACCTTTGCTGGTATGGTAATCCCGCAGCCCACATGCTACCGGGCCCACGCACAACTAATGTCGTCTTAGCATGCAGTGATTATATTTAAATCATGCATGTGACAATAAACACCCACTTAACATTTCGCCTCAATAGGCTCAACAATCGGATAATACATCCTACTTAAAAGTCACCCATGGTTTCATCATCCCTAAGTGTTCTCTCCTCCTCCAACGGAGCTACTTCCTTAATAGACGACACATACCCTTAAATCGGGTTATCCTTAAACGCCTCTTATCACAAACTGGGGAATCATATCCATGATCCACACACTCCACATTATACACACACTCCACATTATACAACCTATATCACACCACTATAACATACAAACACTTAACAACACTTGGTACGTTTCTACGTACACACCATAATACCGCAATGAATACTGCTCACACAACAACGCATAACACAACGGGAATGGTTTCGCTTAGGAACCGACCCAAACATCACAAACACACTGGTGAGCCTAAGAGAATGTTGCCAGTCTCATGATAAGCTCGTTATACAAACACCAACACTCATAACCGTCCTAATAGTTGGACGAGTAACTTACGTTAAGGCGGTTCGGGTTTGGAGGCCTAACACCCACACAAACACAGGTTCCCACTAAACCGATCATAAGTCAGAATAGGTAGCTTTGGAGTAAGCTAATGGGAGATCATAACCCGTGAGGGAAACAACCATACAAAGAGAAGGGCAAGGCTAGAAGGATACCCTCTCCCAAACAACGCGCGACCGGCCAAACCGGATTCCTCACTACTATTAGTACATACTTACTTTAGACAATACTTAGAACTCCATATGGAGCCTGTCACATAACAACTCATACAGTATTACAACTGGGTTAAACATACAAGGGAGATCCCTACATTCACATACACATATCACACATTTAACACACGCATAGCCGTGGTTAGTACGTCCCATGGTACGGGTCGTATACTCCGAATACCGAACTCTCAAGTGATCCTAGACTCGGTTAACTAAGGTTAACACTGCCGAAGTTAAATGGTATCGGAGTTGAACACGCCACATCTATGAATTACTGTAAACTCATTACATGTTTTATCTTACAACGTGGCAAACATACAGAAAAACACATTGGCATACAAGCCGGTGTAATCCGGTAGGACGCAGGTTGCAAGAAAACCATACCTGTCACCGGAGTCCACTTATCCTGTCCATATATGTTCCTCGAGCAATTCTTGAACAACTGTTGACATCACACGTGTTTTTAACATCGGGGTTTGCTCGATCATTTAATGTCAATGCTTAATTTTTCCCTGTTACTTAGTTACTAACTTAACATTTTTAACTTGTTTTACTCTCACATTTCAATACAACTTTTAACCCACTTAGGTGTCATTAAAACTCCCCTAACATGTCCTTAACATCCTATACATCATTACCTACCAATCCCCATCATCACATATCATTTCATAACCTTAAACCATGTTTTGGTCCGACCGACCCACCGACCGACCCACAGCTGGGTCGGTCCATTACAGGACCCTTTACTTCCTTACAGACATGCCCGTCCGACCCACGTCCGACCCACCATTCTGGGTCGGTCCATGTGCGAACATTTTTCCACCTTTGAAACTTGACCGACCGACCCATGTCCGACCCACCCTTTTGGGTCGGACCATCACCGAACATTTTCCCAACATTTTACAGAGGCTCGACCGACCCACAACTGGGTCGGCCCCTGGGTCGGTCGCCTTCTAAACTTACCAAAACTTTGCCAATCTTCACCAAACTTCTCCTAAGGCCTCTTAATGTGTTCTAACATCATTTGGTAACCTTACATCCAACATACAACATCCATGAAACTCATTTTCTAACTCCTTAAGCCTTTACTTATTTCCTTGTAAAATTCCTTAACACTTTCAACATTTGTACTAGGTTCCTAAATGGTGCTTCTCACCTATTATAACTACTATCCCAAAACACTTTCTCCTCATCTTAACATCATCTCTTAAGCATCATTTTCTTACTAACTAAATCTCCTTTTTACATCATACCAAACATCACTTATTCCTTGAACATCAACATTACCTAAACCTTAAACAACTTCCTCCAAGACTTAAATACATCCTCAAAACACACATTGAATTCCTAGAACTTCCAAGATAACACCTAAATCCTTGCATCACTCTAAATCACCTTTACACATGTTTTCTTCTCAAGTAAACATTCATTCACCTTTAACACTTTCTAGTTCACCAAAACTCACATTAAACACTTAAAACTTCTTACACATTTCCCAAATTTGGCCATAGCTTCTCTAGTATATACTCACATCCAACCACTTAGGTTTTTACCTTATTTCACTCAAAACACCTAAATCCATCAAACACATCTTTATACACAAACTTCACACATTAAGCACTACATCACAATATAGTGCATAACTTAAATTGCTTGGCACTTAGGCCCTTAAATAACATGGCTCTTAGGCCCTTAAATTGCATAACCTTAAACACTGAATTTCCCACATTATGCCTTTGACCTGCAAATACATACACCAAAACATATGTTCTTTTACTAGTCTCCTTGAGAACACTTTGCTAGGTCACTCACCATTGGCTCCTTAGGTATTTTATCAAGCAAATCAAGCTCATTTTCCTAAGGCATTTAAACTACATTGAGATAGTTTGTTTACCTCTTTTTCTCACAAATTCTTTCTTGGTTCCTTGTAAACCGGTGGGGTTTTGGTTGTTTGTCAACTTCTAAACTTATACAAACAACATAATGAGTATTCAAGCATTGTGCTTCACCTCATTGTAAACCCTAGTTACACATATTGCTTTAACACATTAAGGTAATTTTTTACCTTGGAATTGGAAGAGAACTTGAACAAGTATCAAGAGAGGACTCCTCCTAGTCCTTGGAAGATTCAAATTAAGCTAGAACAAGGCAATATAAGAGCTCCATTAATGGTGAATTTTCGGACAACAACAAACATGGAGGAAACATGGATTTTCTTTGAGTTTCCTTACCTTGAAGCAAAGGAGAACAAGAATATGTGAAAAGTGAGCTCAAGCTCCTTCAATGGTGAATCTTCATGGCACCAAAATTGAGTTCTTGGAGATTTGAAAAGAGGGAAGTGTAGAGCTTGACCTAACTAAGACAAATATGGTCTTGGAATTTGATTTGGCCAAGGGAACTAGAAGATACAAGTGGTCAAAGCTTGAAGATGATATATGTGCTGTAGCACACCGAGAGAGAACAGAAGAGAAGAGAAAGAAGAAGAAGGGAACCGTGTGAAATGAAGGAGGAAGGAAGAATGAAGATAGAATTTGCTTTTAAGAGATATTTGTAACTTATAAAGCAAATAGTACTTTACTTAAAGTTTAACCTTACTTATTGATTTCTTTTACATGTTGGTGACTCACACCATGAAAAACCGGCCCCCATTTTAATAGAAGGTGTTTTGGTCTTTGTTGACCAACTTACTCACTTATAACATTATCTGTTACAAACTAGTTATAAAAATCACTATTCACCTATAACAAGGCACTAGAAGTGAAATTTTTGTTTTCCCACTAATATGGCCACCCAAATGTGATACTATATAGTACACCTGTTAATTAAGAGTAATGATGAACATTTAGCCATTCAAAACTCATTTACAAGACAATTTTTCAAAAACGGCTTTAAGACTCCTTAAAGCACATTTTGTGTTTTAACTTGTTTCAAGCTTGGTTTTCTTTAGTATGGATTTAATATGTTCATTAACATATAAACAAGGTATAGGTATGACCATTAGTCTTTTACACATTTATCCCAAGCTTAGACATTTTTGCTCATATGACTTTTGTATTACCTTGTGTTTTGTTTGGGTTATTGTCTACCAATTTTCTTAAGGACTTATTTAGCCTTATTACATCATAATTAAATGTTATCAAGTCTTGGTAGGCTCTTTGGGTCCTAACCAAGTTCACTCATAGCTTAGAGCATGTTTTTGCTCAAACTGTGTCTTAGTGCTTTATGCACTTTACTATGTTTAAATTGTTTCACTGATGTTTCTAAGGCACTTTTAGCCTTTATATAACATAATTTGATTTTAAACCACATATCAAGGTTTGGGGTATTTCAATGGGTTACTCTACCGTGTTCCCGAGGATTTACTCCAACGTGTCACCTCACGCTCCCCGGGTAGTTTCCGAACAACTGGTATTATTATTCAAATGTTTTATTAACAACCAAAATCTTATGGTATGTAAACTTCTATTACTCTCGTACTTAACCCCGTTGTCCCGCTATCCTTAATTTATTTATGTGATCTTAAGTTCACAACTTACACATTCACTCTCACACTTGATTATACTTCCAATGGCCTTTAAAAGTCACCAAACAAGGCCTAATCATCATCTAAAACCATTACCATTCATTTCCCCATCATAACAACACTTAAAAACACTTTCTGGATAATTTTTAGAGTGGTCCGGGTTTGTGTCCGGGGTTACAAACCCGGACCAATCCTGAAAATCAGATTCTGTCATGTTTTTGCCTTGGTCCGGGTTTGTGTACTTGTTTACAAACCCGGACCACATGTTAAAATGGGTTTCTAGGACGTTTTTGAGGTGGTCCAGGTTTGTGTACTTGTTTACAAACCCGGACCATGTCTGTAGGTCTTTAAATTGACAGTTTTTTACCAGTTTTCAACCCCTAATCCACCTCCAATCATTCCCTAAACTTTCCACATGTTTCCTACATGTTTAAACACATTAAAACACTCACTAAACCTCCTTAAAACATGGTCCAAACTTTGCCTCAAATTTTGTTCAATTTGACAATTTCAATCCCTCTGTTTGCACTGATGCACACTAGTGTCTTTCCAAAATCCCTCTTGACAATTATACCTCATTCTCAAATCATTTGACCATACCAAGTCTTTCCTAGACATTTACATTACAAGTTCCAAGTTCACTCACCACTCCACAAGGTCAAACACACTAAGCTCTTTCCTAGGATTTTAAGCCACCAAAATCTTAACTTTTGCTACAGATTCTTACATAACTCCACAACATTCTCCACCCAACACCACAATGTGATTTACCAACCAAATCAATTCCCAACCACACCTATTTAACACTTAAACTCTTCCAGCTCACATCACCATTTAAACCACTATATTTCTACCGAAATTGCGCCATAACTTCGTTACAAACCTAACTTATCCAAATTCATCATCTTCATCACCTAATCCCAAAAACATTTACAAACCAACTACCCAAACCCTTAATGGGTTCTAACAGCACCACAATTCACCTAAGCTCCATCAATCACCACATAGTGCATTAACTCAAATGTTTGGCTCTTAGGCCCTTAAAATCAAAACACAACTTAACATTGCACCAAACACTAAACATCATCACCGAATACATTTCTCAACACCATTTTTGATTCATTCACTTAAATTACCCATCCCAAATACTAAAAGCAATGAGAGTATACAAGAAGGTATATTAGTTACCTTAAATTCACAAATGATTCTTTCCTCACTCCTCCTTTGTTCCTTGATTGCAACCGGTTCAAGATGGAATTAATTTGTCAACTAAAGACCAATGCCCAAGGGATAATAATGAGCATTAAGATTAAATTCTAAAACTAACCCTAGAATGCGAGAGAAGGTTTAAATCACAAAAGAGGGAATTACCTTCAAACTTCTAAATGAAGTGTCTTGGCAATTGAACAAGGAAAGCTCCACTCCCATATTGAAGATAGAAAAACGGCTGGAATGGGGACCAACAAGAAGTTCACGTTGGTATTTTTTTTTTTTTTGAAAAGAAGCTAGAATAGGAGAGGCTTTAGGTATCTTTCTTACCTTAAAACAACATGGAGCTATTTAGCTCCAAAAATGGGGGTTCTTCCTTCAAGATTGAGCTATGGCCATGGAGATGAAGTTCACCATTTGGTGATTTTGAAAAGAGGGAAAGAAGCTCCAAGATGTGGTGAGCAATAATATGTAATTTTTTGTTGTTTTGACATTGTTTAGGGCTTGAACGAGGAAGGAGAAATGGAGTTGTGTGGAGGGCTTGAAAAATCGCCATTGAAGTAGAAGAAAGAAGGGAGAAGCCAGCTTGGAAAGAAGGAAATCGTGAGAGAAGAGGAATGGAGGTGAGAGAAGAGGAAAAAGGTGTTTTTGTTACTTTTTCACTTTTCATTTTTTTGTTTTTTGTTAGTAAAGTAGTGTATATAGGTGTAAGAGAGGGGAAAACGTGTGGGACTCATAGAAAAAGAGTGCCAGCTTTTATTTTACAAAGGAAGGGAGTATTTTTACCCTCATTACAATTTACACCCCACAAGTTACCTTTTTTACACTATTCACTGATCCGGACCCGTTTTCCGGATTTTTCTCGTTTCTTTAATTTTAATGGTCCTTAGGGTCCCATTAATGTTTAATTATAGTTATATAATCAACTATAATTTTTACGGGGTCATTTGACTATTTAAAGTCGCGTTTTCGGGTTTTCTCGAAAAACGCATTTTAAGACTCTGTTAGCGTTTTAACGCATTATTTGGATCTGTTTTCTTCGGGAATTTTTCCCACATGTTCTTAGTGTGTAATTAGGGTATAAAAATATATTTATAACCCTAGTGAAGGTTATATACCTCCTAAAATAATTAAGGTGCCGTTCGGTGGCGAGCGGTTAAATTTGCTGGATGTTAAGGTGCATATTAATCTCGTTGTGATTCGCTGCGATTAAGCTGTAGTTTCCATTTCAGTGTTCGATGAGCACGTTTCACAAAAGTACCTTGTTTCTGCAGAAAGACCATTACACCCTCATCATCGTTTTCAATGGTGTTCCGTCTGAAAATTTTTCTACCTGATTCATCAGTTGAAACAGAGATTGAGGGGATATGGTTTGATGGGCATACGGTTGCCCAACAGTAAAATGGTACAATTCTTTCTCCATTTCTTAATCAGCAGCACCATTAGAGCAAAAGTTCGTCGACCTGCATTTTCTAACCAGCAACAAATGTGTCGTGAATTCCAATCCCACCGAGTTCCTTTTTTTTATACGCGGCAGAATAAGGTTCACACTAGAAAAACGATGATTAACGATGAGTAATTGCACGGGGTGGTGGGGAGAAGTTAGAGCATAGTGAAGTTGGCTGAATGTTTTGGGGGTAAACTGGTAATCCCGATTTGTACGGGCCATACCAATGTAGCTTTTGATTTCTGAACGCAGATAAAACCTGCGTTATGTTAAATGCTCTAAATCAGCTTAATCTATGACTTTTGATGTCCAGCACCTCTGTAAAAGTCGAGCATTAATTTCTGCGTTTCGTCAAAAACCCACGAATTGTGGTGATCGAACGGGGTCTAAATATGTGTTTTCACGTTTTGTGACTTTTATGCATTTTCTATTTCTTTTTGGTTTTTATTTCTTCACCAATGATCTTAAGGACTTAATTAGCCTTATAGAATCATAATTACACAATTAATTAACACATAAAGGTTTGGGGTATTTCAAGCCATCTCTCTCTTCTTCTTCCTTCATTTCCTTCTCTTCCACCGTGTTCTTCTTCTTCTTTCTCTCAACAAAACCGTTCATGCTACAGCCATTCTTCCTCCATATTCATTTGCTCAACAAATGTTCATTTTAGCTCCAAATAAAAAACTAAGCATAGATTTCTCTTAATTGGAGCAAGCCCTTTAATTCTATCTTTCCAAAACTGGAAAAGATCAATTTCGGTGCCATGAGAAAACTTCATTGAAGGGGGAAAATCAAGTTGAGGAGCTCCTTTGCTTCTTCATTCATTCAATGTACGGAAACTTAAAGAAAAATCAACTTTCCACCCATATTTGTCATTACCGAAAATTATCTTCTCATGGAGCTTTGTTTTACTCCCTGAACTAGCTCATTCCAATCTTTAAAGGACTAGGGGAGGTCCTCCTTCATTACCAAGTTCATCTTGAAACTCCAAGGTAAACATCCATTTTTTAAGCCTTAAAACACTTTTTGACCTAAGATTGAATTCTATGAGTTTAGGCATGTTGCTTAGTACTCATTAGATTATTTGAATGTGGATTAGAACATTGGCAAGAGAATTGAAGTCCTTGGCCGAGAATCATCCAAGAAAACCTAAGGAGGAAATTGAGAGAAAAGCTTGAAAATAAGGTAAATGTCTTACCTTAAGGTGGTTTAATGCATTAAGGGATGGGATTGAGATAAATACTAAATGTAGCTTTGAGCTTACGTTAGGTAATGGGTTATATAACCTAGGAAAAATAATTTAAACAAGCTTGTGAACTTGTGACTAAGGAGCCAATGGAAATGAGTTAGTAAAATAAGCTTAAGGTGGAATTTAAGAGCATTATGACTACTATGAGATTGATGGGTGTAATTGCAGGTTGAAGGCTATTATATGTGGGCAATTCAGTGTTTAAATTCATGTCATTTAAGGGCCTAAGAGCCATGTTATTTAAGAGCCTTAGTGCTTTGCAATTTAAGGTTTATGCATTGTTATATGAATTAAGGTATATGAGTGTAATTGATGTTTTGAGAACATCCATATAAGATTGGATTGTCTTAAGTTGTTAAGTGTTGAAAAACTATGCAAATTGGCATGATAATATACTAGAGGAGTTATGGCGGAATTTGAGTAGAAAACAAAGTGTTTTGGTTGTTGAAAATTTAAGTGACCAAGGATTTGCTAGGAATCATTAAAAGAAATTTGAGGGGAAATAAGTTAACAACGGTGCTCTTGAGGATTAGAAAGACCTAGAGTTGTCTAGGAGGAATTAGAGGTTAGGAAGGTGAATTAAGCGCACCAAAATCATGGTATGAGGAATGTTGAGACTTGTGCAAAAATCTGTAGGAAATGAGGTATAATACCTTGTGATGATTTAGGTATGATCTAGTTGTGTAACCTTCATGGTATTGAGTGGATTTGAGTGATGGGATGAAAGTTGTATAATAAGGGTATAACATGGTCAAGGTAAATGAAGAACAATGTTAAGGTGTTAAAAGGATGGCAAGGAAGTTATAGGTAGGTACAAGTTTAGGAATGATGAGTAGTGAGTGTAAAGGAGAGGAAATCATGCATGGAGATGCAATATGACTTTGAGAACTTTGAGAAGTTTGAGTAAAGGAAATGGGTATGCATAATGATGCTTTAGGAGTAGTTAAGATGGTTGTGAAGAAACATTTTGGTTAGTTGAGGTCTTAGGAAAAATTACAAGTTGGAAGTGTAAGGAGTTAAAATGCTAAGTGTTAAGGATTTTGTGAGAATTTGAGTAAATGGTAAGGAGTTTGATTTTGGGCGGATTAAGAGGTTTGGTGGATGGTTTAAGAGTGGGTTAAGGTGCTAAAATGATGTTAGAACACATTAGGGCACTTGTGGTAAGGGTTGGAGTGAATTAAACACTTAGAAACAAGTATCTAGAGTCGACCTACCTTAGGACCAACCTTAGCAAGGTCGGTCGGGCCTAAAATACCCATCCAGGAAGCTCTCTGACTTAGGCCGACCTTAGGACCGACCTTGGCAAGGTCGGTCGGGATTAAATTTTGCAAACGGGAATGTTTCTGGTTCCGACCGACCTTGGGACCTACCCTGCAAGGTCGGTCGGCCACTTGTAAAAAAAATTAATTTTAAGAATGTTCAGTGGTATTAGTGGTATGCCATTAAGAGGGTAATGATGATTAGAAAGATCATATAAGGACTTAAGAGATTAAGTTAAGAAAATGATTTAAGTGTTTAAGTTTAAGTTTATAAGAACTTAGGTGGTATTAGTTGGGGAACATTAGTGGTTAAGTAAGCAAGGTTGATTGGAAAAGTAATTAACAACCTAAAACTGAATGAATGTTTTAGGACTTGAGTATTTGGACTCCGGAGGAGAGTAAGCAACCGAACAACCGACGGTGTACGGTATGGTTTTCTTGTAGCCTGCTTGCTAACGAGGTGTCCCTCGGCTTGTGTGCTAGTTGTTTATGTGTTTCGAGTAAACAAGATAAAGCATGCAACCGGAATATTATGTTTGTTGTGTGATTGTGATGCACTAACACAACTTTACCTTGAGAACTTACTAACAATGTTTAGTGAAGAATTATGTGAGAATAAGGAACACTCCCTAATATTGTTTTATTAGTAACCGAAAGAGGTTAACTAACAAACATTGACTTTGAGACTTCCACTAACTGGGACTTGGGGGGAGTGAGGAATCCGGAATCGTTTCGGCATATGTGTATTAGAGGAGGTCGGTATCCTTATCAGGTCCCGACTTCCAAATATGACTTGTCTTCGGACTCGTCGCCTAGAGTCGACATAAAGACTCGGTCACCTCGATTTCTGTTCGAGGTGGAAGGCATTACTGAGGAGGTGTGGTGGGATCTACCTAAATCCCAACTAATTCTAACAAATATTGTTTATGTAAACCAATGGAGCTGATAACTCATTGGTTAGGGTTACTTTGACCCGACAAGATAAACAATGAATTAAGGAACAACCATTCTAATTAAAGAACGGTTGTCTTAATTGAGATAAGATTTAAGATAAGATCTGAGATAAGGCTTGAGATAAGATTTGAGATAAAGTACAACCAATTCTAATTAAAGAACGGTTGGTACATTGAGCCTGAGATAAGGATTAAGATTGAGGTAAGATAAGAATGGACTGAGATTAAGAGGTATCATAATTTAAAGAGTTAAAAGACTAACTCACTTACTAAGGGAACGCTTTTAAGCCGTTCATTGTGTTTGAACTCTGACTGTTCATATGTGGCTTGTTTTTTATTGCACTTCTTACTTATGTCGTGTATTTAATCAACTTCATGCTATCGATAATTAGTCGTCGTAGCCCCGTTAGCTTGGGGGCTATAAGAGAATCGTACCAGCAAAGGTGCTGACCCCCTCGGGGCTGCTGTTTAAATTTTGCAGGTGAAGGCCAGAAGACGACCGTCCTGAGAGTAGGTTCAGGTAGAATTACTACGGGTTGTTTTACTTTTGTTACACGAGTTGTGCATGTACACTCGTTTAGTAAATGGATGAGATGTTAGTATGATGTATTAGGATATGAGATACTTGGACTAAGAACATGTATTTGGTTAAGATTTTAGTATACTAATGTTCGGTATATTCGGGTCCATCAGACCGTAGCTAGATCTTAGAGTATTTAGTAAGCCTAGTTAGTCACATGGGTGACTAACAACGGTAACACCAATCGTTGTAAGAATTCCGCTGTAATGTTGAGTTAAGTAAATGGAGGTCTATGAGATGACTATGTATTTATGAGTTGGGGTGTTACAGGTTTAGAATGATGTATAGGTTAGTATCTCGTTATCACTGCGGTCATGTATATATAACTAGTGACGTTTCTTATTTAATTTATTTTCTGCTTCTTTACTCGTATGGGCGAGTAATGGCATGTGACACCCGAGTGAGTTTTATTACTGTGTGACTTCCGCTGTGAGACGTTATTAATTAATGCTACGTGAGTGATTATCACGTGACTACGAGTGGGGTGTTACACCTAAGGTGATGCAAGACTATGAATCAATATAAGTTAGTAAGTTCAAAGGTTAATTATCAATTAGTAAATGGAAGTGTCGAGAATTTTAAAGGAAAAATGAAAGAATAGGTTAAAAAAAATTAATATGTGAGGTTAAGGTTAATTAGACTTAAACATAAATTTAAGTCTTAAGTTAATGGTTTTAGAGTTTGGAAGTTTGGTCAGATCGGTGGAGGTTAGAATGATTGATTTTGGGTATAGAGATAATTTAGGCTTATCAAGTGTAGGAGGTTCTGAGATAAATTACACTTCAGAATGAACTTGAGTGTAATAAGCTTTTGGTGATTATATAAACGTGTGATTAAGCTTAAAATGGAATACTAAGATTGGTTAGTGAATCCTAACAGTTCATTTTGGGTATTTAGTTTAATGAAGGTTGATTAGTTTTTAAATATGCAATTAATTCTAACAAGCGGTTAAGTTATGGTGGGATACATTAAGATCTTAGAATCAATATATATATATGTAATTAAGTTAGGTAAGAATCTGATTTAAAGTGCCATATTTATAAATATTGAGTGAATAGATGGTAACACAACTATTAAATGAAATGAGGTGATCATATAATTAATAATTTATTAAGTAGAAAATGGCATATAAATAGTTTTATGTAGCTGTAATATTAACGGTAACATTGAAACCGATAAGAACATAATGTATATAGTTGGTAAATTAAGATTAAGAGAAGTGCTATAAAAAAGAAATGTTATATACTAGTATAAATAAGAAATTAACTCAATTAATTGGATTATAGGGTCGGGATAGCCGGGACGTCATCCGAGAATAGGTGGATGTAGACTCAGGCTAAGGTATGGTTTCTAGTAACCAGTGTGTTTCCGAGGTTTACCTCGATTTGCGTGATATGTGTTTATTTGAACGACCAATAAGACAATTGCATGAAATATGAATTATTATGTTGCTCTATGTTTTGTATCTATCTAACCTTGCCTACTTTGTGATGTGCTACTAACTACAAAGATAGTAAACAAAAACGCTCATAAAGAACATATGATAAAGGTTAGAGAACCCAAGAGCTTTTTAGTATACGAACATATCTAATGGTGGAAAACATATGAGAACTTCTTGTTTAACTCTCTAAAATATTTAGTCGACATCCAAAATAGAGATGATTCAAACTAACACACTAAAAGTAGGACAAACGTTCCAAAGATACTTTTAACAAGCTTGGTTTCTGGGGGAAGTGAGGAGTCCAGGAAGTACTGGTCGTGCACGTTGAATTAGGAGGATGGTATCCGCATCAGATCCACTTCTATGATTAAATATATGTCACTTTGACGGTGGTTTACTTTATTGAGGCTATTACTCATCTAGCAGGGTTCACACATACCTGATTAAATATACATCACTTTGAATTAACGGTGGTTAGTTGCATTTGAGAACTTCTTTCTCATCTCTCTGGGTTCACACATACCCGATTAAAAAAAACACTTGGATGGTGGTTTGCTTCACTTGAGAGTTTATTCTCGTCTAACAGGGTTCATACATACCCGCTAATGGTGGTCATCGGGTTCGGTTCTACCCGGAACCGGCAGTTCCACCCGGAACCGACGGTTCTACCCAGAACCGGCGGTTCTACCCGGAACCGGCGGTTCTACTCGGAACCGATTGGAACCGGAACCGGCCGGGAACCGGAACCAGAACCGAACCGCCTCAGCCAGTTTCAAATATGAATACACGTTTTGAGATTCAGGTCTGAACCGGGCCTGGAACCGCTTGGAACCTCCTGGAACCGTCCTCGGATTCGGAACCGTGGAACCAGAACTGGAACCGGAACCGCCCCGGAACCGGCCAAAGTAGCCATTGGAATCAGTCCAAAATGACGTCGTTTTGGGTCTCGGCGCGCGCTCCTCTGAAGAATATAGCCGTTGGAACCGGAACCGGAACCGCCCAGAAGTCCCAACAGCTATTTTTTATGTGTCAAACGGCTCCTAACGGCTAAAAACGGCTAGTTTGCCCCAAAACCCCTATAAATACACCATTTTATCATCATTCCCACCACACAACTCATCCTACTCTTCCTCTCTTTTATTACTAGTATTTTCTTGTGCAATTAAGTGTTATTAAGCATTCTAGCTACTAAAAAGCTCATTTCCCACATTGGCTCTCAATTCCCATTTCCCACATTCTAGCAAAATGTCGAGGAGATCCGGAAAGGAAGTGATGCCTTCTAACTTCCCAATCGATCCAAATTTTCAAGTTGATGAGCAAGACCATATCGACGAGATGGAATTCGGGTATCATCAACAACATCCACATTATTCACTTTCATCACTCCTGCAAGGTGGAAGCTATACAATTTCTCAGCACAGATTTACAAACATGGGGGTAACACAACCGGGAATATCACCACCATTTGGTAAGTTTTAATATTAGTTACAATTTATTTTATACAAACTTTAATTTTAATTACATTATTATCTTAATTATAGTTTAAATCAATTTTTTTACAATTAAAGGTACATCCTCTACCCCATCTGATGCCTACAATCTTGATCAAGATGATGATCAAGAAGAGGATGATGCCGTTGCTCCAACAAAAACGAAACCGGCTTCTTGGGTGTGGGCATACTTCACAAAGAAAGAAGATCTGAAGAAGCCCGGGACATACAAGCAATATTGCAATCTTTGCAGCAAAGGACTTGCATGGATGGCGGGCACCGGAACCGGATCCTATGCCAAGCACTTGAAAACTCACAAGATCTGCAAGGATACGGCGGTAATGGCGGGCGGTACGAGCGATCAAACTATGCTCATCGGGTTTACCGAACGATAACCCGGTCCAGGTTTTTTTCATTATGATAGAGAAAGAATGATAGATGGCATGACTAGGTTTATGATTGCTGAACAATTACTTTTTTTTTGTGAAAGCTCTTATTTTGAAAATTTTGTTTGCACTACATTATAACCACAATATAGTAGAGTGCCTAGGAATACGCTAAAAAGTAGAGCTTTTGCACAACATAGTAAAACTAGAAAACAACTAATGGAAATGATGAATGCATTTGATGGTCGTGTTTCATTAACTAGTGACATGTGGACCTCTACTACTAATGAGGCATTTATTTGTGTTACACTTCATTGGATTGATAGTTCTTGAATGCTTCAGAAGCGTATTATTGCCTTTGATATTTTTGATTATGCACATACTAGTTTTAATATTTCTGAAAAATTGTTGAAGTTTATCTGATGGACTTGTTAGATAAGGCTTCTCTATTTCTTAGATAATGCTTCAAACAACGTTAGGTGTGTAGATTATCTAAAATCCAATAGGAAACTCACACTCTTGAATGATGGTGATTACTAGCAATTCGATGTTGTGCGCATGTTCTGAAATTTTGGTGTGTACAAGATGATTTATCTAACTTGACTTCCACACTAGAACCACTTAGCATTGTAATGAGAAAAATTAGAAAATCGCACCTGTTGTTAAAAATGAGTACAAAAAAAAAGTGTGAGGAATCCGGTTTACGTCCTCGCCATTTGCTCCCAACACCCCACTAGATGGAACTCCACACATGAGTTGTTTAGTTAAGACTGAGAAACACCAACCCGTTTTGACTAGTTTGTATAAACTCTATGGTTGTTCAATCAAAATCAGGAATTAATGGGTCTGAACTTTTGGCAAAAGGCTAATGTTATGAGCAAGGTTTTAAAATGTTTTGATGCTGCAAACTAAGGTATTTTCATTAGTTTATGAGCCTAATGTGCATCTTGTCTTAAATGAGTGTATTAGTATTTCCATGTCTTGCATGAGAACAAGAATGTTGATGGGATTAGTGAGGTCATTTATGATATGATGTCTAAATGGTTTAAACTATTTCAGTGAATGTTTTATGTATTGTAATTGTTCTTGATCCTCAAATAAAATTGGAAGGTCTAACAAATTGCTTGATTATTATTATGTATTGTTCCAGGAGGTCCACCCAGGGATGGTTATGTTAAGGAATATGTACAAAAGGTTAATGTAGCATTGAAAAAGCTACACGATGAATATACTTCAAAGAATCGTCTAGAGGAGCTTTCTTCTGCAAGTGGTAGTGGTTCCTCTTCTAAACCACCACCCCGGTAGCAAAAGAAGTTCTTTGATTTCTAGTATTTTGAAAAGACCAAAATCAGTTCAATCGGGTTCCGGATTTTGTACATATGATGATTATATTAACTTTACTTTTAGTTTTGATGATGATGATGGTGATATAGATGTTCTTAAGTGGTGGCACGCACATGAAGCCAAGTTTCCAATCCTTGCAAAGATAGCCCGAGATGTGCTAGCAATTCCAGCATCAACCGTGGCTTCAGAGTCGGCGTTTAGGCGGGCAAACGAGTATTGGATAAAAAGAGATCAAGCCTTGCACCAGACTCAATCAAGGTTTGTGTGGAGAAGTATGATTGGGACTTGCCGAGCTTAGATCCCAAGCACGCGCATTGCAATATGAAAGCCAACATGATGATTGGTATGAGATGAATGGGGATAACACCACTTAGGACTTCTATAGTGTAATATTTTAGAATGTATTAGTATTACTTTCTTTTCATGTAATCTTGTTTTAAGATTTGCAAATTGAAATCATGTAACCTTTTAGTAGCGTACTCTTTTTCCTTATTAGGGTTTTCCCAATGGGCTTTTACCTAACAAGGTTTTAACGAGACAGTGAATCATATAATAAATTCTCTTTGATTCAATCAAAATTTTAAGTCTTTGTTTCTTACGCATTTAAGATTATAAACTTGAGGAATAACCTATCTAGGAGTAAGGTGGATGAAAAGAGCAACGTGTGCGCGTAAAACGGATCTCAAATCCGACCTAAAACAAAAATTCTGGAGCCGACCGACCCACAGTGGGTCGGTGGCTCCATTTTGAGTCCCAAATCTGGAACCGATTGGAACCGGCTGGAACCGGTTTTTTGACCGAATCTGAAGTGATACAGATTTAGGAATCGGAACCGCCCAGGACCGGTTCCGAATCCGAATACAGATTTCCCGAAACCGGAACCGGTGGAACTGGACCCGTGACCACCATTAATACCCGCACACAGTTAATGATTAACTATGACAAGAGACGATCCCAAGGTGAGGATTGTATGAGAATACATAAGTTAAGGTCGAACTCGAGATTCTAATTAATATCTCAAGGTCTATGAATAAAAAGAGGACTGATTCATTGTAAGTGATGTTCTGATCCCATTGTGATGGATCATCCTTGTTGAGTATATGTTATTGCATGCTGGCGTGTTAATTGTTATTACACTTTCTTCATGTTATATGAATTAAAGTCAATCGCATGTTCACTTGATCAATTAGTCGTGTGTAACCCAGTAGCTCATCGGTTGTACGTTATTATACTAAGCGGTTTGTGGCCTAACATTTCAGGTACATAGCAAAAGATTACGTGGGAGTGCGATATTGGGTAGTTAGCGGCATACTACCCTTTTGCTTTAATACCTTGGCATTATACTTTTGGTTATACAACTTGGTATAGATCATATTGCATGTAATTTGATTAAGATTTGTACATTGTGGATCAGACTATCTCTCGGTCATCACATCGGTATTAGTATATGTATTTGGAAGCCTTGTTACTCACAGGGTGGGTAACGTCAGTAACACCCATGGTTAAGTAAGTTGTATTTACTTTCGCTGTGTTGGACAATTTAATAATCTTAATGATTGGACTGTGACGTGATTATGAAGTAGAGGTGTTAGTGACGGACCCAGGAGTTTTGTTTTGGGGGGGGGGGTGTAACGCCCCTATTTAAAATAAATACAGCGGAACAAAAACTCTAATGGCGATTACAAATCATCGGGTTCCAAACACCCTGTACAAAACCTCACCAATTACTACTTACAAATGTTACAGTCTGAACTCGAGAAACAATGTAAACATAACTTAAAATAAACAAAGCAACTCTCCACAATCCTAATTCCCATCCCAATCACTCATACTCTTCGTGGCCACCTGTATGAAAATTTTCGTACCTGCATGATGAAACCAAGCAGCCCACCCCGGAGGGGGTGAGTCAGTTCCCTGGAATGGAACTAGTACAATTCTCTAAAACAATAAATTAAAACATAATTCTTCAAACAAAACGGTAACACGAAGACAAACTCTTAAAAGTAAAACAGAGGAAAAGCACTTCAGAACAATCAAGTTATAGAGAAAAGAGAACAAGGCAAAGATAGAGACAAAGAACTTTAAAAACCAAGTCAATCACTTAAGAAGTCGCACCATAATGTTGGTAAGCATTCATTGTTGATGTTAGAACCAATTCTGGTTAAGAAGAGAAAGACTCAGGTAGTCACAAAGAACTAGGAATGATATAAATACCCATAACCCGTGGTAGACAGTTTATGTCTCCACCATTCAGAAAGATGATTCCCATAGACAGAATATACTCAAGAGTGGAATAAACCAATTGGGAGAGATGGCCCCCACCGCCAGTCAGTTGTCACAAGGACGAGGTAAACAGACCTCCGCTGTCAGTTGTCCATACGGACGAGGTATAGCAGACCTCCGCTGCCACTGACCCGTTCTCAGGCATCGGTGGAAAGTGCGTGCGCCACTTAATAGAAATAATCCATACTCAATACCAAGATTGACATTTTCCCATATTCCCACTAGATTATTAACTGCACAAGTGCAATACCAAAACACTCAGTCCTACAGAGTGCAGAGGCGTAAACCCTCAGCAATTAATATCTAATAGAAAGAATCCATTCCAATAAGGCTGATCAAACTCGACTCATGGATGAACAATACCCATAGTCCAAAGGAAGAATATACCAACACCAGATATTTTCCTATATTCCCAGTTACCCCACTAGATCATTAACTGCACAAGAGCAATACCAAAACACTTTGTCCTACAGAGTGCAGAGGCGTAAACCCTAGGCAGTTAAAATCTAATGAAACAACTGGATAGGAGGAACCAATAACCATGTAAGTTTCACATTCAAGGCTCAGTTAGTCACATCAAGCTGAGTTAGCCACACAAAAGTTTCCTTTTGAAATCCATTCAAGCTCAGTTAGCCTTTTCCAAAACATTCCATACAGTCCGTTAGCAAAGTCTCTGAGTACGAGAAATCATACCTGGTCAACGCTGTAGCAGTTCTAGTAGACTCGTGCAAACATTCAACAATACTCTGAAGAATATTAAAGGTAGTCTATCATCAATCACTTGTAGCCTATTTCAGCTTAAATAAACTCCTCACCTTATTTCTAAGTCTCAATTAAATGTTACGTATAACCTTCGACTTATCTTAGAATGTCAATAATAACTCTTCAGCTCAATAGCCTTACTCTTAATTTGAATAACGTTGTATCATGACCCATGATAGGTTTGTCTTAGAATACTATATTATTATTTCACAATGTAACGATTATTCATTCTTATCAGCATCTACTAGCTAACCTATTATGATTAACTCTCCCCCTTAACTTAATTAAGATCTACAACCTGTATATTGGAATCATAGTGTTGTAGATGCATTTCATTATAACTTAATTGATTAGAATTCAGAGACAACTACTAGACTAATTATTTTATCTTACTTTAGAATGACTTAATATTATAACCATTTAATAATCTTGTCTTAAGATGTTCAATTACTTTTCATCTTGAAACAACTATATTTTCATTAACTCAAACCCTTCCAACTCTTATACTTAGTATTCGCAAAATTATTATTCGCTTAATTATTACCTAATAATAAGGTGTTTAAGATAACCCTCTTTATGTACCCTTACTTACATTTTAATTTCCTAAATATTTAATTTTTACACACATTCTCTTATAGACTATGTAAATCCTTCTGTATAAATTTTAATAAACTTATGTCTTAAATACATTTTATATTGTTTACAAAACCAAGGTTTCAAAGGAATAACTTAATAAATTAATTCCCTTTATTATGTTTTAGGATAAGTATTGTGTCTTAACATAAAGTGAAAATTTAACTAAGAAGTAAATTCTCATTCATAAGAGAAATTGTCAATTATCTAAAGATCATCTATTCTGAAAAATCCTCAAACCTTATATTCAACTGACATTTTAATATTTTAGTGTCATAAGGTAAACCAATATAATCTCTTATGTAACTTAGTTTCATCTAAAAAAAGGTTCAAAGGTTTTAAGTACCTAATTCCTATTTACAAACCTCTTATAAGTTCCAACTAATAAATAGATCCCTTATTTATAAACTCTCATTCCGCATTTTGGTAATTAATGTTATAAATGTATTTTATATGGCTCAACCAATTCTAAGAACTCAAGGATTATTATTTAGACTAACACCCTAGTCATATTTAACATAATTTTATATCTTAACCCTTTTAATGATTTTACCTTAAAACATTAAGTTATTACTCACTATTATAAATGTTATGAAATGATTAAATCTAGCCTTATTAATCCACTTCACATTCAGATGTAAAACTATTTCATTTATTTATTTTATTATTAACTATATATTAAGAACTATTTGTGTAACATTTTATGTAATCAAATTACAAAATTTCCTAAGTCTTAACTTATTTATTACTTAACCTGATTACAAATTTACATTCTTGTCATGACAATAAATATATATGTATTTAGTTATGATTTATTTAAATCCTAGAAATTTGAAGGTAACTCAAAACTCAATTTCATAACCCCAATTTAATACCACCTCATAAAATATTCTTTCATTAGTAATATGTAGAGGTTTAGTTTGACTTATTAATTCCTCTATATTATTTTCCATAAGGTATTTTATTTCTTTTAGTTATGTCTAATGTATATATTATAATAGGATTTATTCAAAACATTCTTTATGTAGTTTTATTGTATTTAATTATCTCTATTGACTTTTACACATATCAACATCCGATATATGGTTTAAAATAAAGTATTTTCCTTAACCTCAATTAAGTACATTTGTAACACCCCAACCGCTAATACCGTCATTATCGTCCAATCTCCTTATACAATACAGATTCACGCAGCGGATACTTACATACTCAACGGTGGGTGATACACTGCCGTTAGTCACCCACGTGACCAACAAGGCTACTACTACATACAGCATCGGTCTGATGGACCGGAACATCCGAGTACTACACAATTACAATACATACTCCCATTACTCACTAAGTACTACAGTACTCCATTCGATACAATACTCCATCCAATACAATACTCCATAATTCAATACAAGATAATACACTACACATACCGAGTTTACTAAGTTCCAGATACAATACGATACTCCTTCCAAGTTCATACATACTCTTTAAAGGTCTAACCACTACCCATTTCTCACAACTACATACTTGCTAAGTACAAGGGTGTGCCATTTAGTACACCTTTACATTCCACTTCTACCTATCGAAGTGTAGTCGCCGGTCTCTCACCTTGACCACATCCGCTTCGGTACCTGCGCACTAAAAACGTTCCCCCGAGGGGGTCAGCTTTCGCTGAATATGATAACCGCATACCCCGCGTACTAGCGAGGGTACGCCGACCATTTGGTCGAATACATGCAATTCATTTTGCAATACATACATGCATTCATACTTACATACATACTACATACATACATACTCTCATTCACACACTACAATACTACACAAGGTATACATACATACGCACGGTACAATACATGCTTGGAAGACAATACAAGTCAACCAATACTTACTTACCATCTTTCAGAATACACATGCACAATACATACTCATTACATACCCGATACGCAATACGGAGATACACTTCTCCAATTCACACAGAAGGTTGTTAGCTTCTTTACACACCCGGGTTAGTCGGGTGTTCAATACTCTTTTACTTCCGGTCAATGACTTACAATAGTCAAGACCAATACACATACAATACTTACTCCTTACATACTTTACTTCCAGTTAAGTCGGTGTGACCTCCGGGCAGGGAGTACTACCTCCCACCACCGGGCTTTAGGTGGCCCACTAATCCAGGATGCTACCCATACAAAGGGAATTGGTCCAAGGAAAAGATCATAGCCAGGATTCGGTTCCAACCTCTTGTGGTTCCTTATCCTCACGCGTGGCCGAAACTATATCGGGCTTCTACTCATTCCATTTTACTCATTACTCATGTTAGGAGTTAGGTTGTTAGGAATTAGTAGAAGTCCATTCTTACTTCCATACATACATACAATACACAAATACTCATACTTACACATACACTTCATTTCCATTCACTCATTTCATGAATTATACAAACTAAATGTTCAAGAGCAATAAACAAGAACAATATAGTTCAAACACAATTATGTGCAATATAAATCCGATTCATGCATTTATCTTGTTGGTGATCACATAAGCACACAAATCGGGGTAACCAAGTTAGGATACAGGGCATGAAGAAATCATACCGTTCACCGTCGTATTCGTACTACCGGTTCCTTTGGAGCTCAACTATTTGATTCCTATACATACATGAAGTTGTATGATCAATGGTCTATTATTGATCCAACTTATTCCTTCATTAACACTCCTAATATATACCTACTACTCCTTTACATTCATACTTGATTATTCTACCATTCTTTTCTCATTACCTCTTATTCTTGCTTCCTTACCTTTACTACTTCATTTATAATTTACTACCACATATATATGCATATAGGTATATAGGCATATATATGTATATATACATATACATATGATTGTTATAATCATATGGTAAAAATACTCTTTTTTTTTTTTTTTTTTTTTTTTAAGGCCCGACCGGACTTGCGACCGACCTTGCAAGTCCGGTCCGTTCCAGTAGCTATCAGTACGGGAAATTCTGGCCCGACCGAACTTGCAAGTCCGGTCGCAAGTTCGGTCCGTTCCAGTAGCTCGCATTACGGAAATTTTTTCTGGCCGACCGAACTTGCAAGTCCGGTCGCAAGTTCGGTCCATTCCAGAAGGTTTCTGACGGGAGAATTTTCTGGTCCGACCGAACTTGCAAGTCCGGTCGCAAGTCCGGTCGATTCCAGAAGCTTTCCCGTCTTTGTAAATCTGGGCTCGACCGAACTTGCAAGTCCGGTCGCAAGTCCGGTCCGGCCCAGTACTTCAGTTTTAAAATCTGTTTTTGGGTGTTTTCTTTACCCATTGTTTCCCCAATCTTTACCAATACTTTCCCACATGATTTGGCACTAATTAAGCCCTCTAAATCACCTTGGTTCATCCTCCAAACTTACTACTCAATCCCTACATTCACTTACACCTTCTTCCTCATTTCAATCCAACACTTATACTAGTTGTATTTCACTAATGCTACAGATTTTGCTCTTTCCTCAAATGCTACAGATTTTTACTCAAACTTCTATCCTCCATTACTTCCTCAACTAATGTCACCTTGGCATCTTAAATACACTAGTCCACTTCTAGTTACATTCCCTTAACATACTCATTCTCCAATTCTGTTACAAGCTAATGACATCCCTTTTAAACTTCTCCAAATACTTCCTCTTCTTAAACAACTTAAGTCCTCTCATTTCTACACAAAATTTGACATAGTCTCCCCTAGAATTCTTACTTTGCTCACACACTATTTCAGCTCACAATTTCACATTCTCACAACCTGTTTACACAATACATTATACTCACAATTCCAACACTACTACAACAAGATAAATTCCTGCACACATACACATTCACTACCCAATGTTTTCCCAAGTTTTAACATCATTTAAAAACTTCAAAAACTGTTACATTCTCTTCTCCAATACACTACTACATTACTACTACTCATTACTCAATTTCATTACTCATTTTACTTACTCAAAAACTGTTACACTACACAATACAAACTAGTTCAAGGTAAGAGACTTTACCTTGTTCTTTCTAGTTTTCTTTCTTCTTTTTCCTTCTCCTTCCTTCTCCTTTGTTCTCGGTCCCAATGGGATTCACACACACAAGTGCTACAGCACATAACACATACACAACACCACTTAGCATTCATTTTATACTTAACCCTAGGATTTATTTTAGGGTTTAGAAAAGGGTGTTACCTTCCAATGAGTGGATGAGATTCTTGAATGGCAAGAGAACAATATTTCTAGCCCAGTAAGGAGCCAAAATCGGCTGAAGCAACAAGGAGCCAAGAGTTCAAAAACATGGAAAATCTTATAATGCTAATGAGAGTTAGAAACGATGGATTTTCGAACTTCTTTTTACCTCAAGATGATAAGGAGGTGAAGGTGATTCTAATGGTGGCTTCAAATCTCCAAATGGTGAATACCCTCAAAAACGAAAATGGCCTTTTTCGATTTTTGGAAAGATGGAAGTGCTCTCCTTGCCAAGGGGATTCTAGTGGTGTAATTTTTATTGCATTTGGAGGAGATTTGGGTACTCAAAGAGAGGAGAGAAGTGAGGAGTTAAATGGGGGCTTCATTCTTCCATGGTTGTCGCAGGAGCAAGGGGAGAATTCAGAGAAGGAAGAAAGAGAGGGGGCCAATACGTGAGAGAGCAAGAGGGGGAGTAGGAGAGAGACTCCTTTTTGCCTTTTACTTATTTGTTTTGTCCACTAGTGAATTAGGAATAATAAGAGAGGGGGAGGGCTAATAAAATCGGCCCACACACACTCATCCTACAGATTTTTAACTTTTATTTACAAAAGTGGACACACTAAGTTTCTTTATTTGCATACTCACCCCACAACTTACCGGTTGTTACAGTTCTTACTAACCGGTACCCGTTTTCCGGAATTTCCTCGTTTAATTAATTTTATTGGTTCTAAAGCTTGACTAACATTAATTAGTGGCTATTTAGTTCACCAAAATTGTTACGAGTCTATTTAACCCGCTTAAAGTCACGTTTTCCCAGTTTCCTCGAAAAACGTGCTTTAAGGTTCGTTTATGCTTTTAACCCATTTTAAAGGTCCGTTTTCTTCGGGATTTGTTCCCTCATATTTATTTAAGTGTAATTAAGCCTTTAAAAATATAATTAGCCTAATTAATCACTGTTTTTAATTACGGGGTATTTCAATCTACCCCCCTTAAGAAACTTTGCCCTCAAAGTTGCTCAAGGTTTACGGTTTACTACTTCTACTCATTTGGCAATCAATTGCCATAATGCATACTACTATCACCTTACAAGGTGTTCACAATTCTTACACTACCAGCATACACAATCCAGATACTATGCACCATACTCGATTCAATTACCATATACAATACTCAATTCAAATACCATATACTTACTTCGAATACCATATACATACACAATTCATACACAATACACAATCCATTGTCATTCGTGTTGTATACCGTACAACACCAATGCATTACTCATTGCGCACATACCATACACATACCATACTCATTACTACTAGCACTGCTTTGTGCCAATAAAATACAATTAGCACTACATGTGCCAACCAAAGTACAATTACAATACATACATACTACGCAATGCTAACCCGAAGCAATGCAGTACACGTTACAATCCCGCAGGCACTCAGGTCATCTAGACACAGGACTCTTCTCTGTCCCGCTGCCCTTGGAATAATACAATACGATACTCTACTACCTTCTCAGGCATACGCTTCTAGCAAATCCTTTATCTTCAGGCTAAGAAAAATTCTTTCCCAACTACTACTTAGAAATTCTCCAAAGCATACAACTCCCAATTCCAGTTCGTATTTATTGCTTCTACCATATGCGTGATTCTTGTGACCACTTGAGGGGAGCTTCAAGAATCATTCGACCCTGATGTGATCAGCATCAGTGTCGAACTATCTTTCCACCCCAATTTGTGTTCGGCTTCCCTTGATCTGATCAGGATCAAGTTCGACTTCCCACATCCGTTTCAAACAACAGATAATTCAATCATTTTCGTTTGTTACTTTTTACTCTTCCTAGTCATAATTACAATTTCATACAACTCCAAGGGATGGAATTCAGTCCATCAACCATTCTCAATCTACTTCCCAAATACTTTCCTCGGAATTCGATGCCTAAGTGCTCATTTCATCAACCTTCTCCACTTCTTCCATTACCCTCGATTATCTCTACTATTCTGACTAGGGAATACCGTACTTATGAAATTCCGCTGTCCTCAATTTACTTCCAATAACATACTTACGAATACACCACTCGTGGTTACATTCCTCTACTACTCATAGTTAATCCGTACTACTCTTTAAGAATACAATACTTGTGGAGCTCCGTCCACTACTCATTCTCAATTGTCTCAAGACAATCACCTAGGGAACTCGATTTCCTCTAGGTTATACATCGGTTTTATACCGACTCAAGCATCGTAATGCCATGTCTAATTTCATATAGGCACACACTATAGGGATTATCGTTTCCCCAAGAGTTAGTATACTCCACTTTACTAATACTTTTACACTAGGGTTACAAGATGGTTATATTCATCCAATGGTATTCGCACCTCTTGTGCCTAATTACCGCAATTACAATATGAATGAATACTTATGTTTATCTGACATAAGTACTAATCATCAACTCGATTCTCATTTGTGCTATGCACATTATAGTTTCTGTGTTTTATTCATGAAACTTTCGTTAAGCGGTTTTCGCTCTACCCCCCTTAAAAGGGATTACGCCCACGTGATCTACCATATGTTACTCTTAAACATTGGTTCACTCGATTGGGGCAATCTGAAGCGTTTAGCTTCACTACAATACACTATACAATATGCTCTGGTCAAAGGGTCTTAACCATACCAATGGTTTAGTCTTTGCACCGAGGATTCCTATATGAGTTTATTTAACTCATAATTAATTCAGTTCTAGCCTATTAGGCTTCAAGGCATTAATAGCCATTCTTTCATACTTACTAGGTGTCTAGCTAGGGCCCACTAGCTTCTGCTGTGCGACCCCGATAACTTGGGTTACTCACCCTTCATGTTATCCTTAATGTGCTATACATCACCTTTTTATCCCTCTATTGTGGAAATAAGGTTTACCAACAGTGTGGTATTCTTTTACCGCTGTTTGAACTCAATGAGTTTTTAGATTGTAACCAGCTCTCTGGTAATCTATTACACGTACTATTCGTACTCCCACGATTATTCCCTACGTTCCTCCGACTTGTTGTCGGGCGAGGTTAAGTCACTACCTAGTTGCAGTGCTTCCTCTGTTGTCACTAGCTTCTGAATAATACCAGTTCTTCTGGTTCAGTACAAGTGTTCTTTGCTTGTATGACCTTGCATTCTCAACGCGTCGGTCCAAGTGACTTTCTTCGGTCATCTTTCACCTTTTATTCCAATGGAATTCACATCTTGTGATTGTTAGTGTGCTTACACTCTCCGTGCTTCTTTGGCCTTAGGCCGCACGGTTTGTTGCTAAGCTTGCTTGACTGGCCTATGCCATGTTGTTGGTGAAAGAAGGGTTTACTGCGGTTTACATTTCCCATATTCCTAGCTATCGCATTAGATCATTACTGCGCGAGTGCAATACCAAAACACTCAGTCATACAGAGTGCAGAGGCGTAAACGCTTGGCAGTAAATCACTTATGTGATAGGGATGAATATTTCTGCTTGTTATCTCATACTTATACTTCGTGTCATTGTCCAACTACTTCCTCATTCCGGTCGCTTGTTGCGCACTGTATTCTTACTCACTATACAACATCGTTTTTACGGTCTCCGTTACTGTGGTAGCTTACCTTTATTCCTTGCCATTATCGTTGGCACCATTTCCTTATGGTGTACAAACACTAGGAGGTTCCTAGTCATATGTATGACGGTTGTCGTAGCATACCGCAATACTATTATCTTCCCATTGTGGGGATGTTTTATTTCAATTTAGGTTTCATGTGTAGGTTAGCTTACCTCACATTACTTCCTCATTCATGATATAGTTTGTCAAATATCCTAGTTGACCAAGGATGAAGTGGTTTATCGTGTTGCAAGCTCTCTTGAGCGTTGGTCATTCATGGTGTGTAATGTGCACACTCATCGATTGTTTTGACAATTACTGTCTCATTGTGCTGAGTATTGATCATAGGCTCTAGCTATGCGGTTTTACCTTTGCATGTACATTACCGGGACATCCCCAAAACTTCAAGGGTTTTCTGGTCCCGTTCTCCAATTGGAGGGCATTCTATCACTAACAAGTGAAGGTTCTTGTTGAGGGGTGTGTTTCCACTCATAGGTCTCATGATAAGGTTTATCATGTAAGTATTTATACCATGGTTCACCACATGATTGGGTGCATAAGGAGTATACTTACTCCTTCGAGTTTCGATTCTCTTAAGCGATGTGCTTCTACAGTTCACAGCCTCTTGTAGGCGTAGTGGTTTGGAAATCTCATTTCCTTATTCGTTGTCTCTCTTGGCAATATCTGTATGCACAAGTTTTGTTGTTATGGTAGACGGAAGCCTCTTTTAAGGGTTCACATTCATCACCGCATTGGTGGTCTTTGGTTAACGAGAGATACCCTTCCTCGAGTTCTCATAGTGTCTGTGTGGACTAGAGCAATGTTGGCACTAATACGATTCTATGCCTCTGTGCTTATAGAAGGCATGAAGGGTAATTAAGAGCTCGTCAATTGTATACTAGACTGATGTTCTAGCGACAGTGACCCTGAGTTGACCATTACTCCAAGACACTCAGGATGTTGGGTTTGAATTGATGGTCCAGTTGTTGATTTCTTGTCATATAAGACAATATCTCTACAATTCCTATTATCAAATGGTGTGGTTTTGCAACCATTTTAGTTTACACAACGTATTTGGTTTGTGGCCATTAAGCCTTATTGCTGCAAGCTATGCCCTTTGCAAGCTGCTTATACACGTTCCCACTCCTAGTATACCATCGTAGGGTTGGAGGTATTACTGGGCTCCATGGCAAGTCGTGACATCACTTTCGTTCATAGGATACCCTTTTAGCAATCTGGTACTAATCAGTGCCTTTGTGTATTTCAGGGTATTTTCCGCCATGCGAAATCCCTTCGGTGTCTTACCCGGATGTTTGTTCTAGCTTCCGTGTTCTTATCACGACACTGTTCAGCTGTTGTTATCTCAGACACCCTTCAAGGATTGCTCCTGGGTGCCGTTAGATCACGCCGTTACATCCGGCTGATGTTTATGATATGTTGTGTCTACTATACCGCCTTGTGGTATGTGTTTGAGCTATTCCCTTTAGGGTTATAGCGTCTCCCGTTTTTGGTAGGTTGTTTATACTTGCTCCTAGTGCTTAAGACTAGGTTTAATATTCTCTTTGATGGTGGATTGTGCTTCGTAGTAATCTTGTGATTGCTTAAGGGAGTTCTGTCCCGTTTGTTGAGCATTGTGGTGTTCACGTTAGGCAACTGCCTTACTGTGTTTAGGCTGGGTATACTTCCAGCTGCCATGTAGTTGTTTGAAGTCCTTGAGGCATATCCCATGCCTATACTTACCAGTTTGTGCCCTTTGCACTTCCTAATCCTCATTCCTTATCTTCAGATGGATTCTCTGAGTTCCTTTATACTTATGTCTTAGTTGAGTTCCTTCTCCTGGATCGCCTGAGGTGTCCAGTTTTCTGGTTTGAATTTACTCATGGTCCGTAGAACGGAGTTGACTACTTCCCGTGTGTCGTACACTACCTGTATACATACGTGGGGTACCATGTTGATACGTTACCACTTACCCAACTATATGTCAGGCCCGCAAGCTCCTTCGGAGTGCGGTTGTCCCACATCCCGTAATGGGTACACTCGTAGTGTTCGTCACACGCCTAGGTGAAGTATTCTGTTGCCAACTCCTCTCGTATCATTCTATGATACTCACCGTAATTCGTTGGTTTGGTTTTAAAATCCAAGGTTTTAAAGAAAGGTTGTGGTTTGAAAGGAAAATTTTTGGGTTTTAAAATATGGTTCGGTGTTAAAGAAGTCTCTCATGGCATAGCCATGTTTGAGGTCTTGACCAAGTCTAGCTTCTCGCTGACCGGTATATTCTAGATACGGTGGTCGGGCCGTTAGGCCTTTCCAAGGTTCCATACTCCTAGTCGTTTGGATGTGTGTGATCCTGTAGTTTGTTCGTTACGGTCACCGTACATTACTATGTACTCGTGACGTGTTAGTGCTCCTTCACATACTCATGTTCTTACTGCACTTGCCGTGGCAAGTGCGTGGTACTGGTGGTTTTTGAGTAATCCTATACCGATCACGGTATGGTTTCCACTCGCATTTGGTAGTCTTGTTGACTCTTCCCTTGATCTTATTGATCTACAATTGGTATACTCGATCCTTTAGGTAGCTTCTCGGTGGTCTAGACATGGCTGTCGTAGATCTCGGTACTTCTCCACTCCTTGGAGGTTCCCGTTCTATTTGGTCTAGTGTCGTTCCTTGTGGCTCGCTCCCACACCCGTGGGGTGGTTACTGAGCCTTCCTTGTTTAGGTACTACGCTTGTAGTCCTATTAGATTGTATCTCATGGTTGTTCTTGTATTTGTCTGAGCTATATTGGCCAGGTATTGCAACCTTAATGGCGTCGTGGGTTTGGAGTCAGTCACTCCCGACTATGTCCTTAGCCAGCTAGCTCACCGTTGGTGGTGTTGCTGGCTATTACTGTTGTCCCGCAGACTTGTGTCTCGGGTTTCATTACTGCTCCCGTTTCCATTTCGTTGCATGGTTAGTGCTTCTTTCCTGTTGTTGGTTGACTAGCTAGGTTTCGCGACTGCTAAGCACGTCGCCCCATGCTGTTGTAAGCTGCTGCCTCCTCGTGGTTGGAGTGCTCATCCTACCGCTATTAAGTGCGGGTGTTGTGGTTCAACCGGGATCCATCTCCGGGACTTCCAGTTCTTGGAATCTACTACATGTCAGTTCTTGTTTACTGTGTGATGACCTCACAACTGCCAGATCGGGTTTTCCCCGAGTATGAGAAAGCTTTTCTTCTCTCTGGCGTCCTTTCACAAGTTATACAATGGGGATTGCGGTGGGCGGGACTGGTGTTGTAGGTATCCGGTACTCCGGGAGTTCCTAACTAGCATATCTCTGATGCTAACACTCAGCCCTTAGCCCTAAGCTTCTAATTCCTAACTCGGTATTCCTAGACTCGGTATTTCCAGTCATCAGAGCGATACAATACTCCATCCAATACAATACAAGATAATACACTACACATACCGAGTTTACTAAGTTCCAGATACAATACGATACTCCTTCCAAGTTCATACATACTCTTTAAAGGTCTAACCACTACCCATTTCTCACAAACTACATACTTGCTAAGTACAAGGGTGTGCCATTTAGTACACCTTTACATTCCACTTCTACCTATCGAAGTGTAGTCGCCGGTCTCTCACCTTGCCAAGGGGATTCTAGTGGTGTAATTTTTATTGCATTTGGAGGAGATTTGGGTACTCAAAGAGAGGAGAGAAGTGAGGAGTTAAATGGGGGCTTCATTCTTCCATGGTTGTCGCAGGAGCAAGGGGAGAATTCAGAGAAGGAAGAAAGAGAGGGGGCCAATACGTGAGGAGAGAGAGGGGGAGTAGGAGAGAGACTCCTTTTTGCCTTTACTTATTTGTTTTGTCCACTAGTGAATTAGGAATAATAAAGAGAGGGGGAGGGCTAATAAAATCGGCCCACACACACTCATCCTACAGATTTTTAACTTTTATTTACAAAAGTGGACACACTAAGTTTCTTTATTTGCATACTCACCCCACAACTTACCGGTTGTTACAGTTCTTACTAACCGGTACCCGTTTTCCGGAATTTCCTCGTTTAATTAATTTTATTGGTCCTAAAGCTTGACTAACATTAATTAGTGGCTATTTAGTTCACCAAAATTGTTACGAGTCTATTTAACCCGCTTAAAGTCACGTTTTCCCAGTTTCCTCGAAAAACGTGCTTTAAGGTTCGTTTATGCTTTTAACCCATTTTAAAGGTCCGTTTTCTTCGGGATTTGTTCCCTCATATTTATTTAAGTGTAATTAAGCCTTTAAAAATATAATTAGCCTACTTAATCACTGTTTTTAATTACGGGGTATTTCAACATTAACTTCCACATTATTAATAACTAAAATGTAGACTAGTGAAATTCCTTGATTTAACATAAGTTTCTATTTTATTCCTCTCACATAAATATATATATATATAAGTATATAATTTTTACTTCACTTAAAAGTTTATACCCAAAATATTCATTAACATACTGTTACTAAATGTTAATTTAGTCCTTTCATATTTTCCCAACCTAAAAAGTTTATTAACAAACTATACCTTAATTTTTGTTAAATTAAAAACCATATATTATAAGATAATCTTATGAAAATTTCATAAACACAATTTTTAGACCCATTTAACCTTGTCCAAAAATTCCCAAATTTAATATATAGTAACTATAATATTTTATACATATTATAAAATTTTTATTTCATAAAAATATCTTTTAAAATTAACCAAATAATTCCATAATACTCAGAACTTACAAAAATTATAATTTGCGTTTAAAAACTCAAAACCCATATTAATTCATATCAAAATAAACTAGATTTTATAAGGGATCTATGGTTAAAATTTCGTGTTAAAATACATTCGGGAAGGCAACTAAATAAATCCAACAAGTTAGGGTTTAATTCTGGAATTAATAAAACTGAAAACAATTAAATCTATCCACGTTTTAATCTCGGCCGTTCGTTTCTATAACCTACGATCGGACGGCTGATATTCCTCGAGTTCATCAGCGAATTCCCAAACCACCGTGATAGAGATTCCTCGATTTCTCCCAACTCACAGAACCAAATTGACTGATTTTTGTTTCATTGGATTCGAAATCTTCTTGCGGTTCCAATGGTACCAAACTTACAATCTAAGGTGCACGAATTCGCAAAAATGATTCTGGGTTCGAAGTTAGGGTTCTTTCGGGTTTCCGAATTCGATTCTAACAAATTCTCTCAATCTAACGCTTAATAGATGAAATTGAAACATGGGTTTGACCGATAATGTAAAGGCGAATGACAATAACGGGACAATTTGATCGGAAACTCACCGGAGAAGCACCAACGAAGGAATTTGATTTCGGTTTTCCGGAAAAAGTTCGAACTTGGGCCTGTTCGAGGAGCTAACTTTGAGGATCTATAAAATAAGCTCTAGATCGAATTAGGCCATGTTCTTGGGCTTAATCGAAAGAGGAGATATAGCTCTAGAGATTCATAGCAAGAACTTACTCTAACTCGCAGTACACAGGTAGAAATCTAAACCGAAAGTTACGAGTTTATACCTTGCGTTTTTCTTATGATTTTATGCATGTGATGATGAATCGGAAACTTTAGACGCCCCGCTCTCCCAATTGGTTACGAACCAGCCTTGGTAATTAACATAAATGTTGTAGAGGGATTATAGATATTCAAAACAAGCTATAGAACGTGGATTTTCATTCACAAACGAAGAAGTTATGATCAAACGAAGTTTACCTGAATTGGGTGAAAACTGGAAATCTGGGTTTCGGTTTCACAGGGTGGCTACTTTGGATCGAATTTGCGGTCGATGTAGAATGATTTAGATGGTGTATGAGTAATGGTTGGAAAGTGGATGTGTAGGAAAAGACAACAAAGAAAACGACACTAAAAAACTCTCAAAGATGAGTGAGATATCGCTGTTTAAAGTTAGGGCAAAAACACTGATGGAAGTTAAGATACTTAGAAATTTTTGTGCTAAGTACTGGCGACCCGTGTGGTCTTGACACGTGGCACTTTTCAAAATTTTGGCTCTAAACTTCATTCTATCATAACTTTGGCTAGGATGATCCGTTTTCGACGTTCTTTTTATCGATCTTCATGGTTTTCCATAACCTATTTATTGGTATAGGTTTCATGGTATGGTTTGACCATTCTCAAAAAGTCAAACCTAGCAAGGCTTAAGAAGCTTTAGGGTTTCTAGAATTTTATATTGACTTTTATGCTTCAAATCAATGCTCCAAATATTTCTAAAATCTTTATAATATAACTGGAGTGTCTAGGAATTTTTCCAAGATTTATTGACTTATAAATCTTGTTATTAAATTCATAATACCATATAATAAATTAAATTAAATTGTATTATTTAGAATTTAATATAAGAAGTCCCCTAAATAATTTTTAAATAATACCATATACTAATTTAGTGTTTAATAATATTATTTAGGGTTTTTATAAAAGAAATCCCCTAAATTAATTTAAATTAATTTAGGGGTATTTCAGGGGGGGATGAATTTTTTTTACACTATCATTCTTTAAAACATTATGTCATTTTGTACTTTTTCAAAAATTCATTAGAGCATTTTACAAATTTTCAAGAGTTTCAGGGGGGGCTGAAGCCCCCTCGGCCCCTCTTTTGGGTCCTCCCCTGGGTGTTACAATACTTATAATTGTTGCCCGAATGTTATGAAGTGGGAGGATGGTGTAGGATGATTAATGAGGGGCTTGATTCTTGATCTCACCCGAGGGGGTGGTGGTTGATCTATTAGGGCAAGGCAAAAAGTGTACCGAAGTTGAGGCTCATGTTTGAAGAGGGTATCATGCAAAGGGTTAATCTGATGGAAGTTAAGAGTGATCCTTTGCCTCTCTTTTTGAGGCTATGTGAATTAATGAACTCAGCTACTCTCAAGGCCCTCAAAAGCATGTGTTTGCACATCTCCTAGCGGAAGCAAAAAAAGAAGAGCTTGGGATCTGAGACTCTCAAAGGCAGATCCGAAAGGGGAAGAAAAAAATGGTCACTTTTGATTCCGATAACCTGGTTGTGGGAAGCGATGGCAAGAGAAGAGTTGGAAGGCAGGAGACTTTGAGAATAACTCAAAGTCGCCTAGAAAAATTAAGCTAAACAACACTAATTGCATGGTTTGACACTGCTCATGCAATTAGTGGGCTTTGGAACTTTTGGTTCAAACAAGTGTTGATGATATGGTCAAGTACTATCTTTAGTTCTCTTTCGAATATGCAAGCTTGAATTTAGGATAATCAATGTTTGTACTTTGTCAGTGCTAATTAAGGGTGGTTCCATGTACAAGTAGTCTTGTAACTTTCTTTCGGTTAGTAGTACTCTTTCTGGTTACAGGTGCAGTTAGTAGGACAATTAGTCGGGTTGATATCGGGGACTTCTGCAAGCATTATGGGCTTTCGCGGCCAGATTACAGAGGTGCCAATTGGCCTTCCTTCCAGTCACAAGTGCAGCCTCCCAAGGGGATATGGTTGCCTAGAGCAACAAGGACTAGTAGGGTATGTTTGTTCTTTAGACGTTTGGTCGCTAATGCTCATTTTGTAACTCTTTTTTGCAATCTAATGAAGTAAATGCTGGTGGGGTTTCAAAAAAAAAATGACCTTACAAATAAAAGCTCAAATAAAAATTTTCAAATATTTTATTTCATGTCTAAGATTCATCGTTATGATGATGAATAGACTGAGGTAGATTTGGCATTTCTAGTTAATTGGTTCGGGTCAGTTCGGGTTAGTTTAAGATTGTTAGATATTCGGTTTGAGTTTGGTTGGATCGGGTAGATTCATTTTTCAGTTATGTTTGAGTTTGTGATACTTCTACCTATGCTCGGATCGGTTCGGGTCATTTCAGATGAGATTCAGTTGAAGTAACAAATCATGTTAAATTGTATATTATATACGTGCTAGGTCATAATGGAGATTCAAGTGACTTCATTTTGGGTGATCGTGGTTCAGTAACTTCAATTGGGTGGCTTTCGTTGGACTTATTTTGCGAGGTTTGATTTGATTCAATTCCTTTTGGACTTGGGGACATTTTATAAATTCTATTATTGGGTCAAATTTCAACTTTGAAATAAATTGGTTCAATTCGAATTTTCAGATTCGAGTCACTTTTACCAGGTCTAAATTTGGGTTAAGCCTCAGATCAAAAAAATAAATAAATTTGGGTTAAGCCTTACATAATCCAACAATTCTTTTAGAATATCAAGAAGAATTATGACGTTATGTGATGCGTTTGTGTAAACGGCGTTCCAACCAACGTTTTGATGTGGGGCTCGTGTAGGACCCATCTGGGACCCACCCAAATCCATATTTCTCCGGCATAATTTATATGGATCCGCCAAAACTGATCATGAGTGGTGCAATGGGGTACTGGGATAACAACGTCGGTTATCTATCTTTCCAAAACATTGCCGCGAAATACTCTTCCTTTACGCGCAGCGTTTCGTAGGTAAGGCACTGAAAGTTGCTATCGTATTTCTTCGTAATCATACGTCGCCGTTTTGTGCAAAGGTTAAATTCGCGAGAACAAGTTCAACAAAGGGAAAAAAACTTTCAATGAGTCGCCATGGTCGTCAAGAGCGCAGCTTTAAACTGAAACCTTTGACGAGAGAGTCCTGTAGTTGCTTCACCTTCTCTTGATTTTGTTGTGTCAAGCTCCAATCCTTTTAGTTAAAGGATTTCCTTTGACCTTTTCGTATAACTTTGATTGATATAAAATGGGGAAGAAGCAGAAGAAGCCCGGTAAAGGAAAGGAGAAGACTGAGAAAAAAACTGCTAAAGCAGAGGAGAAAAAAGCTCGCCGTGAATCTAAGAAGCTTTCCCTGAAGACGATATTGATGCCATCTTGGTTCTCCCTTCCTCTTACCTCCTTCTATTTGGTTTGTAGTAATTATTCAACTAGGTCCTATACACGTTCAATTCGGCTATTTGTATAACTGAAGTGATAGTAATGTGGGTGATTGAGCAAGTCGCGATGAAATTTAAGTTGCAAGGAAGTTTGGGCCGCGCGATTGTCTTTTCGCTCTCGTATTGTCTGTAATGGAGTTGGGTTCTGGGACGACCTTTTTTTCAATGTATATATATATCTACGGTATTGGCACAGTTGTGAAATCATTTAAGTGTTTTCGTGATGGCTGACTGTGAAGAACGGTGCAGTTACGATTTTATGCAAGACTGTGTTCGGTAGCCTAAATTGGTTTTTGAATTCTGACCAGGTGTTTTTTGCTTGGTCGATGCAGTTGAGCATACAAAAAGAGGAGGCCAAGAAGAAAGAAGTTCACGTGGAAGACAATGTGGCAGCCCCATCTCCTCGTTCCAATTGTTCAGTAATGATCTTGCCATCACTGCTTAGTTTTGCTTCCAAGTTCTATGTTCAGTTGGCTGTATGACTTGAACTTTTCTGCTATATATGAGAGAACTAGTTTTATGATTGTCCTGTTATTTTACAGCTGACTGTACACCCACAAAAAGAGACTGAATTGATCCTTTATGGAGGTGAATTCTACAACGGGAACAAGGTTAGGACTTGGGAATTATAAATCTGGTACTCATTATATAAGAGATCCAACAATGTGTAATAGTTTCGTTTACCTAGTCTGTTAAACTACATGTGTAATGAGCGCAGACATATGTATATGGTGATCTCTATCGATATGATGTTGATAAGCAAGAGTGGAAGCTTGTGTCAAGCCCTAACAGCCCACCACCTCGCAGTGCACATCAGGCTGTTGCTTGGAAGAATAACCTCTATATCTTTGGTATACTCATGCTTTTCAAGGCTTGCTCAGTAATCATTAGATTTTCTGCTATATATATGCTAATTACAATTTTAATTGATGTAGGTGGTGAATTTACATCTCCTAATCAGGAGAAATTCCATCATTACAAGGTAAGCTGTGTACTCTTATTCTGTTTCCTTCTCTTCACGTGATAAGATTTATTTTTCAGCTACTTGGTGGTTTTACATTGCTTTCCTGCACGAGTGTATGTTATGAGAAGCAACTGCAATAAGAAATATTGACATTGAATTGTTCATAAAGGATTTCTGGACGTTGGATCTAAAAACGAATCAATGGGAGCAACTAAATTACAAAGGTTTTCCAAGTGCTCGCTCTGGTCATCGCATGGTAAGCTTATGACTTTACAAAATTTGGTGGAAAATCTGGATCATAAGTTCTACTAGTAATTATCTTCCAAGCTAATTGTTTTTTGTAAACAGTCAAAGTTAATTGTTGAACTCTACATGCTTATAGTGCTCATATACTAACAAGATCTATTAAAAGTTGCATATTGTGGAAGTTCGTCTTAATCTAAAACCTACATCATTTTCTTGCAATGTTTTTCCAGGTTTTATACAAGCATAAGATCGTTGTCTTTGGTGGATTTTATGACACTCTTAGAGAAGTGAGGTTGTTTAAGTTACTTTTAAGTATTAAATACTACTTTGATTATATGGTATCATACTCTACTTATCATCTCCAAGCTATGCTTTCCTTGATCTAGGCTCATATGTTTCTATCTTTTTTATAGGTATTATAATGACTTGCATGTATTTGATCTCGATCAGTTCAAAGTAAGTAAAATTTTCTCAGTTAGTTCTTTTGGGAAAAGCGGGATAAGATCCAGGCTTTTCTGTGGAACGTGTGAACCTGATTGCTTTTCATCACGCTGGACTGCAGTGGCAGGAAATAAAGCCTCGGCCTGGATGCATGTGGCCCAGTGCAAGAAGTGGTTTTCAGTTTTTTGTTCATCAGGATGAGGTTGGTATCCTCTATTTTTTTTTTCACATTATATTATAAATAACGAATTAAGGTTCCCCTTATAGTATCTGTCCCACCAATTTTCATTTGACTTTGTTATGAACATGGCTGTATGTATTTCAGATATTACTCTATGGTGGTTACTCCAAAGAAGTTTCTGCAGATAAAGTTAACTCTGAAAAAGGGATTGTACATTCAGACATGTGGTCTCTTGATCCAAAGACTTGGGAGTGGAACAAGGTTATAAGCGTGTTGCTATTATATATTCGGTTTATGCATGTCTCTTGAGAAAATATAGTGACCGTATTATTTCCTGGTTATCTATGCCTTTCCTTGATTGATTGTCATGGTCTACCTGGTTCAGGTAAAGAAGGGTGGGATGCCTCCTGGCCCTCGTGCTGGATTTTCTATGTGCGTTCACAAAAAGCGAGCTGTCCTTTTGGAGGAGTGGTGGATATGGAAGTTGAAGGTCATAGTTTATTATAGATATGTGCTCTTTTTGTCACAAAGTGTATATTGACGCCTTAGATTGCTATTTTATCAGCTATGTTCAATATCTAGATAATAAACTGCGCATTGTTATATTCTCTGTACAGGTGACGCTATGATGAGTCTATTTTTGAATGAGCTTTATGGATTTCAGTTGGATAACCATCGATGGCAAGTACAATATCATCTTAAATATAATGCTTATGAGGTCAAAGACATAGCTCGCCTCTTATTATGTAGTCATAGCTTATGTATTTCTTCTCTACATATGAAGATTCTTCTCTCCAAATTAGGTTGCAGGACATGGTCTTAAATTGTTGAAGCTAGTTCGTCCGTATACATTGTTTTGTTTAAAGTATATAGATGTGTAGTTTTATTAATGAAAAGATAATATAGATGTGTACTCTGGTTGAGGTTTTTAATTCTGGCAGTTGGGTGAAGTATATATATGTTATTGGTTTTATTATAGGTACCCTCTTGAGTTGCGAAAAGAGAAATCCAGTAAAGAAAAGGTAAAAGACCTTATGGTTGCTTATGAGTCTGGCTATGATTTTGTTCTGAGTAGCTTCACATTATCTGGTTTCTGTATTTCAGATTTCTAAATATTCTTTTAATATCTGACTGAATATTTTTTATGGCTCTATTGTTCTTTTTCCATTCTGATAATTAGCAAAAGAAAATTAAGACTATTTTTGCTGATGGGGGAGATACGAAAGAAGATGGAGCTGAGATTTCTAAAAACGTAGAAGATGTGGATAATTTGGAAGAAGATATGGAAGAGATGTCCTTGAATCCATCAACAAATGCTAAGGACAATAATGGTCTTCCAGTGGGTGAAATCTACTGTCGAGTCTCATGAACTGGGAATGAGTAAGAATGTTCAAGAGGCAGTAGAACCCGAGGTTTGCAGACTTGGCTCGACCCTGTAATTTTGCTTTGTTAATTGTTCCCTTTTGCCTTGTTATTTTTCTCATTATGCTAAATCCAAGTATATACTATAAATATTCAGATAGTAAGACCTTGTGGACGTATCAATGCCTCAATGGTTGTGGGAAGAGATACATTATATCTATATGGTGGCATGATGGAAATCAAAGATCGTGAAATCACCCTTGATGACTTGTACATGTTGAATCTCAGCAAATTGGACGAGTGGAAGTGCTTAATACCGGTTAGATATATAAAATCTCTTTCATATGTTCATACTAACTGTTAGGCTGCATATATTACGAGAATGCTGGTAATTAGATAATACCTTCTATAGGTGAAGTTGGTTTCATCATAATAATATTATTAACAATGACTTTCTAGCTCTGAACATTACTGCTGCTTTAGTATATCCACTTTTTTTACTTGTTCAGTTACCATTTGATATTCCTCTTATCATTCCAGGCTACTGAATCTGAGTGGCTAGAGGCATCTGAAGAGGAAGAAGAAGAAGACGATGATGAAGATAAGGATGACTCTGAGGATGATAGTGACTGTGACAGTGATGAGACAGATGGAGAAGAAGATGATAATGATGCAGCCGAGGTTCTATGTTTTTTTTTTTGCTTGATAGGAGTACTTCTGATTGTTAACCTCAATTATTTATTTCCACTCTTTTTCTTTTGTCATCATTTGTTGCAGGCTAGCAATAAGGTCGATGATGCTGTTGCGTTGATACGGGGACAAGGAAAATTAAGAAGAAAGGAGAAGCGGGCTAGGATTGAACAGATAAGAGCAAGTTTGGGGCTTTCTGATTCTGCTAGAACCCACTGGTACTTGAAATAAGAATCTTAGCCTATCTCTCATCTAAGCTAGGTTTCCTGGTTTAGTCTCACAGTTGAATACTATTCTTACTCACTAATTATATTTTCCTTCCATAAAAAGCCTGGAGAATCCCTGAAAGACTTCTATCGGCGTACAAATAGTTATTGGCAAATGGCTGCTTATGAACATACTCAACACACTGGAAAGGTGAGTACTCTGGCTCATTTTTTCCATAAATAGTATAGCCACTGGTCCTAAGGGTTTGAACATAGAGCCTCTATTTATCTTCTTTAAACTCCGCAGGAGCTAAGAAAGGATGGGTTTGACCTTGCTGACGGACGGTACAGGGAACTCAAACCAATTCTTGACGAGGTCAGTCTTCCTTCTCTTCTTGCTTTGTAATGCATTGCATTATTTATGGTATGGCTAGTATAGCGAAATCGTATCTGATATGGGCAAGTGTGTGATGAGTTCTGGCTGGTGTTTCCTATCTCATGAAATGTTTTTACAGTTGGCTTTATTGGAAACGGAACAAAAGGCTGAAGAGCAACAGCAAGTAGCTGAATCATCATCATCTGGCATGAAAAAACGAGGCAACAAAAAGAGCAGCAAACAAACAAAAACAACCCTTCAAAGATAAACCTTAGTATTCTTCTTTCTTTATACCCAATAGTGTTCTTTCACAGCTCTTGATTGGTATATATATTTACTTGTGTATTTCAAATTTTTGTTCTTCCTTTTATGGGCTTTTTAGGGTGGTAATGTTGTACGTTTTTTTTGCGGTCTATGGTTTGCGCAATGTCTATTGCCCTTGTGGTGAGCCGGATTTGTTCTATTGGTTAGGTTTGTCTGTTGTTATCCAAACGGAACAGAGACCCCAGCTCAGCGCTATATTTATCGGTGGCTCCATGCTGTGTGTGACCACTCCGTTGGTTCAATTAAATTAAGAAAAGACGATGAATAAATAAAACATAATTCGCGTAGTCTTGCAGAAAGGAGATTTTGAAAACATTTCAATGCGGGCGGGAGAACTGCCGCAGAGGAGATCACTGCAGAGAAGATCACTAGAGAGATGACAATCATACCAAAGAGGAGATGATCCCTAGTCTTGCTTCTCATTGCTATCAGCTATTCATTCAAAATCTCTCCATTGTCATCGATATCAGTTGTGATTTATTCAAAATCTCTCCATCTTCACAAAGTTCCATTGATTGCTTCCTGCTCTGGGTACAGAGAAGATGATTACCGCACTTGCTTCTCTATAATATTCATTTGTTGATCATCATCGCACAGAGGAGACGATCCCCAGTCTAGCGCTGTTCTCTGTAATTCTCCTTCACAGTTCACAGTCAGTAATAGCATAAAGGAGATGATCACTGGATTGGGGTTTTCGTGTGAAATACAAATTCAAGGATGTGATGATTAGAATTTGCAAAACGCTTTTACTTTTGAATGCATCAGTTCTGAGAATCAACTATATCTTATGAGAATTGAATCTGATGGTATTACTTTGTTCAATTCTAGTACATATTTGTTAGTTGGATGTGAAGAGAAGAAAAATTCATGAATTCAAGAGAATCAAAATTAAATTCATGCGTGACAACAATTCATAGTTGTATGCATCATATACGTTATGAATAATGATGCAGAGACTTTGTCAATGCTTATGATTATGATTCATATAGGTTATAAAACACTGATATACTGATTGGATTGAGTTATCATAAATAGATTCACATAATAACAATGTTAGATTCACTTTTGTCATACATATGATATGTGTTTTATTATGACATAAATTGCTCGTGTTTCTAAATATAGTGCATCATAAGTTTTTTAATTCATTGAAGCAAATACTTCAGAGTTGATAGGGAAAGTAGTAACAAGTGAGAGAGGAAACTTATCAACTGTACAATAGCTATGCATACAAGAAGGGTTTTGGTATACGTTGCTAGGAAAAGAAAAAAAAGAGTATATGATATTATTAGTATAAGAACATTTGTTTGCTGTCAAGAGGGTACAAAGACAATATGTGATTGAGAGATGGAAAATAAGGCTTGAAAGGACAAGCACCAAGTATATGAACTTGAAGATAGTGATGACACAAATTACGCTTTTGAGTCTCTCTTCATGAAGAGAACATATATGACAGAGACTTTCCAAAGTATGAGTACAATGAAACAACCAAGTATGAAGAGTTGGATTTGAGTGATGATTGGGATGAACCTAAGAGTGCCAAGATCTACAAGAATAAAGTTTATTATGTTGCCAATAAGTTTGGAGAGATTAAGTTGAAGCAATGGGATATATTTCTTGACGGAGACCATTTTCTATCAATTCATAGTGAGTAATGCATTCAAAAATGATTTGACTTGAGGAGGAAGAAGGTGGATAAGTGGAGATATACTGATGATTGTGCAGCTGAAGGATGCCATGGAGAGTACATGCATCTATTATGCAATAAAGGTTAGTAATTTGGAGCAAGGAAAATATATGGCATCCCTTGTAAGGATGAGGTAAGGGTAATCTTAGATTTTGGAGAGGAGCCACATGCTTATGTGGATGAGTTTTATTACGTCAAGAATTATAGGATAATGTACACTCTTTACTTGGAGCCAGTACCTGATCAGCGGTATTGGTTGGTTAGAGATTAATATCCTAAAGTTCTACCTTCAGTGCTGAAAAGGAGAATTGGAAGGCCTTCAAGAATCGAAGAAGGGAAGAATGGAAGGGACCAGCAAGCAAGAGGTCAAACATTTCAAGGTTCACCACCTGTTTGCAATTTGGTCATAACAAAAAACATGTAAGATAGGACCAACTGCTAAGGATCAGAGAGAGCAAGCTCGTGAAACTATCACTGGTGCAGAGGTGTCGCCATCAGCTGTTGCACCACCTCAGCAATAGATTCGTATAGGTATTTGGAATTTTTGTGAGAAAATAGTCTTTAAAAAAACATTGTGAAGTGGGAAAGTAATCTTTATTTGGAAAATCTTGTGAGTGGGGAAGATACTTGCTTCTTTTTAGATATAGTGTGAAGTGAAGAAAGTAGTCTCTTTTTGGGCATATTATGAGGTGGAGAAGATACTTGTTTCTTTTTGAGCTAATGCAAGTGTAAGCTAAAAATGCTAGTTGCTGGAACTATGTAAATGCCCAGCTTAATGTGCAAGCTGTTGGAACTTTGTGAAATGATCAAGTTGAAAAGTACTAGCTTTATTATACTTCTGATTTTGTGAAATACACATATAGTTTAAATAATTTATATTTACCCATTAAATATTCTATAATTAACTATAGTCTTATAAATTTAGTGAATATTGAGAATAATGCTAAAATACATATTTTATTTAATTATGGGAGATATATTAGTAAGGGGCAAGGAAGTAAATTAGAAACAAGAAGAACTTAACATGATTTATTTTATCTTCTTCTTTCTCCTTCTTCCTTATTTTCATGATCGCCTTCGCTCTCTTCTGATCTGCGCCTCTCTTATAACTACTCCCCTAATCTTCCACTAATTACTACAAATTTCCTTCCTTCAACATTAAATCTTCCTCTCCTTGTGCTATCTCAGGTTATTTGAAGGGCGAGTACAATTACAATAGTTGGGATTAACAAAGTATATAATTTGGGTTACATTTTCTCGGTAGATTATTAAAAGTAATTTATATTAAATTCTAGATTCCGAGCTCGTCGACGGTGGGCGCTAGTGATTGTGGGTGATTTTCTGGCTTGTGGTTGAGCGTGGACTTCAGGTAAACTATTGCACGCGCTTGAATATTATGTGTGAACGTTTATTGATTGTTGAATGTACTCGAGTGCTAGACGGTGGATTGCTGGTGAATTGATGTGGAATTTATGGTTGTGGACTTATTAAGAATTTTGGCGGAATGCGATGAGTTATATGCCTTGAATGTGGGATATTGATCCCGGAGACTTTCACTGGGTTACACCTACACATTGGTACATTGAAACTAAACGTATTGCACTGCGACCAATATATCACAATTGAGTTGTATTATTCTACTTCACCGTGATCATAAGTACCCTTAGAAGGGTGTGCACACTTAAGGACATCGAGTGAGGTGGAATTCAATTTTGCGGCCCCACTATGTTGGGTGTCTGTGGTGGGATCATTGTTGGTTACCGGTCCAAAACTCCCTTATCATTGTTTTATTGAGGTTGTTGTTCTATTTTCTGTGATTACTGCTATTATTGACTATGGTTGTTACGTGAAATATAAGATCAAATGATTTAAAAGTAAAATGAATTTTACAATGCAAGAAGTAGTGGTTTACTCAATTTCCCTGATTTATGCGGTCTCTTTTATATGTTGTTGTGTATTTTGTGATCGCAAGTGGTGATGAATATGGCACTAGGGTTGAGGACATGTACCAAAACAGAGTTCAGGGGATACACAACAGAACTGAGCGGGACACTAGTGCTCAATGCATACACCGAACGGAGCGAATCCGTGAACGAAGCGAGGAAAACCACTTGTGAATAGAAAGGGGGAGACACTCGTGGCAAATAACAGAAGGATGTCCTACGTAGGGTGCTATGAGATAGCTAGACCCAGCCATCCATGACTTAGACACAGAGAATACTAGGTCCCAAATCAAAAGCTTAAATATAATAAGCGTAAGTGCATAATGGAACCACAAAGGGGTTAGAAAGCTTAACCATCATTAGAGGAATACAACCCCGCAAATAAAAGTCAAAATGGAGCTCAAACGAGAAATTTAGGCAAATCAGAAGGTGTGTCTAAACATGTGTCCAGATGTCCATGTTCAGACACAAGTCGAGACTCAAAACAGCAGAAGTTCCAAAGGTATGCCCGAACATCATGTTCGGACACATGCCGAGAGTCAAAACCAACGATGTCCGGACTTGTGTCCGGACGTTTGAAGTTAGGACAAGTTCCGAGAAAATTATACGTTGTGGCGTCCGAACATGTGTCCGAACATGGATGTTCAGACACCAGTCGAACTTAAAATAGAGGAAGAAAAAAGGAGGTGTCCGAACTTGTGTCCGGACAAACAAGTTCGGACACACTCCGAGACTTGTATGCTAGACTCGTCCTCGCACCCCGTCCTAACTTACATGCTCGGACGGAAGTTCGGACACGAGTAAAAAAAACACGGAAAACAGAAGGCATAGAGGGTCTGTCCGATCATACAAGTCCGGACAAATGTTCTGACACGACAAAAGTCAGAATTTTAGAGCAGCGAAATGCATACGAACAAAACAGCCAGAACATGCACACAATTTTAAAGTTTTAAAACCACATCTAGGGGGGGGGGGTTAGCAGATTAAAACCAAGGCAAATCAGATGGTAAACGACCACAAGATGCAACACAATTCAAGTAATCAGAAACCCTCAATCGAAATGGCCCATAGTCGAACACACCCATCAAATCCATTCGCCACCTACCTCGATTAATTGTAGAGGAGATTTGAAAACCGGAGCAAAATTAGCCACCGAACGCAGACCAAAATGCAGAAGAATCAACCACTGAATTGCACCATCACCAATACATAGAAAATCCCAAAATCAGCAAAGTACCAAATCCCTCAAATCTGAAAAATTCTACAAACCACAAATCCAAACTTGAATTTCGACGCTAGAGACACAACGGAGGGAAATTCGAACACATCAGCAACACGCAGAAGATCCACACACAATCTCACACTCACAGGAGAGGAAAAGATCGCTCTGAAGAAGGAGGAGGAAGGAACGCACAACGGGGTGAGAAACTATCGATCGTAATGGCAAAACGTGAAGAGAAATAAGGAATAAATCCTTATTTAAGTCCTTACCAGAAATTAGAAGAGGAAATAAAATGACCACCTCATCCTCCTCTATATCTCAAATGACACTGACGTTCTAAAACACAATAGACCAACTTTAGAATGTAATGTGACAAAATAAAACTATGGGTTATAACATCACCTCCCTCATAAAAGGAACTTCGTCCTCAAAATTCAACATACCTTACTGTTCGAAGAGGGCGGGAAACTTAGACCGCACCTCACTCTCCATCTCCCAAGTTGCTTCTTTCTCAGACTAACCCGACCATTGGACCTTAACCAGAGGCAAGGCTTTGCTTCGAAGTCTTTGCACATCACTAGCCATAATCTTAATAGGAATAGCTTCATAGGTGAAGTCCTCTCTTAGCTGAAGAAGGCCAAACTTAATCAAATGAGATGGTCAGAATGTACTTCCTCATAGACTTCCTCGCATAGATACATGGAAGACACTGTAACCCCTGCTAAAGCTGGCGGCAATTCCAGACGATAGGCTGCTGGTCCAATCCTCTCAAGAATCTCGAAGGGGCCGATGAAACGGGGACTAAGCTTCCCGCTCTTCCTAAATCTCACAACTCCTCTGACAGGGGAAACCTTCAGGAACACATGGTCGCCAACCTAAAACTCCAACGGAAGTCTCCTCTGATCAGCATAGCTCTTCTGACGACTCTACGCAACGAGAAATTGCTCCCTGATGGTCTAAATTTTACTCACTGCATCCTAAACCAAGTCCAGACCAACTAGAGCTCTCTCCTTCAGATCGTCCCAACAGATCAAAGATCTACACCTCCTACCATACAAAGCCTCGAATGGCGCCATACCAATACTGGACTAGAAATTGTTGTTGTAGGCAAACTCAAACAACACTACATGATGATCCTAAGTCCTAACTGCCCCCAAGGTTAAGCACACACGCTCTGAGCATATCCTCAAGAACCTGATTAGTCCTCTCAGTCTGACCGTCTAACTGCGGATGGTAGGCTGAACTAAATGACAACTTTGTCCCCAAGGCCTGATGCAAACTCCATCAAAAACGAGACACAAACCTTGGGTCTCTGTCCAAGATCTCCTCCATATATAATTGAGCAAGTCGGTATAAACTAAAAGTCTTCCTGACTTGCAAGAAGTGAGCGCTCTTCGTGAGCCTATCCATAATCACCCAGACAGCGTTGAACCTCAAAGTCCGGGGAAGTCCCATTACAAAATCCATACCGACGCTCTTCCATTTCCACTCCGAAACTGCAAGAGGATGAAGCAGTTCAGCAGGCCTCTGGTGCTCTGCTTTGACCTGCTGACAGGTCTGACATCTAGAGACAAACTCAGAGATGTCCCTCTTCATATTACTCCTCCAGAACGTCCCTCGAAGATCCCGGTACATCTTCACTCCACCTGGGTGTACTGAGTACGGGGCTCAATGAGCCTCCTGTATAGTCTTCCGCCTCAACGCATCATCAACAGGCACACAAACTCTATCCCTAAAATGCAGGCAGTCATCAACGAACACTCTGAACTCAGAATCCTGACCAACAGCTATCCCCTCTTCAATCTTACACAACTCAACATTGAGCTTCTGACTGGCCTTGATCCGGTCGATCAAGGTAGGCTCAACCTGCAAAGCATCCAACACTCCAGAACTCTCCGGGCTGACAACCCAGACACCCAAACGATGTAGCTCTAACAAGGATCTCCGCACTCCCGTCAACGCACAAACAACACCAGAAGGTCCTCTCCGACTGAGAGAATCAGCTACCACATTAGCTCTACCTAGGTGGTAGAGTATCTCCAGATCATAATCATGTAAAAGCTCAAACCACCTCCTCTGCCTCAAGTTCAGCTTCTTCTGAGTGAATAGATACTTGAGGCTCTTGTGATCCGTATACACCTTACACGAAGCCTCATAAAGATAATGCCTCCAAACCTTCAGGGTGAACACATACAACTGCTGTTAACTCCAGGTTGTGGGTCGGTAATTCTTCTCATATGGCTTAAGCTGACGCGAGCCATATGCAACTACCTTCCCATGCTACATCAATACACAACCCAGTCCCTTATGGGACACATCACAGAAGACCTCCAAACAATCAGTACTCACTAGAAGAGTCAAGATAGGCATTGTCGTCAATCTCTTCTTGAGCTCTGAAAACACAACTCACAAGCTTCACTTCACTCTAACTTCACTTCCTTCTGCACCCAATGAGTCAGGGGAGTTACAATCTTGGAGAAGCCCTCCACAAACTTACGGTAGTATCTCGCCAAGCCAAGGAAATTATAAACCTCGGATACATTGGTGGGTCTAGTCCACTCTGTAATCGCCCTAATCTTCTCCGGATTTACCGAAATACCATCCTTGGAGACCACATGTCCCAGGAAGAAGACCTGATCCAACCAAAACTCACACTTCTTTAGCTTCGCATACAACTTCCACTCTCTCAAGGTCCGAAGCACAATCCTTAGATGCTCCTCATACTCCTCAGCACTCTTGGAGTGCACCAAGATATCATTGATAAACACCACAACAAACTGGTCTAAGAATAACTTGAACACTCGGTTCATCATGTCCATAAACTCTTAAGGCGCATTCGTCTAAAATACCCCAAACTTAGATATGGTGTTTAATGATAAACTAAGTTATAAGGAGGCTAAATGATGCCTTAGAAACATTAAGAAACATTTCTAATCAAAGAAAACATAAGGAAACACCAAAAGAGCAGTTTAAGCAAAAACGTGCTCTAAGCTTGGAGAGACTTGGGTGAGTACCCAAATTTGTTCTAAGGCCTTAGTAATATCCTAATGGTCATTTTAAATCAATTACCAAAGAAACAAAGCTTGAAAACAAGTTAAAACACAAAATGTGCTTTAAGGAGTCTTAAAGCACATTTTTAAAAATTGTCTTGTAAATGGGTTTTGAGTGGCTAAATGTCCATCATTACTCTTTAATTAACATGGGTACTAATTAGTATCACATTAGGAAGTCTAAATCAATGGGAAATCAAAAATTTCACAAATATGTGCCTTGGTTAGTGAATAGTAACCAAATAGTGCCTAGTTTAGCCTTTAAGCAATTAAGTTTAATTAATTGGTCAAACAAGACCATGACCAGCCTAATTAATAAAGGGGGCCGGTTTTCTAAGGTTGTGACTCACCATGAGTAGCCAAATGATATTAGAAAAGAAGAGGGAAAAGTAAGGAGTTACTATTTACTTTAAGAAAACAAATATCTCACTTTACTTACCTCTCTCCTCATCTCTTCATTCTCCATCTTCTCCACCGGTTTTCTTTGCTCTCTTCCTTCTCTCTCACGTAAAACTCAACCTCCATGCTAGCTTCATCTAGCTTTGAACACTACTTACTCATTTTAGCTCCAAAACCAAAACAAATTACATATTCCTCTTAGTTAGCTCAAGCTCTCTCTTTCTATCTTTTCAAAACTTCAAGAGCTTTGATTTGGTGCCAAGCCAAACCACCATTAGAGGAGGAAATTCAAGTTTGGACTCTATTGGCTTCTCCATTCTCTTAAGGTAAAGAAAGTGTAAGAAAATCTAGGTTTCCATCACTTTTCTTCTTGACCGAAAATGCATGCTCATGAGGCTTCATTTTAATGCCTTGTTCTAGCTTGTTTACTACTCTTCAAAGGATTGAGGAGGTCCTTCTTGCTTCATATCCAAGCTTGTCTTGAGAAACCAAGGTAAAACAATCACCGTAATACCTTAAAGCACATTTTTAACCTAGGGTTTGTTCCTTAGGGTTAATGTATTATCTAGTACTCATTGGAGTCATTGGATATTGGTTAGAACATTGGCAAGGAGATATATATTGGTGACCGAGATTGAGCAAGGAAAAACCTAAGGAAGAAAGTTTTTAAAGCTTGTAAAAGAACAAGGTAAATTACTTACCTTAAGGTGTTTTATTGTTTAAGGGAATGGGATTTAGATAAGTGATGAGTTTAGTGTAGAGTTTACATTAGAAAAAGGCTGTATATGATCTAGGAGAAACAATGATCATGATTGTGAACTTGTGACTAAGGAGCAAATGAGGAAAAAGAGATAGTTTAAGAACATCAAGGTGAATTACAAGAAGCATTTTATTTCAATGGGAGCCTTGTTGTGTGTATTCGCAGGTTAAAGGCAAATATATGTGGAAATTCAGTGGTTAAGATTATTGTCATTTAAGGGCCTAAGTGCCAAGCATTTAAGTTTATACACTATATGATGATGTGGTGTAGTTTAGGTGTAAATTGTGTGTTAAGGTGTTGTGATGAGAATTTGAGTGACATTGGTTGGTTGGTGGAGAAAAAACCAAGTGTTAGGATGTACTATATACTAGAGAACCCATGGCAAAATTTAAAGGAGAACTTAAGTGTTTAAGATGTTCTAAGGGGATTTAATGGCTAAGGAAGTACTAGGAAGTTCTAGAGGTTGCCTTGATGAAAAAGGGTGAGATTAAGGTATTTTAATACCTTATAATGGCTTAGACATCACTATGAAGGATTTAGGAATCAAAAGAGTGTACTTGGGTATTTAGGACTTAGGTAAATGTTGATAAAAAGCTAAGAAACCTTGGTGAGTTTGATGTGATTGAGTGTGAAACCTTGAGATGATTTAGGTAGAAACTAGAGTTTAGAATTTAAGGAAAGCCTTGGAAAGTGTAAGAGAGATGCAAGTGGTGTATATGGTGTGGTCAAGTTCATAAGGAGGGAACTTTGGGCTAGTAGAAGTGCTAGGTGAAAGGGATGTTGAAATGTGGGAAAGAAATAAGTGTTGAGTGTTGGTAGTTGTTGTAAGAATTGTGTAAAGGATGGGAATGAGTTTGGAGGATGGTTTAGGATGAGTTTAAGGGTCTAAATGATGTTAGAACACATTGGAAGGCTTGAGGGAAAAGTTTAGTAAATATTTGACAATGTTTGGGCATGTTTTGGTGGCGTCCGACCCAGGGGTCCGACCCAAGTTTGGGTCGGACGACCTCTGTTAGACGCCAGTGAATGGTTCTGGAACGGTCCGACCCAGAGGATTTGGGTCGGACATAGGTCGGACGAGTGTGTTTTAAAGGGCGGTTAAATTTCTGGAATGGTCCGACCCAGTTGGTTGGGTCGGACATGGGCCGGACATAGGAGGTTTAGAAGACGGAAAATTTCTGGGATGGTCCGACCCAGTTGGTTGGGTCGGACATGGGTCGGACATGTGGAGTTTTTCAAACCCGAAAGTTACTGGAAGGGTCCGACCCAGATGGTGGGTCGGACGGTGGGTCGGACGACCCTTAACACTTAAAAAAAAAAGAAATTTTGAATTCTAAGGATGATAATAGGTAATAAGGTATACCTTTGGTAGGGTGGTAATGATTAGGACCCTAAGAACTTAAGGGATTAAGTTAAGTTAAGTTAGAACCTTAATGTTTAAAAGGTTAAGTGGTAAGGACTTAAGAGGATAATCATTGGAAATCGTCAGGGACTAAGTGAGTTAAGTAAGGTGCAAATAACTAATGGCCTAAAAATGAATCAATGTTTTAGGTTTGTGAATTGGGACCCCGGAGAAGGTTAAACAAACGACGATCGACGGTGAACGGTACAATCTTTCTTGTGACCTGCTTGCTAACAAGGTGTCCCTCGGCTTGTGTGCTATCTGTTTAATTGCTATGACTAAGACAAGATAAAGCATGCAACCGGTTATATTTGTTCTTGTTGTGTATGTGTTTTCTTTGCACTAACCCACAAGACTTGAGACTGTTACTAACCAAGTTAGTACTTACTGAATTAAGAATAAGAGTTAAGTTTTTGGTGGTTGTTGGTTAATGCCCGTTAAGGCTTAACTAGCACATGGTGTTTAAGGTTTCTTCTAACTGGAACTTGAGTGAGGAAACCCGGGACTGACTCTGGTCATGCATGCTAAGGAAAGGGGGACGGTATCTGAATCAGATCCGCCCTTCGCTTAAGGACTTGTCTTCGGACTGGTAGCCTAGGGCCGGTTGCCGGCTCAGCTACGCTGGACTCCCGTCCAGGGTAGGTGGCATTAAGATGGTGCGGTGGGATCACCTAAATCCCAGGTTTGAATTAAGCCACAACCATTCCCTTCTAGGAACGGTTTGTATACTGAGAATAAGTTGAGGTTAAGATTAAGGTAAGGTAAGGAACTGAGATTAAGGAAATCAGGACTAAGGAGGGGGTTACTAACCCACCTGATAAGGGACGCTTGAGTCGTCCATTGTTTGTGAACTATGCATGTTCATCTGTGGATTATTGTTATTGCACTTCGTATCATGCTTGTGTATGTAATCAATTTCCATGCTATCGACAATTAGTCGTCGTAGCCCCGTTAGCTTGGGGGCTATGAGAGGGAGTACCAGCATTCGTGCTGACCCCCTTTGGGGGCTGTTTTTACACTTGCAGGTAAGAGGCCCATGAGGACGCACCACAAGAGTAGGAGCGGTTAGACTTAGGATGGGATGTTCATTTTGAGTACAGGTTGCGCTTGTGCACCCGTCTGTTTATATTTAAACTGAAGTAAGGTTGTGATTATGACATAGTTACTTATACTCGGTTGGTTGTTGGTATTTTGGATGGTGATGTTTGGGTCGGTTGTTTATTTTGGATAAGTGTTGTAATTGATAAGACCGGTATATTCTAACGTTCAGACCGTGGGAAGGTCCAGGTGTTTGTTAATTCGGCTACGACGACGATCGATTAAGTGTTCAGTTTTGCGATAACCACGATAGGCTTTGGATGGGGTGTTACATCGTCAGACCGAATGGCATCACCAAGAACTCGTAATGTCCATAGCGAGTCCTGAAAGCTGACTTAGGCACGTCATCTGCCCTAATCCTCAACTGATAATAACCGGACCGAAGATCTATCTTCGAAAACACCTTGTGTAACACCCCCGTCTATTAATCCTAACTCTCACTATAATCGCTTCACACAGTAATTAAAATACATTAATCACAATACTCGCAGCGGAACACTCTCACTAACTAGGCGGGTGTCACAACCATCCATCCGTCTGCTTAACCATCCATCCGCAGTGATGACGAGGTTAACACAACTCATGATACATCCACATAACTCTAAGAACCTGTGAGCAGCTATAAAGATTCAATTATACATCGATCATCACTTGACGTATCTATTGCAATGACATAATCCACGATTCCTCCTACACATATCGTCTAGTCAGATTCTAAGCCATACCCAATTCCGCACTCTGGCGTCAATCAAGGTACACCTGCAAAAATGTGGTTGCCAAAAGGCTCATCACGAGGCTGAGTATGTTGAACTATATGATCCTAATTTCCTTTAGGCCACATGAGTTAATTAGCCGTCTTGATTAGCATGCTATTCAATTTTCATGCTGTTCCAGTTTACAAGTATATATAAAAGACTGTAAAAACGGAATGTAACACGCAATAGTTCACCAAGTAATCACCACAAACAACATATTAATAACCATGCACAATAGTCGCCAGATTGAACTCGTAATCACAAGTTCGTTATTCAATCGTCTAGAGCCCCGCTCCCACCAACTCTCTCATCATCTTTTGGGTGTCACGTTAGATGGACAATTCCCCATTAACACCTCACCAAGTTTTAGTTATTTTGGACAGTAGTCCCATTGCCAATGATTCGAGATCATTTGGCTTCCCCGACGTCTCGTGAGAAACGTCTGTGTGGCCCGAAGCCGTGTACCTACGTTAGTACCCAACGCCAACGATCTAAGACGATCATCGGATTCCTCAACGAGGGGCTCCATGCCTGGAATCCCCTCTGGTGATCACACTGCGCAACCTGCTGGAACGGATGCAGACCAGGATTTCTCCGTACATAATCACACCACCTCATCAACCACCATTTCTGCATAGTTAAGTGTTTTTAACCGACTCATCATTATTAGTTGTAAGTTCATTGGAGAATACCTTTTTTTTATTCGATGCCCCGTATGGTCTTACACATATCTAGGAGAGATCTAGGTTATATTCATGTTTAGTGCCAATGCTCTAAGGTTGGTATTACCGAACCTTTCTTCTTAAGTCTTAAGTCTTAGGTAAGTTGAATATTATGGATAGTTTCGGACTTTATTGTGTTACCATCCTTCCTCGTATCGTAGTCGATTAATAATTAATATCCATAGCCAAAGGCGTTCGCGCACCGGTAATCAGATGCAAAATAATCGAGTAGATAACTTTTCTTAAGCACATGCATTTTCAACCATATCATCTTAAGCAATTAGCACACAGATGTCTGAACTCAAAGAATCCATCAGGGTTCAGACCATAGAATTCAACATACCTTACACCGTTGTCGCCCGCGTGATAACCCCCCGTAGGCTATAACACTTACAGTGCTCGTGTCTACCCACTCGTATCTCTGGTATACACATTGTTCTAATATCAGTATGTATATACGTATTTCATATTTACTTAACTAACCTAGACCAACCCGTACTTCCAACCCGTGTCTAAGTCTTAATTGACCTCTTGTTTATCTCGATGGTCGTTAGCCTTGAGGGTTTAGATTTCAGCCACTCGTTATAGTTTACGAGTACGTAGTTGTCGCTACAGTAAATATTACTTATCACATGGAAGTTTCGTTTACGTTTTGTTTGCGTAATTGTCGGTTTACAGGCACACAGAAATAATGTTACATTGTATGCATGACGTTTAAACATTCCGCTATACAAACTGGTTCGTGTAGTTATTTTTATGTAGGTGTACGGCTTATCTATACATGTATATATATATACAAACAATTACATATATATTATAGTTGTAACTATACGTCATTGTTTACGTATTGTTCGCGTGTATGTAAAATATTACCCCACTGTAAACATTTACAATATGGTTTTCGTTACATTTACGTTTCTACTCGTTGTGGCATAATCTCGTATGTGGCTTGTTATGCACGTTATATCCTCATGCTATGTTACGAGTTCACATGATAAAATTATTATAGAGCCCCCCTTTTATAATATATTCTTTCATACTTAATATAATGTCTCATTACGTCACCCAAGACTTATACTATACAGTATGTTCAAACTTTAAAATTTTTGAACAGCCTATATATATTGTCGGTAACGATAATCTCTTCCCCTCATAGTTTGATTATTTATGAGCTTAACCCATATATTATAAGCATTACCTATTCTAGTCTTATTAAATCATAACTAAGGTTTTCAAACATTATTACATCATAATAGTATGTATCCAATTTCCGAATGGCATCAATATTTTCCGAAAATGCTTATTCATCTCCAGGTTTTGTTTTATTTACAAAGCCACCCATATTCCATACTTGATTATTACTTACCTCATTAGTTTATAATAAAAGGTATCTTATATTATAAGGTACATACATACGTATACTTACATTTATGGATAACCCCTCGGTTTATTCAAATTGACTGTCACCCACATCTTCCTCGTAATACTGCACTCCTTAAACCATATCTACCTTATTTCATAAACTTACTATTTAATCCTTAGCTTTATATTATACAATCTGATTATCTAAATACCAAACCTACCCCTAAATCCTCATTATTGCAAACAGCCCCCTAGGTACTATAAATTCATTTGCATCCCCTAATTTCGGTTATTTGCACATTACTCCTAAAGTTTTTGTAAATGTTACATTATGACATTAAACTATATATTATACTCTTTGATTTATTTAATCACCAAAACTAACCCATAATTTCTCTAAAATCCCAAAGCAGGCCCTTAATGGCTAATTAAATTCATTTAGCCCCCAACTTTCGTAATTTCAATTCTTACCCCAAAAGTTTAATGATTACATTTTAAAACCTAAATAACCATAATTAAATATCCTAAATACATATCCTCACTCATAATATAATCTAAATCTTTAATTGGTATTAAAATGTCTCAACCCCACATATTACCCACGGTTACCTACAGAATTTGTAATAATACTATTTAATCATTCATTTTTTTCCTAACCACTTATGAGGCAACCTTAATTAGGCCGTTAGTGCTTAGTCTCCAAAATAAACTATTTAGTCATTTATTTTCTACATCGTGTAGGATTTAATAACACATACTTACACAATTACCCTCTCGGTTTGCATCACTTATAACTAATTCTCTTGAGCCATTTTTTTATTACATCTTGTAAGATATAAGTACTCACCACCCTTAATTTTCTACACCTTTTTAGGATCTAAACACCTATAAATTAATTAATGACCATTTAAAGCTCAAAATTTATAATTATATGGCCTAAATGTATGGCCTAATAGCATTCAGATGTCTCTAAATTTCACAAATGTTCACAGCATTGACTTAAATTTCCTTTCTTAATTTCCTTCCACCTTACTTATAAACATAATTTTTAAGTCCTTTGTACTTAGTTACTTTAACTAAACATATTATCATATTAACCACACATAATTAGGAATTTATCATTCCATAAATCACAATACTCTCGGTTGTTATGCAGAATGCTCTCCTGTTTTTTTCTTCAAGTTATTTTTCCTATTATTCTCACACATTTTTCTGATTTGAATGAATCATACATATATCACGGTTCTTGTTTCTTAACCCATGTATCTACTCCTTGTACATTTCCCACTCAAGTAACACATTACACCTACCCTTGTCGGTTTCATGCAACTCCAAACTGATAAGTTTAAAGGTATTAAAAGAGTAATCTGCTGTCATTACCTTAGTCCAAACAGCAAGGAAGTTTTTCCATCAATTTCCCACCAGTTGTAGCCTCCCTATTTCTCTGCATATACATGTATTCACATGTGCTATGGTTACAAGAATTTTGTACGTAACCAGATGAGCATAATATGTGAACTTCAGGATTTGTTGCAGTTTCTTACCTTTCTTATGTTTCAGAAAATCAACAATCTTGCCACTGTTCAGGAGCTAAGGTGAGGCCGAGTCATCTACAATCAAGGAAGGTTCAGTACAGTTTTTTTTCCGTAAGAAGGATGCAGAAAAGCAACCGCTTAAGTACCCATGCCCATGTCGGTCACTTACCATGGTTTTTGACAGTTTCCTGCAACTAGTCTCGGCAGTCTTCTACAGGGGAATAAGTTTGCTAATTGCAGATGTCTACATGAGCTCTCAGTACAAATAAAAAAAGAGAAGTGCTTCAGCATTTTGCTTGGAAAACTAGGGGAGAAAGGAAGGGTGATACAGCTATGTTTCAGTTTGGTTTTTACCTTGTTTTAGGCTCCCTCATGGTGTGTTTCAGGTGCCGATTCTAGCTCAACAAAGAGGTTGGGAATGGATTCCATGCGTGAGTATAAAAGCAATAAGGGAGTGTCAATAGAATGGTAATTTTTTCAGACACAACAAGGCAAGGGAATAGGTGTTTATCATCATGGTTTCTTACCGTTGAAATCAAGAGAGAACCTCTCTTCAGTTGGGCCACTTCCGGTGGTGGTTTAGATCTTCAAGAGCGGATTATAAGCCTTGAAACATGAGGAAGTCAATGAGAAAATGTGGTTGTTTCTCATGTCCAGAAGTGAGATAAAAGGATGGGAATGAGGCTGTATATTCGTGAGAAACTGAGGAAGTCTTACCTTTGTTTTGGTCGTTGTTCTCCTGCTGGTTGTGAACCGAGGGAGGCTTAAGTTGAGGAGCTTGCTACTATCTCATGCAGAGGGAAGCTACTGCCTTATTATGGTGGCGAAGGAAAGGTAACCAGGGCTGGAGAATCTGGTGAGACAGTAGGCTGGTGCGTGAAATGAAGAGAAGAAGAGAAGTTGCATTACCGGTTTTTTTTCCTTCTCCTTGTTACTTGCCCTCTGTCACTACTGATGGTGAAAGCTCAGCAGGAGAGCTTGTTGTTGCATGAAGAGGAGGAGACTGCTTACAATTTTTTTTCTATTGTATGCTCTGCTTGCTACCTGTCCGAGAATGGAGCAGGAGAAGGTTGGTTGTAGTAGGAATAGGGTTTTTCAGACAGTAAAACATTCCATTGTATTCAGTGTATCATTGTCCTTTTTATATTAGGACCCATTACATGTTTACTGGGCTGTGTATGATAATAATAAAGACTGGGCTACTATAACTAAACCCAACTTAGAATACAACGGCTGGGCTAATGGACCGATAATGCCAAGACAAAATACAATATCTAACTACTGTTACTATCCTCCCCGCGAGTCAATGCTTCTCATCAGAGGAAGCTTTGATCGAAAATTCTGGAACAGAGAGGGATTGAGGGTTTTGGTTAAGAATCAGCGAGTTGCGCCGTAGAGGAGAGGTAACAAACTTTCAAGCTTCCATTTTTGATTCTTTCTCGTATAAAGTGGTAATCTAACTCGAGATGCTTCACACGACTATGGAGGACCGGATTGCACGCAAGATACGTCGCACTCAAGTTGTCGCAGAGAAGAGTCGGTGGTGACCAGAGATACAAGCCTAATTCCGCCATTAACTGCTGCAACCAAATAACTTCCGCAGCACCGGAGGCGAGGGATTTATACTCGGCCTCAGTCGTCGATCGAGATACAGTGGATTGGCGTTTGGAGCTCCATGATATGAGATGCGATCCAAGGAAGACAAGTTGACCGGATGTAGAGCGACGATCCAGGAGGGAGCCCCCCCAATCGGCATCAGTGAACACGCGAAGGTTGCCAGAGACTTCTGCGGGGAAGAAGAGACCCAAATCGCGACTAGAATTGAGGTAACAGAGTATTCTTTTAACGGATTTCCAGTGAATTTGCTTGGGTGTGTGCATAAAAGTACAAACTTTATTTACTGCATGAGTGATATCCGGTCGGGTGAAAGACAAGTACTGTAAGCTCCCTACAAGACTCCGATAGACAGATGGATTTTCGAAAGGTGGAGAGTCGAAACTGTCTAGGTTTTCGGTAGGAGACATAGGGGTGGATACATGTTTTGAGTCAAGCATGTTTGCTTTCTGCAGGATGTCTGTGATATACTGTTTTTGAGATAGAAGAAGGCCCTTGGATGTTCTGAAACTGAGACCCCAAGAAAGAAATTTAGGTCCCCAATATCTGTGATAGGAAAAGCAGTGGCAAAAGTTTGGACAAATTGTCTGAGAGTAGGTAAGGAAGAACCAGTGATTAGGATATCGTCAACGTATACTAGGACATAGACTATATCTTTGCCTTGATTGAAAATGAATAAGGAGGTGTCTGACTTAGAGATAGTAAAACCGATTTGAACTAGAAAAGAGCTCAATTTAGCATACCATGCTCTAGGGGACTGTTTGAGGCCATAGAGAGATTTGTTAAGACGACAGACGTGATTAGGGAACTTACTGTTTTCAAACCCCGGGGGTTGCTTGACATAAACAGTCTCCTCTAGTTCACCATGCAAAAAGGCATTTTGAACATCAATTTGTTGAAGTGGCCATCCATGAGAAACAACATAGAAATGATAAGCCTAATTGTGGAATGCTTGACTACGGGACTAAAAGTCTCTGAATAATCATAACCTGGAGCTTGGTTAAAACCTTGGGCCACTAACCGAGCCTTTCTTCTGTCAATTGTCCCATCTTTCTTCCTTTTAGTTCTGAAAATCCATCGAACCCCTAATAAATTCATATCAGGAGTGAAGGTACAAGTTCCCATGTTTGGTTTTGTGATAGAGCATGAAGCTCTTGTTTCATGGCTGTAATCCAGATTTCATGGCTGTAATCCAGTCTGGATGTTTCATTGCTTGCTTGAATGTTGGATTTTCCGGGATGTTCTGAATTTCTGTAGAATTTAGGTGGTAGTTGATAGTTCCGTCAGTTCTGACCAGAGGCTTTAGGGTATTGTGTTTTGGAGCGAGTGATCATGTGGTGAGAGGGAAGAGGAGGTAGATCAGGCTGATTTTGAGAGTCAGGTGAGTGTTGAGTGTGAGATGGTTGACTGAGAGTATCATTGTCATTGAGGTGTGATGAGGTAGGTACTGGATCAGAATAGGATGAGTTTGCTGAAGAGGGGTTATGTTGTGGAGATGACGGTAGAGTAGAAGGGGTAGCAAGAGTGTTTCTAAAGAAGGCAGATCAGTTTGTGGTTCAGGTGAGCATAACGGAGAGGAAGGTGAAAGTTTCTGTGGTAGAGGTGCTTTGAGGGATTAGATTAGGTATGAGAAGAGTGTAGGTGCGGAGATCAGTAGGATATGTGGTATGACTAGTGTGATATGCAAAAGAAACTCAACTTCATTGAAAGTAACATCTCTTGAAGTGTACATCCGTTTGTTTCCAACATCATAGCATAGGTACCCCGTGTGCTGGAGAGAATATCCAAGAAAGACACACTTAACAGATTTGAAAGCAAGCTTATGAGATTGATATGGTCGTAGATTAGGAAAACATGCACATCCAAAAACCTTGAGGAATGTAATCTGGGTTATGACCCATAAGAGCTTGAAACGGTGAGGAATTGTCAGAGCTGGAGTAGGTGTGCGATTCATAAGATATACAGTTGTCTGAAAGGCAAAGGACCAATAGGTTAATGGCATACATAGAGGCTTGTGAGAAGAGTGATACCCTTGTCAACTACGCGCCGGTGTCTACTTTCAACAGAACCGTTCTGCTGGTGAGAATGAGGGCAGGTTATTCGGTGTTTGATTCCTTTTTCCTGAAAATAGGAAGTTAGAGCTTTGAACTCACCTCCACCATTTGTTTGGACAGATTGAACTGAGGATCCATAGTAATTTGCAACCGCATTAACAAAAGTACTGAAAACTTTAGAAACCTCTCCCTTCGTGTGAAGAGGAAAAAGCCACATGTAGCGAGAAAAATCATCCACAATTAACAGAAAGTAGCGATATCCATCAACTGAGGGCAGATAAGCCGGTCCCCACAAATCCATAAACAGTAGAGCAAAAGGTTTCATAGAGTAAGTGGGAGAAGCATAGTGAGGAAGAGCATGAGCTTTCCCAATACAACAAGTAGAACAAAATTGGATAGGTGAACTATCAGCAACAGGAAGATTAAAAGATTTTAGAGTTTGTTTGGTAATAAACGTAGATGGGTGACCCAATCTCCAATGCCAGACAGTGGGTGAGACCTTTGTTCCAACATTGAGCTGAGGGGACCGATGAGCTGTAGGAAAAACATAGACACTTGCCTTAGCTGGTCCTTGTAGTAGAACCTGGTGAGTATTGAGATCCTTCAAAACAAAATGAGTAGGGTGAAATTCAAAGAAGGCATTGTTATCGATGCAAAACTGGTTTACAGACAGCAAGTGTTTATTGAGAGTGGGAGTATGAAACATATTGTTGAGTTTGAAAGTACGATTGTGAGAGGAAATCACACCCCCTACCCTGATGAGAGATAGGTATCATACTGCCATCGCCAAGAGCTATAGAATCTGACCCATTATAATCAGAGCCGTGAATATTCCCCAAACAATGACGGCTGACCCAGGAGTCACCGATGGAGAAACACACACAAATTCCCATACAGACTCAAATCCAAATTCAAACACAAACACGAAAACTATACACACATCTTTCACCAGTACTCAATCAGTTTTGTCAGCTGCAGGAAATTTGATAAAGCTAACCCAGGAGAACTTCAGCCTTTGGCAGACCACCATTGTTCCTTTCTTAAGAGGTAATGACTTGTACAGGTTCCTTGATGGTTCTTATACCTGCCCTGCACAACACAACAACGATGGTAGTGTCAATCAAGATTTTATCAAATGGGTAAATCAAGATCAACTCATAATGTCAGTCATACATATGTCTCTTACCCAACCTATTATAATTTCTACTGTTGGTTGTCGAACCTCTAAAGAGCTTTGGGACCTACTTCACTCTACCTATGCGGTTCAATCAGCTGCTCAGTTAGGACATTTTCACCTTCAACTGGCTAGTCTTGCTAAGAAAGGAGATGAAGGTATTTCTGAATATTATAACAGAGCACGAGGAATAGTCTATTCTCTTGCTGGTGCAGGACACTCAGTGTCTGATATTGAATTTAGAACTTTCTTGCTGCGTGGCTTACCTGTTGAGTATAACCCCATTTCAACTATTCTTATGAACTCACAACAGCAGCTTGCTCCGTTTGAAATTTTGAGCAGTTTACTACAATATGAGGCTACCTTATCTCAGCAATCTCAACAGTTAACTAATACTGTTATGGTTAACTCTAGCATTGTGACCACCACTGAAAAGGATTACTCTCAGAATCGTGGTGGTTATAATAACAACAGAGGAAGGTTTTCTTATAAACAAAACAGAGGCAGAGGTCGTTATTCCTCCTTCTCCACTAGAGGAGGAAGCTCTAATCGTGGAGCCAGCAACAGTAACGGAACCAGATATTTCACAGGACAACCAGATACTAGACCCTCATGTCAAATATGTTACAAGAAGGGACATGAGGCCAGGACTGCTATCACCGATATAATCACTCATATCAGGCTTCTCCCCCGAGTTCTTTGCTGCAAATGCTACTACTTACAGTCCTGCACCCACTTCTGCTGAGTGGATGCTCTGATACCATAGTAGGAATAGGGTTTTCAGACAGTAAAACATTCCATTGTATTCAGTGTATCATTGTCCTTTTTATATTAGGACCCATTACATGTTTACTGGGCTGTGTATGATAATAATAAAGACTGGGCTACTATAAACTAAGCCCAACTTAGAATACAACGGCTGGGCTAATGGACCGATAATGGACAAGACAAAATACAATATCTAACTACTGTTACTAGGTTGTTTCTTTGTTGCTGTGAACTGGAACCGAATGAAGCTCAAATGAGCTGCTCTTTTTTTTTGTTACGGTTTATGTAACCAGGAAGAGTAGAGAGTGGAATGAGGAGGAATGAAATGAGTTAGAATAAAGGAAAGAATGACTCGTGAACAAGCAGAGAGGAAGAGAGGGGCTGTGTGGTACCGTTTTTCCTGGGTTGTTCTACACTGCTGCTGCTTGTTGTTATGAGCCGGAAGAGGAGCTCAACTGGTGTTTGTTGTTGTTTTTGTAACAGAAAAGAGAAGAGATGGAGTGGAGTATAGAGGTGGAAGAAAGGGATGTTGGGAAGGAAGAAAAACGTGAAAGAATCAGGAAGGAACAACAAGTTTATCAGTTTCTTAGTTACTCTTTACATTAGTTTCCTCCTCTGTTTGCTACTGATGAAGAGGAGTTCAAAATGGTCTGTTGCTATCTACTGCAACCGAGAAGAAGGAGATGAGCTGGGATTGATGTTCATCTTTTTTTTTGTAGTTTTTGTCCTTGTTGCAGTACCGAGTGAACAAGGAAATGAAAGGGGGGTGCTGTTATCGTGGGGCAAGGGGTGAGAAGAGAGTTGGTGTGTGTATAAGAAGAGAAAAGGGAAGAAGATTGACGTTACTTGTCGGTGATGGGAAAAGTGACGGCTAGTTGCAGGTCTCAATTTAGGAGCATGGGATTTGTGAAGGTGAGTGTACTTCCATGTACTCACTCCGTCCTGAATTGACCGTCCTGTTTACTATTTGGATATGTCGTTTGACTTCAATTTTTAACATATAAAATAAATTAATTTTGAAAATTTAAATTTTGCATATGATTCCTTACATGATAAATTATAGAGTAAATTACTCGGAACCCCCTTGAGGATTGGGCATAATACAGTTAACCCCTTGTGTTTATCATAATTATTGGTAACCACCTTGAGGTTGCAGTATCTCTGACTATGAGCCCTCGAACTATAACTTTGTTATCAAAACTTAACAACATGCTGACCCATCAGCTTAATCACATTATTAATGCTAGTCTGGACAACAAAACTGCTTAATCAACATCGTTTAACTCACCCTCATCCCAATTCAAATGCATTTTCGAGGTAGGGTTGACGTTTTTTTAGACAATAAAAATGCTTATTAAGCAGTGTTTTTTGTCCAGCATGTCATTAATAATGTGATTAAGCTGATGGGTCAGCACGTGGTTAACGTTTTGATAATGAAGTTATAGTTCGGGGCTCGTAGTTAAAGACACTATAACCTAAAGGTGGTTACCAATAAATATGGTAAACACAAGGGGGTTAACTGTATTATGCCCAATCCTCGAGGGGGTTTCGAGTAATTTACTCTAAATTATATGTTACAAAATTTAGTTTTATAAAATTATTTTATCTTATATGCTTAATATTGAAGTGGAAAAACGTGCCATAAAGCAAACAGGACGGTCAATTCAGGACGGGGGAGTACTATATTGGTAGTTTATTTTATGTAATGATGTCATTAGTCTTCTTTAACTTATGTAGATAATCGGCTAGCAGCAGTTTGGAGGGAAACTTAAAATTTTCCAATCTTGTAACATTGTAACATTGGTTGTATATATATATATATATGTGTGTATGTGACTATATTAATGTGACATATTGTTATTTATAATATTTTCGGTTTAGACGTGTGTATATATATATGAGTTTATGTTTGCGTCTATAATTTGTTTAGGTATATAACATATTTATATAATTTTATTAATGTATGCTAGTAATATATAATTTATACTAATATGTACATGTGATAATAATTTTAGAAGTTTAGTATTAAGCCCATTCGGAATCATATTTTTTTATACCATAATGTTTATGATAATTATTGCTTACGATTTAATTAAAATCTTCATATTTAAAGTAGTAATTACTCGGGGTATTTCACCTTGGCTCCAGCCAACTGGTCACACAAATCATCTATACACGGAAGAGGGTACCGTTTCTTGATGGTGACTTTGTTGAGCTCCCGGTAGTCAATACATAGACGAAGACTACCATCCTTCTTCTTGACAAACAGGACTGGTGCGCCCTAAGGCGACACACTAGGGCGTATGAAACCCTTATCCAGCAGCTCCTGTAACTGAATCTTCAACTCCTTGAGCTCAGTAGGACCCATACGGTATGGGGCCTCAGATATGGGCCGAGTCTCAGGTGTGAGCTCGATCGAGAACTCCACCTCCCTAACTGCGGGAAGCCCATGCACATTATCCTGGAACACATCCGGGAACTTCTAACAACGGGAATGTCCTTTAACTTCATATAGGAAAGGAATCCCTGACATCCCTTCCTCAAATGACGAAAAGCCTGCATTGTTGAAATCACTGGCGACGAACAAGGGATTCCATTCCCTACCACAGACAAACAGGGCTTACCCGACTCCTCAAAGGTCACCCTCTTAGTAGAACAACCAATATGGGCATCGTGGGCAGCAAACCAATCCATGCCCAAAATCACATCTAAATTCACCATCTCCATAGGGATGAGATTAGCACACAAAATCCTATCTTGCACTACTACATAGCAGTCTATACACACATAATCTAGAATCATAGAAGAGTTCCTAACCAGGGGGCTATGCATACACAACTCCATACCAAGAGGCACAACAGACAGATTGAGCTCACCCACCAAATCAGTAGAAATAAAGGAGTGGGTGGCTCTAGAATCAAACAAGCAAAATACTGATCTAGAAGACAGCTGGAGGATACTTGTAACCACACGGTCCATCGAACGATCCCGCTCTCCAACCATCACATACACCCTCACCTGGGTCTGGGGCTTCTTCTGCTCTGACCGGTCCCTGGATTCCGAGGCTGAAATACCCCAACCTTAATTACACTAATTAATCATGAATTAATTAAAGAAAGGATTTAATCAAGGAATAGCTAAGAGGAATGAACCTTAATTCATTAAGGAGTTTATCACCTATAAATATACATATACAAACAAGTATGTAAAGTTCAAAATGAGCATCAAGTCTTACATAAAATAATGGACCAAAGAGGAAGCACCTATAAAGAGGAAATAACTCCTAAAATTAATGTAGCATATAGTACATTAATACATACGAAAAGATCACAAATCATGTGATAAAATTACATGGTATACTTCATGTACTTACAATAAATAATAATGAAACAGCCTAAACATTAATTACCCTAATTCACAAGGGATTAATTAAATGGAAGAGACTAGTCAATGATTAACCATCAAAGAAAAATGGTTAAGGAGCAATATTCATCAAAGAATACTCTAAACATACATAGTCCAAGATGGACAACAAATCACACATGAAATTATGAACTAAAGAGATTACAATAACAAGAAGAAAACAACTCCTAAAATTAATACAACACGTAACACATTAATACATGTACTAATATCACAAACAATGTGATAAGATTATATAATTATTTTATATAGTCAAACCAAATTATAAGTGCAATACCCACTTATATATACACATTAGAACAAGGAAATAACATATGTCACAACCTAACTCATAAACCTAGTTCATAATGTACAACTTTAAGCGTTACAATATTAAGTCTCAAATTTTGAAACTCCCCCCCCCCCAAAGTACACATGGCCGGCTGCAAGGGGTCAAAATGGGAGACCAAAAAGTAAACAAATAAATTAAGAGAGAATAGTACAACTAGCTTACACATCTAAACACCTAAATCAAGACTTTTCCGTACTAATACCCATACTTTCCATCTCTCTCTCCTTGCCCATGCTCTCTCAATCGACAGCCCTATCTCTTTCCCTCTCTCAGCCGACAACACCTTTCTCCTCCCTCCATAATCTTCTTCCTCAAGTCTTCACAAGTCAACAATGGTGATCTAACCTTCCTTCACTTATTTTGCCTTGAAACTTCACTTTTCTTGCTCAAAATCACCACCACCCTCTCTCCCTCATTTTGGTTCGAAAGTTCTGGAGCATGGGCCATGAAAAACGTTTTTAAGCTATGGTGAAGAGCTAGACAAAGTCCACCCAAGACAAGGTAAGAAAAATGGATTAAACTCCTTCATTCTTCCATTACAAAAGCTAGAAATTCAACTACTCATTACCCACTCTTTTATGTCCAAAATGACAATACTGGAGCTCAAAAATCAGTACAAAACTTGGGGTAAGAAAGGCTAGACAAGATCAACAACCCAAAGGTAAAAATGTGCTCTAACTTCCATCCTTTCTCTTGTTCCTCATATGGCCGATTTTTCTAGTATTCTTAACACACTTTTCTTCACTTCTACCACCATACACAAATCTTGGTGTGCTCCACAACCCTCCATGGCCAAAAATATAGCAAGACTTTTACCAAAGGTAATCCTTCAAAAGTTGAATTTAAGTGTTTAAATCTTTTTCTCTCTTTAGATCTACACATGTGCTCACTTCCCACCTCTTTTCATAGTGTTGACCAAAATCTTAGAGGAGAAAAATCAACACTTGTGAGCCATAAGGTAAAACTCCACTCTTAAAACATATTTTGAAACCTTAAGCCCTAGATCTTGTTTAAGGAATTTTAAAGACCCTAACCTTACTTCTTTTCCTTCCTAATGTACATGTCCGAATTGGAGTTGAAGTGGTGGGGGTGCTTGGCCAAAAATACAAGGAGGTTAAGGGTGGAGAAAGATCAACTTTAGAGGGTAAGTTACTTAATTAAGTCTTAAGACTTTTAAACTAAGGTTTAAGCTTATGTTTAGTGCAAAATATTACCTAGGCATATTACTAATATAGTTCAAAAAAGACAAGAGGATTCAAGGAGGTTTTGGAGCCTTAAACAAGTAATTTTTACTTAAAACACATTTTTTAATGTTTTAAGGTAACTTATGTTGTAAAACAAATTAAGGCCAAGAATGGGTGTTGTTAGATGGGATGTTTTAACTTGAAAATGTGATTAAAAGCTATGGTAATATGTTTGGCTAAGTTACCTTAATAAATGATGAATTATAATGTCATAAAAATAACTAAAAGGGGTTAAAATGCAAATTTTGGGAGTTGCTGTAAAAATCCGAGAGTGGCGCTGTTATAATTAGTGGTTTACGTCATTTAAGTGTTATATTTGGAGTTTTTAATAAGACCATGAGTTTAGGCAATTTTTAAAAGTTATTTAAGAGTTTTTATGCATTAAAAGTTAAGTATAGGTTTACTATAAAATTTGGTAAAGAAATCTAGTGAGAATGGCTGATTGGTGAGTTTAAAACCACCTAAAAATGTCAAGGAAAAGTACTTACGAATTTAGTGGAAGTTGGATTAATTTTAAGGTTAAAGGTAAGCTTTAAAAGTAATTACAAGCTTAAGTAATATTCTAGGGAACAAATGGACATAAATTGAGTGGTCAAGTATAAATAAATAAAATTTGGTGTGTCAAAATAAATAGGGCCGAAAACTAGGCTTTATTTGGAGATTAGATGAAAAATATAAGTTTTGGTAAGTTTAAGGGCTTAAATGAAAACTCTAAAAAAATTGGGGTCAAATTCGTAATTATGGAAAAGTTATGGTCAAGGCAGTAGGTTGGTGATCAAACTTGACTATACTTAGGGTGTTGACCAAGTTGGATGAGAGAAATGACCAAATTAGGAATTTAATAAAGTTTAGGAATTAAGTGCAAGGTTTTATAAAACTTGTGTGGCCAAAATGTAAAAATCTGGAAGATTGGGCCGAATGGGGAATTAGAAAGAAATTAGGGACTGTTCTGAATTGTGGGAAAAAGTTGAGTGAAAATTGGAATTTAATTAAAGAAGATTATAAGGTATAAGAGTTAAAGGGGTAAATTGTAAAGTTTAGGAGCTAGATAAAAGGTTTATAAAACTAGTGGGGTTGAAAATATAATTTCTGAAAGTTAGGGGCAGAAAGCGACAATAAAAATAGCCTAGGGTCTGTTGGCAAGTTATTAGAATTTTTGGGGTTGATTTTAGAATTAAATTGATTGGATTGTATAACATATAGTTTGAGGATGATTTTGTAAGAATTGTAAAGTAATATGGGTCAAATTGTAAATAAAGAAAAGTTAGAGACTAAGGAAAAATAAACAGTAACAGCAAGGGGGCTGTTCTGTTTTTATAATGTAAGGTTGGAAACCATAAGTTAAAATTGGTTAAGAGTATAAATATTATAACATAAGACATAAAGAGTAAAAATTGTAACATTAGAAAATTAGTGTGCAAGATTTGTAATTAGAAGGAAGGTAAGGGCTGTTGCGTAAAATCAGTAGGTTGGGAGGTAAGATTTAACATATGATTGAGAGTATTATAAGTGTTACACTTATATAAAGTTCAAATGACATTAAAGGTAAAGATGTATATAAGTAAGAAATTTTATAATTCACTAAAATGATGTGGGACGTGGGTATTTGAGGACTAGTAGAGTTGTAAAATAATATGGGGAAATTAAATAAACCTTAGAGTTCGAAATATATTTTATATAACACCACATGACATTAAGATCATAGGTCTAAATATTGAGAGGTGACGGATAACTCAATATGAAAGAATTAAATGTTACACATGAGACGGTAAGGTATATATTATACAATGAGTTTTATAGTTCATATAAACTGTGAATATGTGAGGTGTAAGTAATTATGTCATATGGTGTAGTAATTGCAGAGAAGGATAAAGTATGATATAAGGTGGAGGATTTAATTACACAACATTAGGTATAACAACTAATGTCGAATTGTAAAGAGTTGAACAAACAAATGAATTATATGATTCAATGATTATAATAGGGATTATATAGATTCGTTTACTTGAATACATTGACCGAGTCAACCCGAATTGACCAAGTCAACTTAATTGACCAAAGAGGGGTAAGTTGACCAACTCACAATCTAAAGGAGAGTTTAAAGTCTAATAAACTATACGGTCAACTATAACATGTAGTAATAAACTATATTATTAAATATATAAGAGTAATAACCTATGAGTAGGAGGGATGTTATACGAGTTAAACCTCACGCGCAGTAAACTAATAATACTGCATGTCATTACAACCTAAATAAAGTATGGTTTAAGCTAATCCCGAATATACTTGAAAACCCGAGTAATAACGATAACCGGCCAAGGGGTTAATCACGGGGTTAAACACCGAGGGGATTCGTAGTTATTGGAATACCGAATTGGTTTGGATTACATGAATTAGTACTTAGCGGTATATTCCAGAGATACGAGCTACAGAGAGTATAGTGGGCGAGCATGATACTTCACGCTAGCATTGTTCATCGGTGTAAGGTATGTTATTGTGTGATCAGATTGTGCCTAAGGATTTCCTCGGGTTCGGATGTGTGAAATGTTTGACAAGAGGATATGTATGCTCGTAAGTAAATGTGTTATATGACTTATCTGTCGAATACGTGCGCCATTATTTTGTACATGATAGTCATTCGAACTGAGAAAGACCGAACACACACACACACACACACACACACACCACACACCACACACACACAACACACACACACACACACACAACACACACACACACAACACACACACACACACACACACACCACACAACACCACACCAACACACACACACACACACACACACACACACACACACACACACACACCCACACACACACCCACACACACACACCACACACACCACCACACACACACACACACCACCCCACACACACCACCCACACACACACACCACACACCCACACACACACCCAACACCACACACACACACACACACACACACACACACACACACCACACCCCACACACACACACACCACACACACACACACACACACACACCACACACACACACACACACACCACACACACACAACACACACACACACACCAACCACACACACCCACACACAACAACACACACCACACAACCACACACACACACAACCACAACACACACCACACACACACACACCCCACACACACACACACACACACACACACACACACACACACACACACACACCACACACACACACACCACACACACACACACACACACACACACATATCTTAAAATAAGATATGAGTAATGATAGAGAACATCACTCATGGAAGGATAATCATAATTGAATTATCGTAAGATAACTTAAGAAGAGACGGGAATATCGCTCTCAAGAGGAAACAAACTCAAGTACGGAAATAGACTAGATGACATCTAGGTATACATTAAAGACCAAATACATTCGAGGGATAACCTAAGATTGAATCTTAGGCATTTAGATTAAGAGAACTTAATCAATTCAGTGAGAGGTTGGTTGTGGTAAGAGTTATTGAATATAGTGAAAAATCCATGACCACCTGGTTGCGCATTGTGAACACGAGGGGATGAATGACAACAGGTCCGCTCAAGGAAATTCCAAGTATCGAATGGTTACTTGGTCAGAGACACCGTTGTTGGTAAAACGGGTAATTGTGGCCCAGTAACATTATATCCTACAACTATAAGTAGTGGATTTCCAGCAAATGCAAACTTTGTTGGACGGAGGCACCGCCGCTGGTGTAAGGGCATTTGGGCCCAAAATTTGTAAATTGAGTAAGAGTGTTAAAGTAAAGTGGAAGAGTTAAGAAGTGGAATAAGAAAAGGAATAAGTTCATAATTCGATTACATGTAAGAAAACGAACAACGACCCTAGAGGCCCTGACACGAGAAAGGTTAAACGTAACTCTCGTTGCGTTATTATACCTTCTTACGCATTGATTGATTATATGTGTATGTTGTTGTGTGGAATGAACTATGTGGTTATTGGATGAACTGTTGTTTGAATTAATATCGCATTTTACATTTTATTATATTGTAAAACGGAATAGCATGAAATTGGAATTGCATGTTAACAATTGGGCTAATTAACCTGAGAAGTTTAATGGTTCATGAGGATCATATAGTAGCATGCACAGCAGTTGTTCTGAGCCTTTATGGTCACCAAATTACATGACTGTAGCTGGTGAAGATCGATGTGTGAGTGCGGGACTTTTGGGAGTAGTTAGCAATATACCTGTTATTATACCATGGGATTTTGTTGGACCGTGTATGGTATTAATTAGGTAGACTGCTCATTGTAATTTTGGGATTTGGTATTGTAAACTATATTGCATTATTTCTCTGTCATCACTGTAGGATAACGGATTATGTTTTGTTGGTAAACGCTTCATTACTCACATGGGTGAGTAATGGCGGGTAACACCCAGGTTTAAATTATGATCGGTTTTACAGAGGTAGACCCTCAAGTCCTACCTCAAGTCCTACCTCCTGAACTGCCCCTGCTCCTCTCAGCCTGAGGACAATCAGCTATACGATGGTCAAGGGAGCCTGAAATACCCTGAACTTAAATATAGGGATTAAAATTAATCTCATAAGTATTTAAGGGCCTAATGGTACCCAATTAATACTAGTAAGGAAAAATAAATCCAAAGAAATAAAGAAACGCTTTAAAAGCGGAAAACGCTAAATAAGCGTTAAATAATCATAGGAGGTATGAGACCTCGTTAGAGTATTATATGGATTTTGAAGGTTTAACAAGACCTAAATAATATATGGGAACAAATCCCGAAGAAAACGGATCCTTAAAACGGATTAAAATCACTAACGAACCTTAAAGCGCGTTCTTCGAGGTAACCTGGAAAACGTGTCTTTAAGTGGGTCAAATAGACTCGTAACAATTTTGGTCAACTAAATAATCATTAATAAATATTAGTGAAACTTTAGGACCAATAAAATCAATAAAATGAGAGTTTAGTGAAAACTGTCAAAAACGGGAAGTTGTGGGGTAGAAACATAAATAACACAAACTTATGTGTCCAATATTGCAAAAAGAATTTTAAAACCCATGTGGGTTCTGTATGCTGTCCGATTTTTACCCCATACACACACACACTCTACTCTCCCCTTATTAAATAAAGACAAAAACAATTAAAAACACAAAAGTAACCCTCACTCTCACTTTCTACTCTCTCTCCTCCCTATTCTCTCTCTCTCACATACCCACTCCCTCTCTTTCTCTGATTTTTCCCTCTTCTTCTCCAAGCAACCGATGGCCATGGAAGAATAAGAAAACTCACACAAAAACTCACTTCTCTCCCTTGAAACTCATCAAACCTTCTCCAAAATTGTAAAAACTACACCATTGTGTTCCTCTCACCAAGAGCTACATTCTATCTTTCCAAAATTCTAAAACACCCATTTTCATTTTTATGGGTATACCCCATTTGGAGCTTCAACACCACCATTAGAAGGCCCTCCTTCTCCTTGTTCTTGTAAGGTAAAAATATCTTCAAAAACTCCATCTCTTTCTAGCCTCAAAGGCAAAACGAAATTTGAGCTAAAACTCTTGTGTGCTCCTCTTGTGCCTAGCCGGTTTAGGCATCTTTGAAAGGGTGGAAAGATCATTCTTGAGCTACTCCAAGTGTTTTATAAACCCTTGCAAGGTAATGAAACTCCTAAACCCTAGAATGTACATTAAAGGCTTAAATAAGATTTAGTGTTGGTTTTAGTATTGAAGCATGTATATAAATGTTGGTAGTGTTAGAGGAATTAAGACTACAAGCCGTAGAGAGAGAGAGAAGGAAGGAGAAAGAAGAAGAAAGAAAATCTAGAAGAAAAACAAGGTAAGAATACTCTTTTGTGTACTTGGTATATATATGTATGTAATAGTTTTTGGAAGTTTGAAATGAGTAATGGAATGGTAATGTAGTAGTAGTGTAATGTGTAGGAGAATATAAGTATTTTGAAGCTTTAAAAGATGTGTGAAACTTATTGAAAACAGATTGGGATTGAGTTGTTGAGTGCAGGAAATTTTAAGTGTTGTTTTAGTATTGGTAAATGTGTATGGGAGCTTGTATATTGATGTTGTGTATAAACAGGTGAGATGATGTTAATGTGTGAGAGAAACCATGTGGAGAATGTTAATAATATAGGGGAGACTATGTCAAATTTTATCTAGGAATTTGAGGACTTAAGTGTTCAAGATGAGAAAACAACCTAGGTGGTGACTAGGTGTATGTGGATAGTATAATAGGAGCGTTTAGTAGCTTGTAACAGATTTGGGTGTGGTTTGTTAATGGGTTGCAACTAGGAAGTGAATGGATGTATTTCGGCTTCTAGGAGTGGCATTAGTTGAGGAAGTAATGGAGGAAATAAGAACCCAAAATCTGTAACAAAGTGTATAGAGATACATTGGAGAAGTTAGGAAGAATTAGTGTGGAAGAATTGGTGACAAGAGTGTTGAACTTGGGTATAGGCATTGTAGTGGCTTGGGAATGTATTGGAGGGTAAGATAATACATTGTAGGCTTTGGAAATGGCATTAGGAGATGAGAATATGCATGGGGGAAGTAGGAGCAAAAATCTGTAGCATTGGAGGATGAAAACTGTTGTAAGTGTGGAAGGGAAGTGATGAAATTGAGTAAGTGGATTGATGGATTTAGTAAAGCATTTGGTGGATGAACTAAGGCAATTTGAAGGGCCTAGGTAGTGTTTAAACATGTGAGATTACATGTAAGAAGATTGGAGAAACAATGGTAAAGTATAGGACTGAAAACAGAAGTAAAAATGCAAATACTGGGCCGGACCGAACTTGCGACCGGACTTGCAAGTTCGGTCGAGCCCAGATTTACAAAGATGGGAAAGCTTCTGGAATCGACCGGACTTGCGACCGGACTTGCAAGTTCGGTCGGACCAGAAAAATTCTCCCATCTGTAACCTACTGGAATCGACCGGACTTGCGACTGGACATGCAAGTTCGGTCGGCCAGAAAAATTTCCGTCGAGTAAGCTACTGGAATGGACCGACCTTGCGACCGGACTTGCAAGATCGGTCGGGCTAAAATTTTTCCGTTAAGTAACTTACTGGAATGGACCGACCTTGGGACCGGACTTCCAAGGTCGGTCGGCCCTGGAATTTTCACCCCCGATGTAACCTACTGACTCGGACCGAACTTGCAAGGTCGGTTGCAAGTTCGGTCGGGTCAAAACTTACAAAAAAAAAAAAACTATAAGACTATGGTTAGTATATGTATGTATGTATATGTACCCATCTATACATACGTGCATATATGTGTAAGCAAACCATTGTTAAGTAATTAAAAGTAAGTAAATAAAATGTAAGTATAGGAATGTGAAGACCTAGTAAGTGTGAGTAGGAAGCGTAAGGGTAACCGAATAAAGTTAATGATAGCTAGATTAATTATTCGGTTGTGTGTATATCATAGGATTTGAATTGTGAATACCGGAGGAACGTTGGGATACAAGTACAACGGTGAAAGGTATGATTTCTTCGTGCCCTGTATCCTAATCTGGTTACCCCGATTTGTGTGCTTATTTGACCACCTAAATAAGATAAATGCATGAATCAGACTATATTGCACTTACCTGTGCTTGACTTATGTTGTGCTTGATATTTATTGTCTTGACAACTAGTTTGTATAATTCATGAAATATATGAATGATGATGAATGGTATTCGAACCTCGTATTGTACTTGTGTAATGTATTGTACCTCGTATGTATGTGTATATGTGTATTGTATTATTGTGGCTTGGATGTTGACTTGTGCTAATTCCTAACTATCTAACTCCTAACTTAAGTGAGTAAATTGGAATGAGTACAAGTCCGATATAGCTTCGGCCACGCGTGAGGATGCGGAGTCACAAGAGGTTGGCTGCAATTTCTGACTCTTAAACTGGTCCGCGGCCCAAATCCCTTAAATGGGTAGCATCCCGGATTGGTGAGTCAAGTAAATCCCGGAGGTGGGACGGTGTAGTCCCCAGGGCCGGAGGTCCCGACGACTTAACTTGAGTAAGAGTAAGAGTAAGTAAGTATGGATCCGTAAGTATGTATGAGTATGTATGCGTATGTATGAAGTAACGAGTAAAAGAGTAATCTCCACCCGATTAACCCGGGTGGACAATGAAGCTAACAAGAATGTGTATTGTGTATGTAATGTATATGTGTAATTCGGAAGAAGGTAAGTAGTATTGAATGGTTTATTGTATTCTTGTATGTAATGAAGTATTGTATGTGTATGTTGCGTAAGTATTATATTATGTAAGAGCATGTATGCATGTATGTTTGTATGAAATCAACCGCATGTATCGACCAAGTGGTCGGCGTACCCTCACTAGTACGCGGGGTATGCGGTTATCATGCTCGGCGAAAGCTGACCCCTTCGGGGGACATTTTTTAGTGTGCAGGTACCCGAAGCGAATATGGTCAAGGAAGAGACCGGAGGCACACCCTTGTAATTAGGAGTAAGTAGTTTGTGAGGAACGGGTAGTAAGTAGTCTCGTAGTGAGTACGTATGAACTTTGAAGAGGTAGTATATTGTATAAGGATCTTAGTAAACTCGGTATGTGGATTATATTGTATGGTATTTGAAGTATTGTATCGAATGGAAGAATGTGCATGTATTGGTATATGGAATATATATGGTAGTATGTAATACTCGGGATTCCGGTCCATCAGACCGATGCTGTATGTAGTAGTAGTAGCCTTGTTAGCCACGTGGGTGGCTAACGGCATTGTATCACCCATGTATGTAAGTAATATCCGCTGCGTATCTGATGTGTAAGGAGATTGGACGGTAAGCATGTATTAATGGTAGGGGTGTTACAAAAAGTGGTATCATGATGACTGGAAATACCGAGTTTAGGAAATACCGAGTTAGGAATTAGAAGCTTAGGGCTAAGGGCTGAGTGTTAGCATTAGAGATATGCTAGTTAGGAACTACCGGTGAGTACCGGATACCTACAATACCAGTCCCGCCCGCCGCAAACCCCACTGTAACTTGGGAAAGGACGCCAGAGAGAAGAAAAGTCTTCTCATACTCGGGGAAACCCGATCTGGCAGTGGTGAATCAATCACAGTAAACAAGAACCGACATGTAGTGGATTCCAAGAACTGGAAGTCCCGGAGATAGTTCCCGGTTGAACCACAACCCGCACGTAATAGCGGTAGAATGACACTCCAACCACGAGGAGGCTATAACTTGCAACAGCATGGGGCGACCTGCTTAGCAGTCGCGAAACCTAGCTAGTCAACCAACAGCAGGACAGAAGCACTAACCGTGCAACGGAATGAAAAAGGGAGCAGTAACGGAACCCGAGACACAAGTCTACGGGATAGTAATACTTGAATAATACCACAACGGTATGCTAGCCGACTAAGGACATAGTCGGAAGCGGTTAACTCCAAATTACAACGCCACTAAGGTTGCAATACCTGGCCAATATAGCTCAGACAACTACAATAACAACCATGAGATATAATCCAATAGGACTACAAGAGTAGTGCCTAAACAAGGAAGACTCAGTGACCACAGATGTGTGGGAACGAGCCACAAGGAACGACACTAAACCAAATAGAGGGAATCTCCAAGGATTGGAGGAGTACCCAGATCTACGACAGCCATGTCTAGACCACCAAGAAGCTACCTAAAGGAGCGAGTGTACCAATTATAGATCAATAAGATTGAGGGAAGCGTCAACGAGACTAACAAACACAAATGGAAACCATACCGAGATTGGCATAGGATTATCCAAAAACCACCGATACCACGCACTTGCCAAGGCAAGTGCAGTAAAGCAGAGATAGTAAAGGAACACTAACACGTCACAAGTACATAGTAATGTACGGTGACTGTAACAAAACAACCACAGGATCACACATCTAACAACCAGACGTATGGAACCTCGGAAAGGCCTAACGGCCCGACCACTGTATTTAGAACGTACCAGTCAGCGAGAGGCTAGACTTGGTCAAGACCTCGAACGTGGCTATGCCATGTGAGATTTCTTTTAATACCGAACCATTGTTTTAAAACCCAAAATTTTCTTTTCAAAACCACAACCCTCTTTTAAAAACCTTGGATTTTAAAACCAGACCAACAGCATTATGGTGAGTATCATAGGATGATACAAGAGGAGTTGGCAACAGAATACTTCACCTAGGCGTGTGACGAACACTACGAGTATACCCGTTACGGGATGTGGGACAACCGCACTCCGAAGGAGCTTGCGGGCCCGACATATAGTTGGGTAAGTGGTAACGTATCAATATGGTACCCCACGTATGTATACATGTAGTGTGCGACACACGGGAAGTAGTCAACTCCATTCTACGGACCATGAGTGAGTTCAATCAGAACAGCTGGACACCTCAGACGATCAAGTATCAAGGAACTCAGGGAATCCATCTGAAGATGAGGAATAAGAACTAGGAAGTGCAAAAAGCACAGACTAATAAGTATAGACATTGGATATGTCTCAAATAACCCAAGCAACTACCTGACAGCTGGATGGAATACCCAGCCTAAACACATTAAGGCGAATGCCTAACGTGAACCTAACAATGCTCAACCAACGGGGCGGAATTCCCAAGAGCAACCACAAGATTACCACAAGTATAATCCATCATTGGAAAAGAATGTAAACCTAGTCAAGAACACTAGGAGAAGGTGTAAACGGTCTACCCAACGACGGGAGACGCTATAAACCAAAAGGGAAAAACTCAAGTACAACACCACAAGAAGGTACAGTGGACAACATGTCATCAACATTAGCCGGATGTAACGGCATGCTTCAACAGCACTCAGGAGCAATCCTTGAAGGGTGTCTGCATTGCAACAGCCGAACAACAGCGACATGATAAAAGCACGAAAGTTAGAACGAACACTCGGTTAGGACCCAAAGGGATTTCACTTAACAGGAAATGCCCTAAATTACTGAGAGGCACCTATTAACACCAGATTGCCTAAAGGGTCTCCTATGAACGGAAGCGTGATGTCACGACTTACCATGGAGCCCAATAATATCTCAACCTACGACGGTATACATGGAGTGGAAACATGTATAAGCAGCTTGCAAGGGGCATAGCTTGTAGCAATACGGCCCAGAAGCCGTAAACCAAATACGTTATACGAACTCAAACGGTTGCAAAACCCACACCATGGGTAACAAGACTTGCAAGAGGGATTGCCTCATACGACAAGAAATCAACAACTGGACCATAAATTCAAACCCAACATCCTGAGTGGCTTGGAGTAATGGCCAACTCAATGTCACTGTCACTAGAGCATCAGCCTAGTATACAGTTGACGGAGTTCTTAATTACTGCCATGCCTTCTATAGCAGTGGTAGCACAGGGGCATAAGAATCATGATAATGCCATCATTGGCCTAGTCCACACTTGGATACTACGAGAAACCCAAGGGAAGGTAGCCCTCGTCAACCGAAGATCACAAATGCGGTGATGATGTGAACCCTTAGAAAAGGCTTCCACTTACTATAACAATAAACCACGCAATAGATATTGTCAAGGGGCGATGGAAAAAGGAAATGAGATTTTCCAAACCATCACGACTTAAGGAGTAAGCATACTCCATATGCACTCAAGCATGTGGTGAATCGTTGTATAAACACCAATATAATAACCTTGTCATGAGACCTATGAGTGGAGACAACCCCTCAACAAGAAATTTCACTTGTCAGTGATAGAATACCCTCCAATTGGAGAACGGGACCAGGAAACCCTTGAAGTTTCATGGGATGTCCTAGTAATATACATACAAGCAAAACTACACAGCCAGAGCCTAAACCAATGCTCAGCACTGAAAGGCGATAATTATCAAAGCAATTAATGTGAACACACATTGAACACCATGAATGACTAACGCTCAAGAGAGCTTATGACCCGATGAGTTATCTCATCCTTGGTCAACCAAGATACTTGGTAAATTGTATCACAAATGATGATAGAATGTGAGGTAAGTTAACCTACACATAAAACCTAAGTGGAATAAGACATCTCCACATTGGGAAGATAATAAGATTGCCGTATGCTACGACAACCGTCATACACACAAACACAGGGAACTCCTAGTGTATTTACACCATAAGGAAATGGTGCCAAGGACAATGTCACTAAGTAAAAAGGAACTATCACAGTAACAGAAACAGTAAAAGCAATGTTGTACAATGAGTAAGAATACGGTGCGCAACAGACGACCGCTATGAGGGAGTAGTTAAACAATAACACGGAGTATAAGTATGAGATGACACACAGAAATATTCTTTCCTATCACATAAGTGACTTACTGTCAAGCGTTTACGCCTCTGCACTCTGTATGACTGAGTGTTTTGGTATTGCACTTGTGCAGCTAGTGATCTAATGGGATGGCTAGGGGTATGGAGAATCTAAACCGTAGTAAATCCTTCTTTTCACCAACAGACATGGCAAGCCAATTAAGCAAGCTTAGCAACAACCGTGCGGCCTAAGGCCAAAGAAGCACGAAAAGTGCGAAACACACTAACAATCACAGATGTGAATTCCAATGGAATAAAAGGTGAAGAGAGACTTAAGGAAGTCACTAGGACCAACGCATATCAATGCAAGGTCATACAAGTAAAGAACACTTGTACTGAACCAGGAGAACTAGTATAATTCAGAAGCTATTGACAACAGAGGAAGTACTACAACTAAGTAGTGACTTAACCTCGCCCGACAATAAGTCGGAAGAGCTTAATGAATAATCGTGGAAGCATAAATAGCATATGCAGTAGATTACCAGAGAGCTGGTTATAAATCTTAACGCGTTGAGTTCAAACACGGTAAAAGAATACCGCAGTTGTTTAGTAAACCTTATTCCCATAATAGACGGATGAGAAGGTAATGTATAGCACATTAAGGATAACAAGAAGGGTGAATAACCCAAATTATCAGGGTCGCGCAGCAGAAGCTAGTGGACCCTAGCTAGGAGATTAATGTACCTAGTGAGCATAATACAATGGCTATTAATGTCTTGAAGCCGATTAGGCTAGAATCGAATTAAATATGAGCTAAATAAACTCATATAGGAACTCTTAGTGCAAAGACTAAACCATTGGTATGGTTAAGACCCTTTGACCAGAGCATAGTACATAGCATACTGTAGTGAAGCTAAACGCTTCGGATTGCCCGAATTAAATAACCAATGTTAATATTAACATATGGGTGATTACGTGGGCGTAATCTCTTTTAAGGGGGGTAGAGCGAAAACCGCTTAATGTAAGTTTTGTGAATAAAACACATAAACCATAATGTTCGTAGCACAAATGAGAACCAAATTGATGATTGATACTATGTTAAACAAACATAAGTACCCATTCATATTGTAATTATGGTAATTAGGCATTAGACATGCAAATACCATAGGAGGAGTATACCCATCTTGTAACACCAATGTAAGAGTATTAGTAAAAGAAAAGTAATGAGTAGTGGACGGAGCTCCACAAGTATTGTAACCTTTGAAGAAGTAGTACGAAATGAATGAGGATAGTAGATGAATGAAGTTTATGAGTAGTGGAATCGTAAGTAAAATATTTGAAACAATTGAAGACAACTAAATCTTATAAATGTAGTATTCCTTAGTTAGAATATAGGAGATGATGGTGAGTAATGGATGGAAGTAGTGAAGGTTGATGAAATGAGCATTAGGATTAAACCGTGGAGTAAAGCATTTGGGAAGTAGAGTGAGGATGATTGATGGATTGATTCCATCCTTTGGAGATGTATGAATTCGTAATTACGACTAGAAAGAGTAAAAAGATAGAAAATGAAAACAATTAAATTATTTGTTTGATTGAACCTGATGTGGGAAGTCGAACTTGATCCTGATCAGATCAAGGGAAACCGAACACAAATTCGGGTGGAAAGATAGTTCAACACTGATGCCGATCACATCAGGGTCGAATGATTCTTGAAGCTCCCCTCAAGTGGTCACAAGAATCACACATAGGATAGAAGTAATGAATACAAATTGGAATTTGGAGTTGTATGCTTTAGAAAGATTTCTAATTAGTAGTTGTAAAAGAATTTTCTTAGACTGGAGAGTAAGTAATTGTTGGAAGCTGGTACGGGAGAAGATAGTAGTATATTACGTTGCATTATTCCAAGGGCAGCGGGACATAGAGGGGTCCCGTGTCTAGAGGACCTGAGCGCCTGCGGGATTGGAATGTGTATTGCATCGCTTTGGGGATAACCTTGCATTGTATGTATGTATAAATTGGTAATGAGGAACCGGATGGTCGGTAGTAATGCGGATTGGAGTGATTATTATGCATTAGTATGGTATAGTATGGTATAGTATGTAGGAACCGTGGATAACTGATTTGGGATTAGTAAGGAGGAAGAACGTATGGCTTTGGTATTAGACACGTAAGAATGAGTAAGCATTGTGAACCTATAACCTCGAACAACTTTGAGGACAAAGTTCCTAAGGGGGGTAGATTGAAATACCCCGAACTTAAATATAGGGATTAAAATTAATCTCATAAGTATTTAAGGGCCTAATGGTACCCAATTAATACTAGTAAGGAAAAATAAATCCAAAAGAAATAAAGAAACGCTTTAAAAGCGGAAAACGCTAAATAAGGGTTAAATAACCATAGGAGGTATGAGACCTCGTTAGAGTATTATATGGATTTTGAAGGTTTAACAAGACCTAAATAATATATGGGAACAAATCCCGAAGAAAACGGATCCTTAAAACGGATTAAAATCACTAACGAACCTTAAAGCAAGTTCTTCGAGGTAACCGGGAAAACGTGTCTTTAAGCGGGTCAAATAGACTCGTAACAATTTTGGTCAACTAAATAATCATTAATAAATATTAGTGAAACTTTAGGACCAATAAAATCAATAAAATGAGAGTTTAGTGAAAACTGTCAAAAACGGGAAGTTGTGGGGTAGAAACATAAATAACACAAACTTATGTGTCCAATATTGCAAAAAGAATTTTAAAACCCATGTGGGTTCTGTATGCTGTCCGATTTTACCCCATACACACACACACTCTACTCTCCCCTTATTAACTAAAGACAAAAACAATTAAAAACACAAAAGTAACCCTCACTCTCACTTTCTACTCTCTCTCCTCCCTATTCTCTCTTCTCTCACGTACCCACTCCCTCTCTTTTCTCTGATTTTTCCCTCTTCTTCTCCAAGCAACCGATGGCCATGGAAGAATAAGAAAACTCACACAAAAACTCACTTCTCTCCCTTGAAACTCCATCAAACCTTCTCCAAAAATTGTAAAAACTACACCATTGTGTTCCTCTCACCAAGAGCTACGTTTCTATCTTTACAAAATTCGAAAACACCCATTTTCGTTTTTATAGGTATACCCCATTTGGAGCTTCAACACCACCATTAGAAGGCCCTCCTTCTCCTTGTTCTTGTAAGGTAAAAATATCTTCAAAAACTCCATCTCTTTCTAGCCTCAAAGGCAAAACGAAATTTGAGCTAAAACTCTTGTGTGCTCCTCTTGGCCCATCCGGTTTAGGCATCTTTGAAAGGGTGGAAAGATCATTCTTGAGCTACTCCAAGTGTTTTATAAACCCTTGCAAGGTAATGAAACTCCTAAACCCTAGAATGTACATTAAAGGCTTAAATAAGATTTAGTGTTGGTTTTAGTATTGAAGCATGTATATAAATGTTGGTAGTGTTAGAGGAATTGAGACTACAAACCGGTAGAGAGAGAGAGAGAAGGAAGGAGAAAGAAGAAGAAAGAAAATCTAGAAGAGAAACAAGGTAAGAATACTCTTTTGTGTAACTTGGTATATATATGTATGTAACAGTTTTTGGAAGTTTGAAATGAGTAATGGAATGGTAATGTAGTAGTAGTGTAATGTGTAGGAGAATATAAGTATTTTGAAGCTTTAAAAGATGTGTGAAACTTATTGAAAACAGATTGGGATTGAGTTGTTGAGTGCAGGAAATTTTAAGTGTTGTTTTAGTATTGGTAAATGTGTATGGGAGCTTGTATATTGATGTTGTGTATAAACAGGTGAGATGATGTTAATGTGTGAGAGAAACCATGTGGAGAATGTTAATAATATAGGGGAGACTATGTCAAATTTTATCTAGGAATTTGAGGACTTAAGTGTTCAAGATGAGAAAACAACCTAGGTGGTGACTAGGTGTATGTGGATAGTATAATAGGAGCGTTTAGTAGCTTGTAACAGATTTGGGTGTGGTTTGTTAATGGGTTGCAACTAGGAAGTGAATGGATGTATTTCGGCTTCTAGGAGTGGCATTAGTTGAGGAAGTAATGGAGGAAATAAGAACCCAAAATCTGTAACAAAGTGTATAGAGATACATTGGAGAAGTTAGGAAGAATTAGTGTGGAAGAATTGGTGACAAGAGTGTTGAACTTGGGTATAGGTATTGTAGTGGCTTGGGAATGTATTGGAGGGTAAGATAATACATTGTAGGCTTTGGAAATGGCATTAGGAGATGAGAATATGCATGGGGGAAGTAGGAGCAAAAATCTGTAGCATTGGAGGATGAAAAACTGTTATAAGTGTGGAAGGGAAGTGATGAAATTGAGTAAGTGGATTGATGGATTTAGTAAAGCATTTGGTGGATGAACTAAGGCAATATGAAGGGCCTAGGTAGTGTTTAAACATGTGAGATTACATGTAAGAAGATTGGAGAAACAATGGGTAAAGTATGGGACTGAAAACAGAAGTAAAAATGCAAATACTGGGCCGGACCGAACTTGCGACCGGACTTGCAAGTTCGGTCGAGCCCAGATTTACAAAGACGGGAAAGCTTCTGGAATTGACCGGACTTGCGACCGGACTTGCAAGTTCGGTCGGACCAGAAAAGTTCTCCCGTCTGTAACCTACTGGAATCGATCGGACTTGCGACCAGACATGCAAGTTCGGTCGGCCAGAAAAATTTCCGTCAAGTAAGCTACTGGAATGGACCGACCTTGCGACCGGACTTGCAAGGTCGGTCGGGCTAAAATTTTTCCGTTAAGTAACTTACTGGAATGGACCGACCTTGGGACCGGACTTGCAAGGTCGGTCGGCCCTGGAATTTTCACCCGATGTAACCTACTGACTCGGACCGAACTTGCAAGGTCGGTCGCAAGTTCGGTCGGGTCAAAACTTACAAAAAAAAAACTATAAGACTATGGTTAGTATATGTATGTATGTATATGTATACCCATCTATACATACGTGCATATATGTGTAAGCAAACCATTGTTAAGTAATTAAAAGTAAGTAAATAAAATGTAAGTATAGGAATGTGTAGACCTAGTAAGTGTGAGTAGGAAGCGTAAGGGTAACCGAATAAAGTTAATGATAGCTAGATTAATTATTCGGTTGTGTGTATATCATAGGATTTGAATTGTGAATACCGGAGGAACGTTGGGATACAAGTACAACGGTGAAAGGTATGATTTCTTCATGCCCTGTATCCTAATCGGGTTACCCCGATTTGTGTGCTTATTTGACCACCTAAATAAGATAAATGCATGAATCGGACTATATTGCACTTACCTGTGCTTGACTTATGTTGTGCTTGATATTTATTGTCTTGAGCACTAGTTTGTATAATTCATGAAATATATATGATGATGATGAATGGTATTCGAACCTCGTATTGTACTTGTGTAATGTATTGTACCTCGTATGTATGTGTATATGTGTATTGTATTATTGTGGCTTGGATGTTGACTTGTGCTAATTCCTAACTATCTAACTCCTAACTTAAGTGAGTAAATTAGAATGAGTACAAGTCCGATATAGCTTCGGCCACGCGTGAGGATGCGGAGTCACAAGAGGTTGGCTGCAATTCTTGACTCTTAAACTGGTCCACAGCCCAAATCCCTTAAATGGGTAGCATCCCGGATTAGTGAGTCAAGTAAATCCCGGAGGTGGGACAGTGTAGTCCCCAGGGCTGGAGGTCCCGACGACTTAACTTGAGTAAGAGTAAGAGTAAGTAAGTATGGATCCGTAAATATGTATGAGTATGTATGCGTATGTATGAAGTAACGAGTAAAAGAGTAATCTCCACCCGATTAACCTGGGTGGACCAATGAAGCTAACAAGAATTGTATATTGTGTATGTAATGTATATGTATAATTCGGAAAAAGGTAAGTATGCATTGAATGTTTTATGTTCTACTTCTTGTATGTAATGAAGTATCTGTATGTGTGTATGTCTTGCGTAACGTATTACAATATTATGTATAAAAGCATGTATGCATGTATGTTTGAATGAAATCAACCGCATGTATACAACCAAGTGGTCGGCGTACCCTCACTAGTACGCGGGGTATGCGGTTATCATGCTCGGCGAAAGCTGACCCCTTCGGGGGACATTTTAGTGTGTGGTACCCGAAGCGAATATGGTCAAGGAAGAGACCGGAGGCACACCCTTGTAATTAGGAGTAAGTAGTTTGTGAGGAACGGGTAGTAAGTAGTCTCGTAGTGAGTACGTATGTACTTTGAAGAGGTAGTATACTTGTATAAGGATCTTAGTAAACTCGGTATGTGGATTATATTGTATGGTATTTGAAGTATTGTATCGAATGGAAGAATGTGGCATGTATTGGTATATGGAATATATATGGTAGGTATGTAATACTCGGGATTCCGGTCCATCAGACCGATGCTGTATGTAGTAGCAGTAGCCTTGTTAGTCACGTGGGTGACTAACGGCATTGTATCACCCTCATTATGTAAGTATCTATCCGCTGCGTATATCTGATGTGTAAGGAGATTGGACGGTAAGCACAGCATTAATGGTAGGGGTGTTACAGAGCCACACTTGAAGCAAGTTCCCGACTTCTTGTAGCACTCGCGCTCGCGATGAAACTTGCCATAAGCATCACACTTCACAACAGCGGATGATGTAACACCCCTACTCTAAAATCCGGTTTAACTAGCGCGCCTAACATAATGATCAGTCGTTCACAATGGTAATTAAAAGACGTACACAAAATAAACCAGGTGTTACCCGCCGTTTCCCGCCCATGCGAGTAACGAAGCGTGTACCAACTATCCAATCTACACTACCGCTGTGATGACAGAGATTTAATACAACTAAAATTACAAACTGAATAAATTCTAAAAGAACAGTGAGCCATCTATCTATCCAAATACCATAATGTTTGAAAAACAGTAAACGTAAGTAACCGTGTTGCATGTAGGCAGACTGTCGACTATCCCAAACTCCCGCGCTCGTGTTCGAACTTAATCCGCTCCAATCCTGAAAGTGGGGGCCGTATAGGCTCAGCCAACGCTGAGCACGAACTATATAACCTTCATGAACCCTAAGACTACTCAAGTTATTTAGCCCAATTGTTAACATGCTATTCCAATTTCATGCTGTACCATTTTCATTTACAGTAACAGTATAACAATAATCATCACACATATAAGTTCATACAATTAATCCATACAATCACCATACCAATCCACAACAAGTAATAAGCAAGTATATAAACAACATCAATTAACGGTGCGAGAGTTACACTCTCTTGAACAATCCTGTTATGCGGCCTTGAGGCATTCTTGTTTCGTTGTTCAGGGTTAAGAATATTTCCTTAAATCATTTCATAACTTTTACTGAGTTTGTTCAATTAAGGTGGGCGTCATGTTAGGACAACCCGTATAAACTTCCTCTTCAGGAGCAGTCGCTCTGATGCACTTTAATAGTGCGGTTTGTTAGGAGTCCGCAGAGGCCTGACGGCCGGAGCCATTGCACCAACAGTAGTGCCCTCTGACCAACGATCGTATCCGGCTCGCTGGAGTTTCCATAGCGAGAGAACCCTATCCGGTCATTCCCTCTCTTCGGTGATCACCCATGCGCAACCATGTAGTCCGTGACTACCCTGGATTTATCCTCATCTTAATCATTTACTTCATGCCACCATGTGATTTGGTCCGTGACCTTAACCTGAGATTTATGCTTAGGTTATGCGGAGTATATTCTCCATGTGAGGACCTTTAAGGTCGTTAACTTTCGCCTAGACGTCGCCTAGGCTACGTTCATCTTTAGGTACGTATAATAATATTACAGTCATTTCCTTTTTACCATTTCCACGTTGTCAACCATGATCTGATCCGAGTTTACGTATATGATTTCCAAACTGTAACCATCGCGCACAATAAAGATCGCGAAAACAATAAACATTTAATTCCACAATCACAACATATAGCAAGCACATCACTCTTGTCATACAATCACACAAGCCAGAACCCAAGGAAGCCCTCAGGAATACTCGGACCACATAGAACGTACCGTACACTGATGTAATGCTAGCGTGCGGGGCCACGCTCACCCTCTAATCCTTTGTAATTCGACACTCGCAACCCGGTCTACTGGAAATGTAGTATCTCATTAGTATTTACATCCCGAACCTACCTCACCATATCAAGATAAGTTCCAACCTCTATCCCGTAATAAATTATCAGTTGGTTATTCGTTCAACTTGATTTTCCGTTACCCTTGGGATTTAGATATTATTGTATGTTACAGTTTGCGAGTACGCATCATTCGGTAATTTGACAATGTTTTCTCACTGAGAATTAAATCATTTGATAACTTACACATTACCGGGTTGTTTACGCGTATGTATACATTTTTTTGTATACGTATTTGCATGGAGTTTAATTCTCTGATTATGCATATCGTTTACGCTCCCGTTCTCACGTGGGGCATAGTTGTTAATCACGTATGCATGCGTTTAATATATAGTTGCTGCTGTATTTATTTTAATCATGTTGCGTTTGTATTTCTAACCATATACCATCGTCCCTGACTAGTCGGTCATATTATATGTTGTCTTTTCCTTAAAAGTCACGTTATACGAATTGTAACGTTTCTCGTAGTGAATCTATTCGTCATTTTAGGTAAACGTTTATGAGGTATGTTTATACTGTAATAATTTTCTTGTGACATATCTCCTTATATCCTAGCATAATGTCATTTATACCATTACAACCTTGTTTTACTTTCCTATTTTTATTTTCGAAATTCACAACCAGCCCACGTAAGTTTTCAGAATTTACATTCCTTCCCATTCCTCTTAATTATTCGCAAAACCAACCCAATTATAATCCTTGTCACACTTCCTCCCTTGTTTAATTATAATCTATGTTTTCCACCTCATAATATTTATACAATATATATATATATAAGTGACGCGCACTTTCGGTACTATATTTGTACATCTTCCGAAAATTACGTTTCTTTTCCCTCTCTTTTTATTTATTTACAAAACCAACCAAGTATTATTCTTGTCACATTTCCACTTCTATTTAATTATAACCTAAGGCTTTCTGATCTTAATATATATATATATACACCACACTTATATATTTACGCTCCAGCCCATTTATATATGCATATGTATTTTTCGGAAATCATTTACCACCCCATAACTTTCTTTTATTCGTAATTCATCCTTCCTTGCTTTATAAACTTACAATCGTAACACTTAACTTTATATTATACATAATGATTATATTTCTAAAAATGCCATAATTTTTCCCTTATCCTAAACCAACCCCTGGGGACCTTAAAACCACGTTATAACCCTTATATTTTCGATAATTCTACCCTAGTCCCATATTGTTCCAAAAATTCCATTTTTCGTTTAAAATTTATTTAATCTTCTATCTAGTTGATTTAAATTTCTAAATTAGTCAAACCTCTTATATAGTCATAGTTGACCATTATATTCCTCCCTTTACCCACATTTCCTTTTTATTTACCAAATGCCCCGCTTTATTTCCTTTCTTTGCATTTAATCCCTTTTACTTTTATAAAATTTATGTTTTATATTTTTAAATTTCCGAATAAATACCTACGGTTTTTAATTGTATTCTATACCCCATAATTTATTAAATTTCGGTTTTTACCCCATATAAGATCCTTTGTTCGTTTAAATGTTTATGAGTTTTATAACTTGTTCAAATCCTATTATGACTTAATACTCTTCACTAATATTTCCCTAAGGTGTTCGTAGATAATCATGTTTGTTATAATTTTAATTAACACCAAAAATCTATAGAATTCTTTTCCTTAATCCAAAATTCAATAATTACGATTTAAGGTTTGAATAAGTAATATACTATGGCTTAAAAAAAATTGCCTTAAATATAGCTCCAAAATATTAGTAAAATGTTCCTAAAAATTCCTCCACTGAAATACCCCAAACCTTAATAAGTTGTTTAAACATTAAATTATGATATAGTAAGACTAAAAAGAGTCTTAGAAACATTAGTAAACAATTTAGTAAATAGTAAATACAATTAATTGCCTAAAGGGCAATAAGGGCAAAATATGCTCTAAGCTTGGGATAATCTTGGTTAAGGCTTATTGAACTTACCAAGACCTTAATTATATATTAATGAGCCTATTAAATCAATTACCAAAGAAAACCAAGCTTGAAAACCAGTTAAAACACAAAATGTGCTTTAAGGAGTCTTAAAGCACGTTTTTGAAAAATTGTCTTGTAAATGAGTTTTGAATGGCTAAATGTCCATCATTACTCTTTAATTAATATGTGTACTACTTAGTATCACATTTGGAAGTTTAAATCAATGAGAAATCAAAAATTTCACTTCTAAGTGCCTTGCTTTTATGAATAGTAACTAAATAAGCTAGTTTGTAACATATGTTAACATAAGCAATTTAATTGATCAATTAAGGCTGGGTAACCCCTATATTATATGGGGGCCGGTTTTTGTATGTGGTGAGTCACCACCCTTGTCAATTAACCAGCAAATAAATAAGTAATTAAGAAAGCACTATTTGCTTTTGGTAACAAATATCTTCAAAAGCAACTACAATCAGTGATTCTCTTCATTCCTTCATTTACTTTTGCTGTCTACGTATCCCATCTCCTTCCTTGCTCTCTTTCACGGTTGAAGCAGCTCACCACCAGACTTCATCTTCAAATCCTTGTAACTCCTAGCTCACTTGGCCAAATCAAAAACTAAGACCACTAATCTCTTAGTCTCATCAAGCTCTTCAACTTGGTCCTTTCAAATCTTCAAGAGCTCCATTTTGGTGCCAAGAGGAATCTCCATGGAAGGAGCTTGAGTTCATCTTTTCACATATTATTGTTCTCCTTTGCTTCAAGGTAAGGAAACTCAAAGAAAAATGATGTTTCCTCCATGTTTTGTGTTGTCCGAAAATTACCTTAAATGGTGTCCTTATATTGCCTTGTTCTAGCTTCATTCCAACCATTCAAGGACTAGGTGGAGTCCTCTCTTGACACATATCCAAACTCTCTTCAAGTTCTAAGGTAAAACGATCACCTAAGTGTTCTAAGACAATATGTGTACTAAGGGTTTATAATGAGATGAAGCACAAAGCTTGTATACTCATTACCTTGCTTGTATATTGTTTAGAAGTTGACAAGCAAGCAAGTGTCCTTACCGACTTCTGAAACAAGAAAGAAGTTGTGAGGAAAAGAGGTAAATATGCTAACCTAAAATAGCTTATAATGCTTTAGGAAAATGAGCTAATATTGCTTGTTGAAACTACCTAAAGAGCCAATGGTAAATGACTCAGTAAAATGTTCTCAAAGAGACTAGTAAAAGGACATATGTGTTGTTGTGTGTATTTGCAGGTCAAAGGCAAATATATTGTGGGAAATTCAGTGTTTAAGATTTAAGCATTTTAAGGGCCTAAGTGCCATGCAATTGAAGTTATGCACTATGTTGTAATGTGGTGTATATTTGGTGAAGTTTTGTGTATAAGAGTGTTCTTGATGGATATTAGTGTTCTGGTGTGTTTAATGGTGTAGACAATGTGTTATGGCTTAGTGATATTCTAGGAGAGTCCATGTCGAAATTTTGGAAATGTCCAAGAAGTTTTAGGTATTTATGTAAGGTTGGGTGAACTGGAAATGTTAGAGAATGACTAAGTGTTTTACAAGAGAAGAAATAATGCTTAAGTGTTGATGGATTTTATAAGAAGATTGAGTAACAAGTTAGATAAGGACCTAGGTGGTTTTAAGATGATATTTTATCATTAGAATATACCTAAGATCATTTGGGAAGTTTATGCATATAATGGGTGTGAAGAACTAATGCAACAAGACTTGAAAAATGCAAGTACGTCAATTCTGTAGCTTGGGTCCGGGACCTAGGTTATGGGTCATGTCCCGGACCAGTATGAAAAACGGGCCGTGAGTTTCTAAGACAATGTGGTCCGGGACTTGGGTCTTGTACAAGGACCCGGACCACCCCCCTTAAATTACCCGAGAGTTTTTGCCTAGAATGGTCCGGGACTTAGGACCTGTATGAAGTCCCGGACCACCCCATTAAAAGAGGCCGAGAGATTTGTTAAGTGTAGGTCCGGGACCTTAGTTGGGGACCAAGTCCCGGACCACTATATAAACTTGGTTCTAGGTTATTAAACGATGTCTAAAGGTGGGGATAAGTTAGAGATGATGTTATAAAGTTATGAAGGTCATGTTAGGAGTGTTATAATGACATTTTAAAAGATGACAAGTCAAAACAAAAGGTGGAAGTAAGATAGCTAGAGATGTGAAGTAGAAATGTTAACAGTGGACTAGTCACTAGTAGAAAAAACATTTTAAATGACGACACTTAAACCACGGTTAAATGAAAAACCGTGGTTTAAAGTTTATAAACCACGGTTTCTAGGGAAACCGTCATTTATAGTACACGCCGGAGAGAATAAACCACGGTTTTTGGAGAACCGTGGTATATAGTATATTTATACACCACGGTTTGTAGGGCAACCGTCATTTATAGTACATGCCGGAGAGAATAAACCACGGTTTTTGGAGAACCGTGGTATATAACCGTCACGCCGGAGAGAATAAACCACGGTTTTTGGAGAACCGTGGTATATAACCGTCACGCCGGAGAGAATAAACCACGGTTCTTTAAGAACCGTGGTATATAACCGTCACGCCGGAGAGAATAAACCATGGTTTTTGAAGAACCGTGGTATATAGTCTGAGCGGGAATTTTAATTTTTGGCCCAAATTAACGCGGCTCTTCTCTTCGGCATGTACTATAAATGACGGTTGCCCTACAAACCGTGGTTTATAAGTAAACAAAGAGAGCCGCGTTAATTTCGGCCGAAAATTAAAATTCCCGCTCAGACTATATACCACGGTTTTTATAGAACCGTGGTATATAACCGTCACGCCGGAGAGAATAAACCACGGTTTTTAAAGAACCGTGGTATATAACCGTCACGCTCGAGAGAATAAACCACGGTTTTTGGAGAACCGTGGTATATAGTCTGAGCGGGAATTTTAATTTTCGGCCCAAATTAACGCGGCTCTCTTGTTCTCTTATATATTTCTCTTACTGTAATTGCAACCCACACTGGCGAACAAGGATTGAACGCACCTCTTCCTCATTCTCTTCACCTCCCGGTAATTTTTACAACCCACGCCGGCGAACATGGAACATGATCTACGCCATCTCTTCAACCTCCCGGTAATTTCGCAAACCATACTAGTGAATAAGGAACATGCTCTATGCCATATCAACCGCACTGTAAATTTGCTACCCATACTGGCGAACAAGAAACATGCTCCTACCTCTCTCATTATCTTGTTTTCATGGTAATTTTTGCAACCCACACTGGCGAACAAGGAACGTGCTCTGCGTCTCATACTCATGTTCACTCATTGTAATTTTTGCAACCCCAGCCGGCGAACAACGAACATGCTCTACGCCGCATCCATTCTCTTCAACCTCACAGTAATTTTGGAACCCACCGGCGAACAAGGAGCATACTGCGCCTCCATTCTTCACTCACGATTTCGCAACCTTAATTCGCAAACAAGGAACATACATAATCTGGCATCTTCATTGTCTTGTATATGCGCTCTGTTGAGATTTCCAGATTGAAGGCGAAGATTTGAAAAATTCATGGACTATAAACCACGGTTTCATGTATAACCGTGGTTTATTCGTTGCTTTTTTCACCTTATATACCACGGTTTTTAGAATAACCGTGGTTTATTCTCTCCGGCGTGACGGTTATATACCACGGTTCCCCAAAAACCATGGTTTATTCTCTCCGGCATGTACTATAAATGACGCTTGCCCTACAAACCGTGGTTTATAACCGTGTTTTTTTTACATTATATACCACGGTTTTTAGAATAACCGTCATATATTACTCACTATAAATGACGGTTTATAGAACCGTGGTTTTTATCTTCATTTAAAACCACGGTTTTGAACCGTGGTATATAATATTTTGGCATTTACGACGGCAGCAAATACCACGGTTTTTAACCGTGGTATATAAGCAAAATAACCGTGGTATATAATGTTTTTTCTACTAGTGAGTGCGTTAATTAACCGACGTTACTGAATGTGTATAGGATTCTCTCAAGGTGGAAACCAGTCGAAGCAAGGGCCAAGGTATGGTTTTCTTGCAGTCTGTTGCCTACCAGTTTACACCGGCTTGTGTGTTGTTTGTTTTCTGTGTGGTTATGACCTTGTAAGACTTAAGTCATGTAATGAGTTTACAGTTGTTCATATTATTATGTAGTTGAGATGTGACTCATTTCCCTTGTGTGTGTGTAACAAGACTTAACCACTTGTATGTGGCCTGTGTATTGTGTTACAATGATGATCTTCTAACAAGTGCTAACGGGGAAGTGAGGAGTCCGGTAGTTCCGGCCACGCGTGTGAGTATGGGAGTCGATGTCATTTACCGGTTCGATTCTCTTTGTATGTTGAGGTTGTTCTCCAATTTGGTTTCAATCTTCCCTTTAGCTTATCCAAGGCTATTTTACTGACTCACGTCGGGCCACAGGGGCATACTATGTTTATTCGGCGTGCTGGGATCACTATATCCGACACACCTTGTGATTAAGCTATCCGTTCAATTTTAAATGACGGTAGCGAGTTATGTAACGAGCTTAGCATGAGTTTGGCAACAACCTCTAGGCTCTCAATGTGATCTAACTTTGTTGGTTCGTCTCCTAAAAGGGATTCGTTCTTGTGTGTTATGTGTGATGTCATTTGCTGTGCAGTACTCTTGCTAATGTATGTATGTTGTTGTTGTGTAAAATGAATGACATGTTATCATGACAAATGGTTGCGCGTATCCCGGTAGCCGATGGGCTGCGCGTTAGCCATACCAGCAAAGGGTTGCTGACCCCCTTTGGGGGCTATGTTTATTTGCAGGATGAGGATCGAAGAAGCGGAGTGGCTTTAGATCTAGGCTGATGTATTACTTGGCTAAATTTTGGATATCGGGCCCGGGATGCGCCTGTGCTCCCGTGGCAATATGTATTTCAGTTATTGACAGTGTACAATGGAAGTTTACAGTGACAGTGTATAATTATGGGTTGTAAGTTAAATACTCGGTTATGTGTATATGTACTTATGGTTTTAGTTCTATGCTCGGGAGTCTGATCATCAGACCGGTACAACTTGTATTTATTCAGCCTTGTTAACCACGTGGGTGGTTGACGGCGTTGTAGCACCAATCGTTTAGTTGTTTAATTTCCGCTGCGATTCCAGTTATTTTTAAGTACGTAGTAGGGGTGTTACAAAAAGTGGTATCAGAGCGAAGTATCGTTCTGATGACTAGAATACCGAGCTTAGGTATATACCGAGTTAGGAAATCTAGCAATAGTTACTAAAGTGAACAGTTATGGATAGGTTAAACACTAACTAAGTGTGGAAATACCTTGGAATCGGGAAGACACTACAACCGTTGGACCGATAAGTGTGTAAGCATATTGCTAATAAATGTTCGTGTGAATTCAGATGTCAGGTAGACCACGTGGTAGAGGCCGCGGACGCGCGGTACTGATGAAACTGGGGACCAGGGAGAGAACCCTGCGGCGCAAGTTATGGCCGACGCTGTTGCGGCCGCCGTAACCCAGATGGTCCCACAGTTAGTAGCTGGCAGCAGGGGCAACAGCCCGGAGTTCAACCACCACCGCCACCGCCAAGAGAGACCAACTGGGTCAAGGCGTTGGCTGATTTAAGACCACCGTCGTTCAGTGGGGAGACCGACCCTGGTAAGCTGGAGGCGTACATCTCTGAGATGGAGACCGCCTACGAGACCTTGAATGTGCCCGAGGAGGTCAAGGTCCGTCTTGCCGCTTACTACTTGAAGGGTTCGGCACAGAGTTGGTGGAAGCTAGTGAGGGAGGGCAGAGTTGCTGACCCGACCTTTCAGTGGAGGGAGTACACGGCTCTGCTGCGAGCGAAGTACTACCCGATACATGTGCAAGAGGCTAAGCGCCTAGAGCTGGACAATCTGAGGCAAGGGGATAAGATGACGGTAGATGAGTACTACTCAGCCTTCATCGGACTTATCCACCTGTTACCGGATCTGGGTTACTCAGACCGAATTCTAGTGAACCGTTTCTACAACGGACTGAGCTACCGCCTACGCTATGGCATGGGGCCTACTGGATATACTACCTTGCAGGTAACGAAACAACAGTGGGATGTGAATAAGTATGTACAATGTGTTAATGTGATTGTGAGTTTATTTTTGCGGGGCATAACTAACACCCTAAATAATAGGAGTGCTATCATGCCGCTGCTATAGTAGAGATCACCGTCCGTCGAGGGACGAGGAAAATGCACTTAAGCGCAAGGCCACGAGCGAGGGTCAAAGCACGCAAGGGTTTGGGGGTGGAAAGAAGAAAAAGCCATACCCTCAGCCCCAGAAAGGACAGCAACAGGGTGGCAAGGGCCAGGCCCAGACCACCACTGCTGAGGAGCCGTTGCAGCTCACCACCTATGCATATGCGGCTAAGCCCCTGCGCTCTCAGCCATTCAAGGGTAACCAATTAATTCTGAATAATGAGTTTAAGTGTGTGATGTTAAAATGTGAAGTGTGTACTGAATGTGTGATGTGTTAGCAGCTAGCACGGGCTCTGGACCGGAGCGCCACTATTACTGTAAGTGGTGCAACGGAGACCACCCCGGCAAGGACTGCAAGGGAAACGATGTGCAGTGCAGATTCTGCAAGAAGATGGGGCATCGTGACTACGAGTGCTTCCAAACCCGAATGGCAGAAACTACAAGCCTAGGGGACAGTGGAAGGGTAAGGCAGCTGCGATTACCGAAGGCCCGAAGCCGGCTAATCAGCCACCCACCGACCAGAGGTATACTGATGCCCAGAAAGGGAAGGGATCGGGATCCAGCAAGGCCGCCCTGAATGTGGTGGACCGGTCTGAGGCACCAGGACCCTCTTCTAGACCAGGTACCGCCTAAACCGTTAAATGGAATAAGTGATTGTATACCGCATTACATGCATGCGTGTTAGTGAGTCTAAGTGTTCTACCATGTGAGTAAAGAATTAAAGTATAATGTGAAAGTCACCTAAGTTAGGTAATTTGAAAACGTAGGAACCTTCAATATTTGCTATCCAATCCCACCCGCACCAAACCCTGAAGAAACCACCATCAACATCACCGACTTTCCAATGGAGCAATGTCAGGTCATCCAGCCAGGTATGATACTCTTAAATGGATACCTGACACCGGAAGCACAAATCCACATCATCCGACGATGCGACGAACTGGGAACAGCACCCGGAGGTTTCTACACACCCGAATACCCGAGTGGGTCAAAAATGAAATTGAAGATGATGTGCATGGGTAAGGACTGGAATCCTTACACCAAGTCATATCAAGACAAGCGAGCTGAGGATGGAGTAACTGTACCAAGTATACCTGAGGAGTTCCTTGCGGCCGTTAACCACGCCGTGGGAATTGCTCAGCATGTTGAATCTGATTCAATACCAAGTGTGAAAGCCGATCTATGTATTGTGAACTTCTACCAGAAAGGAGGACGTTTAGGTTTACACCAAGACAAGGACGAGTCACCCGAGTCTCTAAGTAAGGGAGTACCCGTGGTGTCTTGGTCCATTGGTGATACCGCAGTGTTTATGTACGGCGAGCAGAAGCGTGGTGATCTCGCAAAGAAGCTGATATTGAAATCAGGAGATGTGTTAATCATGGGTGGGCAGTCAAGGATGTTATACCACGGTATCAAGAAGATCAAACTGAATACCGCACCTTCGACAGTGATCAATGCCACACACATGAAACCCGGACGTTTGAATTTGACCTTCAGACAGTTTTAGCCCTGTGTAATATTGTAATGTGTTAAACCAGTGTATGTTGGGGATGTGTTATGTGTTAATTATATCATCAGTGTAAACCAACTAGTGGTGTAAAGGGAATGTTAATGAATAAAGTGGAGTTGTTTGAAATGTGTGAACCGTGTTGTTACTATATACTTATAAGTTTGCCAATTAATCAGGCTGTGCACTCGGAACGGGAGGTATACTGAGTGTCTGCAATGAAGCAGAGAAGCCGGCATAAGCGGCACAATCCTCACCGGTACCTTCCCAGTTAATGGTGTGGATGCATCGATCTTGTTCGACTCCGGAGCCTCACATACGTTCATTTCGCTATCTTTTGCGAAGAGGCTGGGGTTAGACGGTGAAGAGATGCCTGACTTCCTAGTCACTCTCCCGTCGAAAGAGCGGATCAGGTGTGCCCGCTACCACCGAGGTGTTGTTGTACGAATCAGAGATGAGGAGTTTCCAATCGACTTGATAGAATTCGATGGACTTGGTTTTGATGTGATTATCGGGATGAACTGGTTGGAGCGGTACAAGGGCAGAATCCTGTGTGCCGAGCATCGACTGCTTCTTCGGAGTCCGTCTGGGGTTACTATATCATACCGCCAGAGGCCCAGGAGCCTTCGACTCAGATCATCACCGCCATGGCTATGTATCATGAACTACGACGAGGGAATGATGTATACCTCTGCTATGTCCAGGACATAGAGAGAGACCCAGAGTTTAGCCCAGATGTGCCGGGTAGTGTCGGAGTTTCCTGATGTATTCCCAAAGGAACTGTCGGGCATGCCGCCAGCACGGGAAATTGAGTTTGAGATTGATTTGGTTCCGGGCACCGGACCAATAGCGAAGGCGCCCTATCGTATGGCTCCAGCAGAGATGACGGAGCTCAAGGAGCAGCTGAGAGACCTACTTGACAAGGGATTTATCCGCCCTAGCGTTTCACCATGGGGAGCGCCGGTCCTCTTCGTGAAGAAGAAGGACGGTAGCCTCCGCCTTTGTATTGACTATCGAGAGCTGAATGCAGTTACGGTGAAGAAACCGTTATCCTTTACCGCGCATCGACGACTTGTTTGATCAGTTGAGAGGAGCATCAGTATTCTCCAAGATAGATCTACGATCCGGTTATCATCAGATTGCCGTCAAGGACAGTGATATTGAGAAGACAGCGTTCAGAACCAGATATGGACATTATGAGTTTACGGTTATGCCGTTTGGTTTATCCAATGCACCAGCTAAGTTCATGGACCTAATGAACCGCTTGTTCCAAGATCAGTTGGACAAAGTCAGTAGTAGTCTTCATCGACGACATACTTGTGTATTCGAAATCAAGAGGTGAGCATGAAAGCCACCTGAGAAATGTGTTACAAACGTTGAGAAAGAATCAGTTATATGCGAAATTTTCTAAGTGTGAATTTTGGTTGGACCAAGTTTCCTTTCTTGGTCATGTGATTTCTGAGGCCGGGATCGCTGTTGATCCGGCAAAGATAGATGCAGTGCGCACCTGGCCTAGGCCGAAGACAGTTACCGATATCAGGAGCTTCCTCGGTCTGGCAGGTTATTATAGGAGGTTTGTGAAGGACTTCTCCAGTGTCTCGAAGCCGATGACTTCCTTGATGAAAAAGGATGCTCCATTCGAGTGGACAGACGACTGCGAGAGTTCTTTTCAGAAGCTTAAAGATGCTCTGACATCTGCACCAGTCCTGACTATACCAGACGGTCCAGATGGTTTTGAGGTCTATTGCGACGCATCAGGTAAGGGTATGGGTTGTGTGTTGATGCAACACGGGAAGGTCGTAGCATACGCCTCCCGGCAGCTGAAGAAACACGAAGAGAACTACCCTACTCACGATTTAGAACTGGGTGCCATTGTCTTCGCATGAAGATATGGCGACATCATTTGTACGGGGTAAGCGTGACAATTTATTCCGACCACAAGAGTTTAAAGTACTTGTTCACTCAAAAGGAGTTGAACATGAGACAAAGAAGGTGGGTTGAATTTTGAACGATTATGACATTAACTTGCAATACAAAGAGGGAAAAGCAAATGTGGTAGCTGACGCACTGAGTCGCCGAGCACACTCTCTCCATTCGCTGGTCTCTCATACTACTTGGTTGAAGAGGTGCGGAGTGCTCAGATGACGGATCAGTATATGTTGGAGATTAGACAGAAACTATTGATGGCACATTCGAGGGTCAGAAGTATGACTTCAGACTCCATGACGATGATTTGATTAGGCTTAATGGCCGACTGTGTATTCCGAGGAGTAGCGCTGAACTGAAAGAGCGCATACTGAGTGAATCCCATTGTTCTACGACATCGATTCACCCCGGAGCTTCAAAGATGTATAAGGGTATGAAACGTTATTTTTGGTGGGCTGGCATGAAAAAGGATGTGAATGATTATGTGTTAAGGTGTCTCACTTTTCAGAAGGTCAAGTTTGAGCACCGACGGCCTGGTGGTATGGTGCAGCCAATGCCAGTGCCTGAGTGGAAGTTCCATGACATTTCTATGGACTTCGTAGTAGGGCTTCCGCCTACAAGGGGAGGTCTGAATATGATTTGGGTTTTTGTTGACCGACTGACCAAGGTGGCCCGATTCATTCCGATGAAGGATACCTGGAAAGTGACAAGACTTGCAGAGCTCTTCGACAGAGAAATTGTAAGACATCAGGAGGTGGGTACCGAAAACAATTGTATCTGACAGGGATACCAGGTTCTTATCGAGGTATTGGAGATCCACACGAGAAGCACTAGGTACCGAACTAAAATTGAGTACGGCGTTTCACCCACAGACAGATGGTCAGAGTGAGCGCACCATCCAGACACTTGAGGATATGTTACGTGCATGTGCACTTGACTTTCAGACCAGCTGGATTGATAAGTTACATCTGATTGAGTTTAGCTATAACAACAGTTATCATGCTTCGATCAAGATGTCTCCTTTCCAGGCTTTGTACGGTAGACCATGCCGCACGCCATTGTGCTGGGATGAGTCGAGTGAGACGGTCATTATAGGACCAGAATATCTGGAACAAGTTCAGGCAGAAGTTCGCCAGATCCGGGCTAACATGAAAGCAGCTCAGGATAGACAGAAGTCGTACGCAGATGTACGCAGACGTGACCTAGAGTTCGCCGTGGGCGATCAGGTGTTTCTTAGAGTATCCCCCATGAAGGGAGTGTTTCGTTTTGGCCAGAAAGGCAAGTTGAGCCCCAAATACGTGGGGCCTTATGTTGTGACGGAGCGGATAGGACCGGTAGCTTACCGACTTGATTTACCTGCTGAGCTGGGCAAGGTACATGATGTATTTCATGTGTCCTAGTTGAAGAAATATATGTCTCATCCGTCTCATGTACTTCAGCCTGAAAGGCTAACCTTAGAGCCGACCATGCGATCAGTGGAGACCCCCGTACGGATTCTGGATACTAAGACTCGAGACACTCGCCATAAGTCTGTGAGGCTGGTGAAGGTCCTCTGGTCTAACCAGGACGTCGAGGAGGCCACTTGGGAGCTGAAAGAAAAGATGAAGGCGAAGTACCCATCATTGTTTACTTCTTAGTGTTTATATGTATAGGGTACGGGGTGTACCCCTATTTTAAGGGGGGTAGAGCCGTTTTGGTTATGAGTGTACGGCATGTATTTGAATACATTGTCTATGTCGTTGTTTATGTCATGTTGTCATATTGTTATGTTACAGACCGTTGTGTCTGAGTGATGTTATGTTGTTAGGACCTTGTGTCCGATATTATGTAAGTATGTTGTTGATGTTGTTATGGAAGTATTGTTTCATAAGTGATTCCCATGTTTTAAGATTTAAGATATGTGGGAAGTATGAACTTTGGGGACAAAGTTCTTTTAAGGGGGGTAGATTGAAATACCCCAAACCTTAATAAGTTGTTTAAACATTAAATTATGATATAGTAAGACTAAAAAGAGTCTTAGAAACATTAGTAAACAATTTAGTAAATAGTAAATACAATTAATTGCCTAAAGGGCAATAAGGGCAAAATATGCTCTAAGCTTGGGATAATCTTGGTTAAGGCTTATTGAACTTACCAAGACCTTAATATATATTAATGAGCCTATTAAATCAATTACCAAAGAAAACCAAGCTTGAAAACCAGTTAAAACACAAAATGTGCTTTAAGGAGTCTTAAAGCACGTTTTTGAAAAATTGTCTTGTAAATGAGTTTTGAATGGCTAAATGTCCATCATTACTCTTTAATTAATATGTGTACTACTTAGTATCACATTTGGAAGTTTAAATCAATGAGAAATCAAAAATTTCACTTCTAAGTGCCTTGCTTTTATGAATAGTAACTAAATAAGCTAGTTTGTAACATATGTTAACATAAGCAATTTAATTGATCAATTAAGGCTGGGTAACCCCTTATATATGGGGGCCGGTTTTTGTATGTGGTGAGTCACCACCCTTGTCAATTAACCAGCAAATAAATAAGTAATTAAGAAAGCACTATTTGCTTTTGGTAACAAATATCTTCAAAAGCAACTACAATCAGTGATTCTCTTCATTCCTTCATTTCCTTTTGCTGTCTACGTATCCCATCTCCTTCCTTGCTCTCTTTCACGGTTGAAGCAGCTCACCACCAGACTTCATCTTCAAATCCTTGTAACTCCTAGCTCACTTGGCCAAATCAAAAACTAAGACCACCAATCTCTTAGTCTCATCAAGCTCTTCAACTTGGTCCTTTCAAATCTTCAAGAGCTCCATTTTGGTGCCAAGAGGAATCTCCATGGAAGGAGCTTGAGTTCATCTTTTCACATATTATTGTTCTCCTTTGCTTCAAGGTAAGGAAACTCAAAGAAAAATGATGTTTCCTCCATGTTTTGTGTTGTCCGAAAATTACCTTAAATGGTGTCCTTATATTGCCTTGTTCTAGCTTCATTCCAACCATTCAAGGACTAGGTGGAGTCCTCTCTTGACACATATCCAAACTCTCTTCAAGTTCTAAGGTAAAACGATCACCTAAGTGTTCTAAGACAATATGTGTACTAAGGGTTTATAATGAGATGAAGCACAAAGCTTGTATACTCATTACCTTGCTTGTATATTGTTTAGAAGTTGACAAGCAAGCAAGTGTCCTTATCGACTTCTGAAACAAGAAAGAAGTTGTGAGGAAAAGAGGTAAATATGCTAACCTAAAATAGCTTATAATGCTTTAGGAAAATGAGCTAATATTGCTTGTTGAAACTACCTAAAGAGCCAATGGTAAATGACTCAGTAAAATGTTCTCAAAGAGACTAGTAAAAGGACATATGTGTTGTTGTGTGTATTTGCAGGTCAAAGGCAAATATATTGTGGGAAATTCAGTGTTTAAGATTTAAGCATTTTAAGGGCCTAAGTGCCATGCAATTGAAGTTATGCACTATGTTGTAATGTGGTGTATATTTGGTGAAGTTTTGTGTATAAGAGTGTTCTTGATGGATATTAGTGTTCTGGTGTGTTTAATGGTGTAGACAATGTGTTATGGCTTAGTGATATTCTAGGAGAGTCCATGTCGAAATTTTGGAAATGTCCAAGAAGTTTTAGGTATTTATGTAAGGTTGGGTGAACTGGAAATGTTAGAGAATGATAAGTGTTTTACAAGAGAAGAAATAATGCTTAAGTGTTGATGGATTTTATAAGAAGATTGAGTAACAAGTTAGATAAGGACCTAGGTGAGTTTAAGATGATATTTTATCATTAGAATGTACCTAAGATCATTTGGGAAGTTTATGCATATAATGGGTGTGAAGAACTAATGCAACAAGACTTGAAAAATGCAAGTACGTCAATTCTGTAGCTTGGGTCCGGGACCTAGGTTATGGGTCATGTCCCGGACCAGTATGAAAAACGGGCCGTGAGTTTCTAAGACCATGTGGTCCGGGACTTGGGTCCTGTACAAGGACCCGGACCACCCCCCTTAAATTACCCGAGAGTTTTTGCCTAGAATGGTCCGGGACTTAGGACCTGTATGAAGTCCCGGACCACCCCATTAAAAGAGGCCGAGAGATTTGTTAAGTGTAGGTCCGGGACCTTAGTTGGGGACCAAGTCCCGGACCACTATATAAACTTGGTTCTAGGTTATTAAACGATGTCTAAAGGTGGGGATAAGTTAGAGATGATGTTATAAAGTTATGAAGGTCATGTTAGGAGTGTTATAATGACATTTTAAAAGATGACAAGTCAAAACAAAAGGTGGAAGTAAGATAGCTAGAGATGTGAAGTAGAAATGTTAACAGTGGACTAGTGCGTTAATTAACCGACGTTACTGAATGTGTATAGGATTCTCTCAAGGTGGAAACCAGTCGAAGCAAGGGCCAAGGTATGGTTTTCTTGCAGTCTGTTGGCTACCGGTTTACACCGGCTTGTGTGTTGTTTGTTTTCTGTATGGTTATGACCTTGTAAAACTTAAGTCATGTAATGAGTTTACAGTTGTTCATATTATTATGTTGTTGAGATGTGACTCATTTCCCTTGTGTGTGTGTAACAAGACTTAACCACTTGTATGTGGCCTGTGTATTGTGTTACAATGATGATCTTCTAACAAGTGCTAACGGGGAAGTGAGGAGTCCGGTAGTTCCGGCCACACGTGTGAGTATGGGAGTCGATGTCATTTACCGGTTCGATTCTCTTTGTATGTTGAGGTTGTTCTCCAATTTGGTTTCAATCTTCCCTTTAGCTTATCCAAGGCTATTTTACTGACTCACGTCGGGCCACAGGGGCATACTATGTTTATTCGGCATGCTGGGATCACTATATCCGACACACCTTGTGATTAAGCTATCCGTTCAATTTTAAATGACGGTAGCGAGTTATGTAACGAGCTTAGCATGAGTTTGGCAATAACCTCTAGGCTCTCAATGTGATCTAACTTTGTTGGTTCATCTCCTAAAAGGGATTCGTTCTTGTGTGTTATGTGTGATGTCATTTGCTGTGCAGTACTCTTGCTAATGTATGTATGTTGTTGTTGTGTAAAATGAATGGCATGTTATCATGACAAATGGTTGCGCGTATCCCGGTAGCCGATGGGCTGCGCGTTAGCCATACCAGCAAAGGGTTGCTGACCCCCTTTGGGGGCTATGTTTATTTGCAGGATGAGGATCGAATAAGCGGAGTGGCTTTAGATCTAGGCTGATGTAATACTTGGCTAAATTTTGGATATCGGGCCCGGGATGCGCCTGTGCTCCCGTGGCAATATGTATTTCAGTTATTGACAGTGTACAATGGAAGTTTACAGTGACAGTGTATAATTATGGGTTGTAAGTTAAATACTCGGTTATGTGTATATGTACTTATGGTTTTAGTTCTATGCTCGGGAGTCTGATCATCAGACCGGTACAACTGTATTTATTCAGCCTTGTTAACCACGTGGGTGGTTGACGGCGTTGTAGCACCAATCGTTTAGTTGTTTAATTTCCGCTGCGATTCCAGTTATTTTTAAGTACGTAGTAGGGGTGTTACAGCATTTCTTGAGTTCAGTGACTCCTTCGTGAGTAGCTTGAAGGAGTGTCCATATCTCGTTTGCGGACTTACAGTGGTTGACTCTCCTTTGTTCTGGGATGGACAGGCAAGTGTATATTGCGCGTGATGCTTGTCGATTCAGCTCGTACCTTTTGCGATCTGCAGCAGTCCATGTTGATCGATCTGGATTGACTGTAAGATCTCCTCTAGTGACTATCTCCCAAAGCTCAGAGTTGACTGACTCAATGTGTTGCTCGATCTCGTTTTTCCAATGGTCGTAGTTAGTGGAGGTGAGTCTGGGGTGCTCGAAGTGCATTTTGTTATTTTGATTGGCGAAGAGGTCTGCCATTGCTTCGTTGATTGACGGTTAGCCTAAGCAAGGCTCTGATACCACGTGTAGGATTGGGTGGCTAACTCAAACTAAGCGAAGGTGTGAGTCTAAGAGTTTGTTTGACTCAATCAATGTTTGAGAGTAAGAGACACTCTGTGATGTAGAGGCACTCAATCGAATTGGTTAAACTAAGGGTGCGGAAGACTTTGAAGTAATCGAAATGAAATGATGCTAGAAAGATAGAAGGACTCTGTGGAACTCAGCAAGATACACAAATAAGCTATTTCATTTCCTGGTCAAATAAAACAACTTACAAATGCCCACTAAGTAGAAGGGATCTACTTAGCGGGTTTTCACTCACTCACCCAATACAATTTCTGATCAGATCAATGGTAAGCGTAGCGAAACTAGGATCTTCCTAGGCAGAGTCTATCTAGATGCACTAACTAACTTGGTACGTATTCTCTCTCTTTCTCGCTTACAAAGTAGTCTCTCTCTCTCTCTCTCTAAATTCTGAAATGTATCTCAATGAAAAGCACACTTAAAACTAGCTATTACACACTATTTATACTAATATTGCAACGGGTAGGTCGAGGGAGTTAGTTCCAAAAATATCGGAACTAACTTAGTTGAGCAACGTCCAACGTCTTTGAGTGGTCTTCTTACTTGGGCCGTGAACTTCGGGTGTTTAAGGGAGGACTTTATGACCGTTGTGGCATTGAGGCATTCCTGAGTTGACTCCTTATTATTCGCAACAACACGGGAGAGTCTGTGAAGCCTCCTAAGTTACGCGGACTCCATTGAAGTGGCTCACTCTTTGCGTCTGACTAAGGATGATTGACTCTGTCGAGGTGATTGGCTATCTCAGCAACACTCTGATGTTCCAACAAAATATAAAACACCGACATGAACATAGCCTAACATCAAATTCTTGAACAAATCGCCTAGCACCTATTCAATATGTACCATGTACCTGTGTATAAGCCAGACACAATGTTGGTAACAGTTCTCTTCTTAAACAAATTCATATTCTTATCTAGCTAGTGAACTTTTATCAACACCTTCTTCAATCTGGGGTTCGAGAAGCTTTAGTTCCTGAGATTCATCTCTGTAGAGGCGCATACATAAGAAGAGAATGAACAGACGTGCAACATAAGGTATGGCAGAATGAATCAAAATATTCTATTGTTATAGTCCCCCGGTAAGGAGAAGAAGATGAGTTCATGTAAGATTGGTAAGATGACTCAAAACACTTCAAGGTGTGAGTCTGTGAAGTAGGTTTGACTCTATCGTATTAACGGGTGTGGAAGCAGTCAGTCAAGCTCAATCATTTACACAATATAAGTTATTTTATTTCTTTATAAAACAAAACAACCTACACTGCCGACTAAGTAGAAGGGATCTACTTAGTGGAACCTCACTCTCTTATTCAACAAAATATCTAATCAGAATGATGAAAAGTGTAATGAGTCTAGGACTACCAAGAAAGACTATATCGATAAGTGTAAACAAAGCTAATGATAAAAACTAGTACCTTTCTCTCTTAATTACAATGCAAATATTTCTCTCTCTGATGTCCAAAACTAATCTCTGGATGGCACAAAACAACTGAAAAATATGGCTCTTTATATATCAAAGTCTCTAGAACCATTGAAGGAGTCTATTCTGAAATTTTAGGGTTTGAACGTTTTTCAGCATGCATTTTGGAATTGACTTATTTCTTGAATGATTGAGGTTGTAAGTCCAATTATTTTGGCCCAAGGAAGTTGATCGTTGTTGTTTGAACGTTCGAAACGACAAACACTCTTGATCCTTAAATTTTGCAGTTGGTTAAAATGATGGTGTCAATGAACATTCTTCTAGCAAGAGACTCTGTTGAGATGATAGAGTTAATCCACATAATCTTTGTTCTTGGACTCAGCGATGCTTTTTAAGGATGCCGCTTTCTTTTCTTTGGTTTTGATCGACTTATTTATTTTGTCAGGTTGACTTTGCCTTTGATGGACTCAATTGAACTTTGATTGACTCCATCGTCAGCAACACTTCAAAGCTCCAACAATTTCCCCCTTATTGTTGATGATGGAAAAACGTTCTGTGAATCTCAACTGAGTCAATCGTGTAAAACAAACCAAAGACAAGAAAAACTTTAAGTAACCGACTCTATCCAAGTTCTCCCTTAATAAAAGGATATGATATTTTTGTAACCCAACTTTACAGAGTTCCCCTTTAATCTACGAGAAATTCTGGCAATGCACAAGATCATATATGGAACTGGGCTATATATGAAACAAAAAAGTAAAACATAATAAGCAATTAAACCAACTGAATTTAGAAACCAACAGAGTAAAAATGATACAAAATATCCAAACTTCACCTAAGACCTAGTCACAACAGAAACAAAATTAATCCAGAACATAACCAAAAAAACCCGTTCGTAGAGAGACGAGATTCACTACTTTCCCCCTTTTACAATCATCGGTAGGGAAAGTTTGCAAAAGAGTCTGAGTCAATTCATAGGCTCAAAAATAGATATACTGTATCCATAACGCATGCACACGTAAATATACTCATGGACGACTAGGGGTAAGAAATATTGTTCTATTCCACTAATCTTTCAATGCCGCATACTCACAATATGAAATGTTTCTCGTTGCAGTTCATTGCAATTTTGAAGAATTTATAACTTTATATTTGCAATTCATAAGTATTTAACATGTTAAGTACACACGGACCATCTCCATCCCCCATACTTTCTCTCCACCCATGTAGCAGCTTTGGGCCAACTTTCCCAAGTTTTGCACCCTTAGGAAGATAGGTGATGAATCACCCTAAAGGCTTAATAATATAGTGGGTGAGGTTCATTGCGGTTCAGGAGAAATAGATTAGCGGAGTACCTTTCCTTTGTCTTGTCTTTCCTTTCTGTGAAAACCGCCAAGGGAGACAAGCAACAAACACATTCTATTGATATGAGAACACGAATTGAATCAAACAGAATGCAAGCTACACCTACTAATTATTACAACCAAGGGAGAAGAAAGACGACCTTCTCACGTTGAGTGGGTCATTCCGGTTTCCGAATGAAGTGCTTCGAATCTAACGGTAGGAAGTGGGTTGGTGAAGATATCTGCAAGTTGGTCTTCTATGGGAACAAAATCAAGTATATGAGTTTCTTTTTAACACAGTCTTTCAAGAAGTGAAAGTGTATTTTAATCTGTTCAGTTCTAGAGTATTGGACTAGGTTTTCAGAAATTTTGATTGTACTTTTGTTGTCACAGAAAATAACAATTTGACCCTAATCAATATGATAATCCCCTAATTGTTGTTTCATCCAAAGGAGTTGCGCACAACAAGGAATTGTGCATTATCATATGTACTATTTTGATCATGGAGGGAACCTGCAAAGTCAGAGACGCAAATCTAGTTAAAGTAAAGATAGGGGAACGAGGATACCATAGGTGGAGACGACTGGTGCCCTTTAAGTATCGAAAGACTTTTTTGATCGCCTTGAGGTGTGACTTCTTGGGTGCTACGTGGAAGCGAGCACATAAACAACCTGCGTGGAGGATGTCTGGTCGACTAGCAGTAAGGTAGAGCAAGGAGCCTATAATTCCTCTGAATTCATTGACATTGACTCCAACTCCATCAGTCTCCAGATGTAGTCTTGTGGTGGTGCAGCTGAGTGTGGACATACTTTTGGCATTGGAAAATTGTATTTTGCATGGAGTTTCTAGATGTATTTCTGCTGATAAGTCATGATACCATCTTCTTTCTGTTGGATTTGTAACCCTAAGAAGTACCGAAGTTCGCCTAACTCATTCATGGAAAACTCTTTCTTCATTAAAGTAACAATGTTCATAGAGTGTTATACTTGTAGAACCATAAATAATGGCATCAACATAAATTTGAACAAGAAGAAAATCATGGGATGAGTGAAAGAATGAATAATGTTTGTCCACTTTACCTCTGGAAAAGCCATTTTGTAAGAGACAAGAAGAGAGTCTTTCATACCAGGCATGTGGAGCTTGTTTGAGTCCATATAGGGCGTTACGAAGTTTGTAAACATAGTCAGGATGGACTGAGTCAGTGAATCCAGGGGGTTGCCCCACATAGGCTTCTCTGTCAACATAGCCATGTAGGAAGGTTGTCTTGACATCCATTTGATAATGTGAATCCTTTGTATCCAGCAAAGGCTATAAGCATACGGATTGCTTTGAGTCGAGCTACTAATGTGAAGGTTTCATCATAGTCAATCCCTTCCTCTTGATTGTATCCCTGCACTACCAAACAAGCTTTATTCCTATAAGTGTTAGCTGCATCATTGAGTCTGTTATGAAAGACCATCTAGTGCCAATAGTCTGTTGATGCATGGCCAAGGAACTAATTCCTCGATAGAGTGTCACTCTAGGGAATTGAGTTCCTTCTGCGAAGCAATGACACAATCACTATCAAGCAGGTCTTCTTTAATATTCCGAGGTTCAGTTTCAAAGAGAAATGCACCAAAAGCATAGAGATTTTACATAGCTGAATGACGAGTCTAGACATCAGAGTCAGGACTAGAAATAATTTTCAACAGGATGGGAAAAGGCGTGTTTGAACTTTATTTATGGAGTTGGAGTGATCGTGTCGTTGGGAGGACCTGGGGTGTAAAACTCCAACTGTCTTGGATTATGGTGTCGGATTTATGGTCATTGTCAGAGTCATTCGTGGATTGAATGTCTTTACCTAGGGAGTTTTCCTCAATCTGTGGTGGTGCAATGTCCTAGATATGACTTATGGGAATTGACACAAAATAGGGATCAGCTAAATAGTCATCAGAAGCAAAGTCAAGTTCATCAAAAAATGAGGCAATATTACTAAACTCATCGAACATTATGTAAGGGCTTTCTTCTAGACATTAAGTTCGTTTATTTGTAACATGATAAGCTTTGTTTCTAGAAGAATAGCCAAGAAATATACCTTCATCACTTTTGGGTTAAAACTTACCCAAGTTATCCTTACCATTGTTGTGGATGTAATATCTGCATCCAAAGCGTCTGAGGTAGGTTAAATTGGGCTTACGCTGTCGTAGAATTTTAGGGTGTCTTTTGAAGCAAGGGGTGGATCAAGGCGTGGTTAAGCACATAACATGCTATATTGATTGCCTCTCCCTAATAGGATGGAGTTTCTCAAACTCTGTGAAGGTTTCATCAATAAGCATGGTGCATGCCATCTCCACCAAGGTCTTGTTCTTGCTTTCACGATTCCATTCTAGTAGAGTTCTTGCAGCCGAGATTTGATGATCGAATCCTTTGGTTCTACAGAACTCATCAAAAGAATTGTTGCAGAATTTTGTTCCCAGGTAATTTCTCAAGGTTTTGAGTGTGAAAGAGTATTTATTGATTAACAATTTATGGAGTTTCTCAAACTCAATGAAGGTTTCATCTTTAGTAGCAAGGAAAATAACCCAGGTCCATCTTGAATAGTCATCGACTATAACCATGATGTACTGCTTACCACTTATGTTTTGAGTACGCATGAGACCGACAAGGTCCATTTGGAGTAACTCTAACAGAGTGCTGGTAGAGAGAATGTTTTTATTTTAAAGGATGATATAGTGTGCTTACCTTTAACGCACGCTTCACAAACAGAGGTTGTGTCAAAGTTAGTATCAGGTAAACCAATGACTAGATCCTTACTCTTAAGCTTGTTGAGCAGCCGATGATTCACATGACCAAGTCGAGTATGCCAGAGAAGTTGGCTCTTGGAGTGTACGTTAAGACAAACTTGGTCATCAAGGTTGATAGCATTTAGACACATCTTGTACAAATTTCCTTCCCTACGTCTAGTGGCTTTTAGAGACCCAATGCATTCAATCGATAGATGAGAAAAGTACTAAGTTGAATCTATCATAAATTTGGTAAATACTCAAAAGACTATGTTGAAGTTCAGTTACCAAATTGACTCCATCTAACTAAAACTTGGAGGGATTACTAATAGATCTAACTCCCACGATTTATCCTTGATTGTTGTTTCCAAAGATTACCTTGCCTCATTTATAGGCTGAAAGTGAATTGAATTGTTTGGGATCTCTAGTCATATGACAGGAGCATCCACTATCTAGATACCAATAGTCTTCATTCGCCTTAACCTACCAGAAAAAAATCAATTGTTAACCTTGTGAAACTAAACATTTGGGTTCCCTTTTCAAACCAGATTGTCTTAACTTCTCACGTGCCTCAAGAATTAATGTGTCTCGTTTGAGATTCAAAGACAAATCTTTTCGCAGTTTTTCACAAGCACTGACTCGATGCCCAAAACAACCATAATATCCACAAGTATTTGTGGGAGGGAGGTTGACATATTTTTGATTGCTTTTTTGCTAGAAGTCAAACTTCTCCTTCTATCTTGTTGTCTGGTTTTATTATTGGGTTTGAAGACAGTGTTAGGAAGGTCTAACTTGCCTTTGTGCCACTCATGCTTGGATTGAGTGGATCCAATTCCAAATCTTAAATTGGTTACCTCCTGAGAAAGTTTCTCAATTTCCTTGCACAGATTTTCATGATCTTCACAAATTTCTTTGATCTTAGAATTGGCCTACTCAGGCAATTTGAGGGTGTAACCTGTTTGATGAAGTTAACAGGCTTAAAGGCAAGCACATGTTCTTTTTCTTTCAATTATTGAGTGAGTTGATCACAAAGGAATTCAAAGATAATATGAGATTCTGATTTGTTCAACTCATTATGCAAAGAGCAACATTTATCAACAAACAAAGTAAGATCTTTCTTGAGAGAGTCTATCTTAGTTAAGGACTCCTTTTATTCCCTTTGATTTGATTTAGTAATGCTCTTGGCCTTATCTAGCTCCTTTTGAAGGGAGTCTACAAAAAACCGAGAATCTTGTAAATCTAATCAAAGTGAACAAACGATAGTCCTATGTTCTTCAGTTTCATCTATGTGGGCATTGATTATAATTTTTATACTCCTCAAGTTCATCTATAAGTTCAAAAATCTGTCTAGTGAGGTTTGCTTTGTGAGAGTTAGTGTTTGAGGCAATTTTAGCTATCAAAGTAAGAAAGCCTTTAGGAGATATACGATGAAGGTTTGTCTCTAGATGAGATATTGTTACCTCATTGTCGAGAATCATGGAGTGAGTGTGACCATGTGCCATGAGGCAGATTAGCCCAGTCAACTCTGCGTCTAGATCGTCAGAGTCTGAATCACCCCACCCGACTGAGGCCATTAGTGATCTTCCTTGAGGTCTTCCAAACTGATTTTTGAGAAGAGAACAGTCCTTTTTTAAATGACCTGGTTTCTTGCAGTTAAGCAGGTGAAAGAGTTGAGAATTTGTTTGCTAGGGTTAGTGAATGACCGACTCGGTGGTTAGGTTGACTGTGCATAAACTTGTGGAAGTTCTTTACTATGAAGACAAAGTCTTCCATAGTCTCTGCCTCACTTTCCTCAACGATGATGTCAAATAACTCAGCTTTTGCTTGCCAAATTTGATTGTCAGTAATATACGCACCTTCTTGACCACTATAGGGTGTCTTGACCTGCAGAGCTTGATCATTAATTGAGGTCATTTGACTAGAAGAGGAAGAAAATACATTACCGCGCTTCTTTCCGACATTCTTCTTGTACTTGTCCAATGAATGTAGATAAGAACCAAGTCCTAGAAGCTCCACTTGGATAGATCTTTGGATGCCTTGGTAGAGATCACAAATCTCTGCCAATTCCTCTCTAAGGCTGTCAAGTAGCTTGTGCAAGACATGTTCCTTATCCGGTAGGATATTGATCTCCTGCATGGTAGTCGTTATAAATAAAATCGATCAAGTAAATCTTCTAAGGACTCACCTGGTTTTTGGAGAAAATTCTCGTAGTCCATTCTGAGCTTATGAGCCTTGAACTTTTTTTAGCTCAATGACTCCTTCATGAGTGGCTTGAAAAAGAGTCTAGACCTCATTGGCCGCCTTGCAATGGTTGACTCTCCTCTTCTCTAGAATGGATAGGCATGTGTAAATATCTCAGGATGCTTGACGATTCAGCCCATAGAGTTTACGATCTGTAGAAGTCCATGCAGACCGATCTGGAGGAACAAGAATGTATCCCTAGGTGACAATCTCCCATAATTCCGAGTTGATTGACTCAATGTGTTGTTCGATCTCATTCTTCCAATGGTCGTAGTTTGTAGGCGTGAGTCTAGGATGCTCAAAGTGCATCTTGTTGTTTGGTTAGTGAAAAGATCTGCCATTTCTTCTTGATTGGGATGTCAGTTAAACAAGGCTCTGATACCACGTGTAGGATCAGTAAGCTGACTCAAAACACTTCAAGGTATGAGTCTGTGAAGTGGTTTGACTCTATCGTATTAATGGGTGGGAAGCGGTCATTCAAACTCAATCAAATACACAATATAAGTTATTTTATTTCTTTGTAAAACAAAACAGCTTCCACTGCTCACTTAGTAGAACCTCACTCACTTATCCAATAGAATATCTAATCAGAACAGTGACTAGTGCAGTGAGTCTAGGACCTACCTAGAATGACTCTATCGATAAGTGCAAACAAAGCTAAAAATATAAACTAGTACGTTTCTCTCTCAATTACAATGCAAAGCTTTCTCTCTCAAATGTCCAAAACTAACCTCTAAAAGGCACAAAAAACAACTGAAAACTATGGCTCTTTATATAGCAAAGTCTCTAGAAGGAGTGTGTTTTGAAATTTTAGGGATTTGACCGTTTTCAACATGCATTTTGGAACTGACTTATTTCTCGGATGATTGAGGTTGTAAGTCCAATTATTTTGTCCCAAGGAAGTTGACTGTTGTTGATCGAACGTTGGTAACAACCAGACACGTCTTGATCCTTAAATTTTATAGTTGGTTACAACAATGGGGTCAATGAACATTTCTTCTAGCAAGAGACTCTGTTGAGATGATAGAGTCAATCCACGTAATCTCCTTCTCTGACTTAGTAATGCTTTTTAAGGACGCCGCTTTTCTTTGCTTTGGTCTTGATGGACTTATTTGTTTTGTCAGGTTGACTATTTCCTTTGATGGACTCAATTGAACAATGATTGACTCCATCCTCAGCAACACTTCAAAGCTCCAACTTTTCGAGTGCATTACCAGTCCCCGAATGAACTGTTTTGATAACAGACTTCAATGTGGTATGGGATTCGTAGTTCCTGTGATTTATCTCTGTAGTGCACATACTCTTGAAGATAATGCACAGAGGCACAGAGCATGAATGTTTAGAAGATGTGTGATAAGAAATCAAATCTTCAATTGTTAAATTCGCCAGAGAGAAGAAGATAAATCCGAGTATATTACCGGTTCGGGAATGAACTACTTTCAGCCCGTTTTCAATCTTGTGTGCGAGATGCACCAGTTCCAGTAATTCATCGCTGCGGAGGCGTAGACACAAGAAGGGATTGAAGACATCGGTGAAGAGATGCAAAATTAGGGTCAATAAAGAGAAGCAAAATTAACATGAGTGAAGAGAAGCAAAATCACCGTCGGTGAAGAGAATGAGAGGCACATCGCATGTATATTCCTTGTTCACCGGTTAGGTTACATATTGACAATGACGAGAGGCGTATAGTATGTGCATACCAGCGTTGAATAGCAGTCATCACCGTTGTTAGTTATTGTCGATGGAAGTTCTGAAGGCGGAACCAATAACTTTATCATAACAACCACCCGTATAGTAATGTGGTGTGATAAGCCTCAGACTTATCATATATTATAGTCTAGAATTATAAGAATACTAGTCAAAATAAGGTGAAAATATCTAGTATTTATGTTATATAAAGTTTATTGTATATGTTCAGACTTATGTTTTCTATATTTTCATGCAAGGAATAAAATTCTATTCAAGAGATCAAATAATGTCGGACATGATGCCGTATGTACAACTCACGACAGCAATATGGAGCAAAAGTAGAAGGCATGCCGGATCCGGTACCGGGTATTCCCTATCCGGCACCAGTGAAGAGTCATCTCGGTTCGCCAAAAGTTGGCAATTAATTACCGTTATCAAACCAGCCAGTGCCAGGTCTGGTATCGGACATCCCCTGTCCAGCACAAGCATCTCCTTGCGGTTTAAATTAACGGTTAAGCAACACATTTTGCACGTGGTGCCGGGTACTCCTTACCCGGCATGACACCCGGCACACATGAAGATTTGAGTCTATAAATAGGCTGAGAGGCTGCACATTTCAAACACACTTCAACATCCTATACACTCCACTCATATCTCACAATCCGCATTCATCCAAGTGTTGGTGTCCAAGGAAGTTCTGCGCAACCATCCACGCGAAGAGAAGAAGATCTTGTAGGGTTAAGGCTATGACCGATTCCCTTATCCTCTTGTATTTTCTTCTTGTATTTAGTATAGATGGTTGAGTTGAATTCCTTGTTATCTTTGGTTAGGAATGATTCTCTTTGTAATACAATTATGATCAATTAATAAAGTTACAAGTTTCCAACTTAGATTTCGATCTTTATGCCAAAAGTGGAATAAGTTTGCTACTTGTTCTCCTTTACTTCGAAATTCTAAAAGAATGGGTTGAAGGAATCTAAGTGATCTTTGCCTTTGTCTTCTATAAATTGGAAGATGAAAATTAAGATTGGAGTTAGCCATTTTATTCTCCTTTTTCCTGTTTGTTTATTGGCAATATATTTGCTGGATTTGATAATGGATTGAGAGTGTTTGTTTCGAACCGAAACTGGAAATCAATATTGACATTTTGACATTGCCAGATGCAACGCCGGGTGTCCGGTGTCCTACACATTCAAAGTTCTTGAATGTGCCGTGTATCTTATGTCCGACATCACATCCGACGTGTTCAAGAGTTGGTTAATTCGAAACTTGCTAATTTGAATTGGTGATCATACTTGTTATTAGATTGATTATTATCCGGAATCAAGGGTAATTCATTGTAAATACCATTTAGTTAGATCCCTAGTTAGTTTTTCTAATTTGAATTATTACTACTCATTTCCCCCTTTTATTAGAATAGGCAATTACTAGGATTATGACTGATTTCCTATTAAGTCCCTTGGGTTCGATACTCTTGGTCGTAATATACTTACACTATATTCCGACCGGGATTTTGGCTACCCGTAGTAGAGTGTAGGATTATTTAATTCTTTTATTCATCTTGTACATAATCTTCCCTACGAATCTCTTGTTAGCATGGTGAAACGTGAATACAGTAAGATAAACAGTAAATACCTACTGTGGAATCTCAAAAACCATAAAATTGGTACTAAAATAGTTTTTATCTCATAGAAATTAAATTTGATTTAGATATAATCTGGGTCATCTGTTAATATATCGACCTATATTGTGTCTATAATGGTTAGAGAGAATTCCCTTCCATAATAGTATATATATGGGAAATTTCACAGATACTTCCGAGGTTTCATTGAATTTTATGAAATACCCCTGATGTTTCATTTTCATTAAGAGATATCCCTAAGGTTTCATTTTCTTTACGAGATACCCCTAAGGTTTCATTTTCATTACGTGATACCCCTGAGGTTTCAATTTCATTACGAGATACCCCTCTGTTCAAATTGTGATATATTATATTGTTAAAAACCCCATTGTAGCCTCACACCATATGCCCTCATAATAATTTTAGGAGTTTATGGTCAATTTTTTTAAAAAAATTAAAATATAGAAAAAATACACAAAAATAATTAAAGATCATATAAAATTTGAATTCAGTTTTGAAAAATGAATAATATTAAATATACAAAAAACAAAATAGTTAAATAAATGGAAATGACTAAATAATAAAGTAATAAATTATTTGAAAAAGAAACATAAATTGTTAAAGTTACGTAGCAATGACTTAAATCATAGAAAAGTATAACAATAATATGAAAAATATTAAAAGCAACAATTTCATATGGTACATAGAAAATCTCATTATTTAAAATTAGAAAAATAAAGTGTAAAGAAACATAAAATATATCATTTTCGTGTAATTTTAATGTATTTTTTATAACTATTTTATGGTTTTAAGTCTTCACTACAATAGTTTTTAATTATGTAACAATCTATATTTTTTAAATAAAAATATTTTATTGTAGTCATTTCTATTTATTTTTAAAATTTAGTTCTTTTGTTTATTTAATTATATTTATTTTAAAAATTAAATTCAAATTTTATATGATCTTTAATATATTTATGTATTTTTATATTTTAAATTTTAAAAGTATTAACCATAAACCACTGAAATTATTACGAGAATATGATGTGAGAATAAAATAAAAATATTAAAAATATAATATATTAAAATATGAACGTATTTCAATTGATAACGAGGAATCAAACTCGGAAGTATGTCATCAAATTTCCGTAAATATATTTTGGGCAAAATGTCTTACGGAGAAAGCCAACGTCCAAAACAGTTCGTAACCGGATTCTTTGACGGCATACCAGACGCTTCATCGGTGGTGGTTTTACCGGATTCTTTGACGGCACACCAGGCGTTTCATCGGTGGTGGTTTCCATCCCTAACGCTCCACTATTACTATGCTCTCCCACTTCCTCAATCCACGCGGATTTCTTCGATCCGTTGCCAGCGGTCTCTCACTCTATCCCTCAGCCCTGACTCTCCGGTTCCATTCCTCCCCAATTGGACCATATGGCGAAAACGACCGCTCTGACAACGGATATGAATTTTTCTCCACAACCCAAGTCGCATCCCCATCTCGAGTTCAGAAGGTGATTGCTTCTCAAGCAGACCCTTTACTAGCCAAAGAGATTTTTGACTTGGCAGCGCGCCAGCCTGGTTTTCGCCACTCATATGCGACCTATCACACTCTCATCCTCAAGCTTGGTCGAGACAGACATTTCTCTCTTATGGAAGAGCTCTTGTGTCGACTCAAAAGCCTGGGGTACCCGGTCAAGCCAGGCTTGTTCTCGAGGATCATTCAGATTTACGGGGATGCGAATTCACCCGATAAGGCTATGAGGACTTTCTATTCGGTTATAGAGTTTAACTGCAAACCCACCTCCAAGCACCTTAACCGGGTTCTGGAGATCCTAGTTGCTCGCCGTGGATACCTCCGGCCAGCTTTCGACCTTTTCAGAGTTGCCCACAAATATGGGGTTTCACCCAACACGCGATCATACAATGTAATGATGCGAGCTTTCTGTTATAATGACGAGCTCAGTGTTGCCTACAAGCTGTTCGGCCTGATGTTCAAGAGAGAGCTTATGCCTGATGTTGAGTCTTACAGAATACTAATGCAGGCATCGCTCCAAATTTCGTTGCTAATCTTTCATACGGATCAGTTGTGTTGATTTTGAAATTATTGAAACTGATATCCGAATTTTAGTCGGATGGATCATATGGCTTGTAATTTCATCGTTTTTTAAACTTTCGTGTTGACATCTTGTCATCTGATTGCAGGCTTTATGTAGGAAGAGTCAGGTGAGCAAAGCCGTAGACTTGTTGGAGGATATGTTGAACAAAGGATTTGTCCCTGATACATTGAGCTATACAACTGTGTTGAATAGTTTGTGCAGAAAGAAGAAGCTCGGGAGGCGTACAAGCTGCTGTGTAGAATGAAAGTTAAGGGATGCAATCCCAATATAGTTCATTATAATACTGTTATCTTAGGATTATGTAGAGAAGGTCGAGCACTTGATGCTATAAAGGTTTTTGATGACATGCCAGCAAATGGCTGTTTGCCCAATTTGGTATCCTATAGGACTTTGGTTAGCGGGTTAAGTGATCAGGGAAGGTATGACGAAGCCACAAAGTATCTGAAGGAGATGATGGTGAAAGGGTTCTCTCCGCATTTTGCAGTTGCTCATTCTGTTATACAAGGATTTTGCAATGGTGGTAAAAACTGAAGAAGCATGTGATGTTTTGAGTAATCTTTTAGAGCGTGTGGTGAAGCCACATGTTGATTCTTGGGTAGAGACTGTGCCTAAAATTTGCAATGTTGAGACTGAGAGATTGGGTGAGTTTTTGGATGAAGTGTTGAAGATTGAGATAACACCTCACACAAGAATCGTAGAGGCTGGTGCTGCATTGGAGGATTATTTGGTGAAGAAGTTTAAAGCTAGATCTCAAAGTGGTCGACGCTCTCCGTTTACTGATAGATAAGGAAGCTCTGGTTGATATCTGGGTAAATTTTTGTGCCTGGAAATTGCAACGATGACATGCAGGATTTTGTAAATGTTCAGACAAGGTGTTGAGCTTGATAACCCAAATTAAATGAGGATGACACTAGAGAGGCTGGTTTGGCTTTCTAAAGTTTTCCATTAGCCAAGTTTAAAGCTACATCTTGTTTGTGCTTGACTATCTTCACGTGGCTGGATCATTTAATGCTCAGTTGATCTCCTGAATATGAAGCTCCATGTGAAAGTAAGTGTGCTCCTGTTCAGATACCTTTCGTGGTATAATGTTTTTGTGAAATATTCACTTCATAGTGTATGGGTGCGGTGAGTATTAATAAAAACTCTAGGTGACATGATCATGTTCACCCAGGATAAATGACAAGACTAATATCTGGAGGTACCGCTCTGTGGATGCTGGAGAATATGCTGAGAAAGAGCAATTGTCTTGGTGTGTTTGACATGAACTTGAATATCCTTTTGGTCTTGAAGTGTGGACACGGTCACACAAGCATAGGCCTTTGATCTTCAGCGTGTGCTGAAATCAGTTTTACTCTTTTATTGTTTTCATGATCTAGAGATTCGAACTTGATAGTCCGAGAAGACTTAACTTTATGAAGCTGATATTCATTGATACCTCTTACCCGTTTTCTCAAATCTGAATTATATCACGCCTGTTGTTCAAGTTTTACATTCAATCCTCTTTGATTTTGAATTGTTGCAGTTCTTCTTCTGGCTGTTACCGGCTGCATGCGTGAAGACAGGTTGGCCCCATGAGCCCTTGATCTTGCGCAGAGCCATCTCCTGAAAGATGGGAGTATTATGACTTTAAGAGGGGTAGATAAAACATATACTGGAAAACACGCTTGAAAGCATCAAACTTGGTCCATTGGCAGGCTACCTTGTGGCCAAGATGATGCTAAAAGATCCATCCCATCTGTATGGGGTCTTTGGAGACTTTGACCATAGACTTGCCAGGAGGGCTTGAAATCAGGCCTTGTAGTAAGATGGTTTCAAAATAGGGAAGGGCTGGACAGAGTGTAGTTCGAAAGAAATAGCCATTCTTTGCACCTGTGGTTGAATTCCAACTTCATTTGGTCCATCGCATTATTTTGTTACTATTATTTTTGTCAGCAGCAGCTTATCATCAAATGGGTTATCCACTAATCTTCTTTTTTTTTAAAAAAAGTATTGTAATTAATACAAGCATTTGCACAAAAATAAGGCGCGTTATCTCGGCCACAATCCCCCATGTCACATTCAACCAAAGGCCAACTCCAGTCCCATTTGGAGAGCGCTCCTCACTGTTCAGGATCTCGTGCAGGTTGGGGCCTACAAGAAGATTGGTGATGGGCAAACCACACGCATTTGTGACAGATGGCTTCCCTCTAAGGAGGGGGTACACCTTACCTTTGGTCGATTCCTCAGCACCTACATCATGCCCCAGTTTCTGATTTTATGCTCTCCCCCTCGGCATGGAATGTCTCGCTTTTACACTCCGTCTTTCATCCAGAAGATGTACAACACATTCTCAAAGTGGCTTTGCCAGGGGATGTCTTTTCACGGGACTCTTGGTATGGGGCCTCTCTCCTTCCGGCCAGTATACAGTCAAAAGTGCATATCATTGTGATGTAGCCCTCTGTCGCCTTGCGCATCCCTCACCTTCGTCTATGACCTCATCTCCTCAAGGTCAAGCGAATAGGCGTTTATGGGCTCTTGATATGCCGCCCGTGTTCGTCTGTTTGGATGGAAATTGTTGCATGGCGTTGTTCCATGCCGTGCTCTATTGGCCTATCGACTACACCGTCCGGATCTCCAACCCTGTGTTCTTTGTGGCGGCAGTGATACCATCCTCCATGCCCTATATCGCTGCCCTACAGTCCGCTCTTATTGGGATCGCTGTGCATCCCCCATCCCCCGCCCCTACAAACAGACAACGCGTTTATTGATTGGTTACCGATTGCAGGCGTTGCCCTGCCGCGACATCGTCTTTCCTTGCTTGTCTCGCTTCTTTGGCGTTTATGGTATGCCCGATGCCAGTATGCCCATAACCGTGTCACCACTTTTGAAGCTGGATGGTTTCAGGCGGACTACTTTTTGAGCCTCAGCACTGCTACTTCAGCTATTGCTATATCTCCATCCTTGGCTGCGGCCCGTCTTTTGGCGCCTTGTTTTGTCGAGATTTCTGTTGATGCGGGTCTGGACAGGTTTGGTTGGTTTGGCCTTGGGGCTGTCGCGGTTTACCAGAATGATGTTATTGGAGCGGCATTGATGGGAGGTTTGACGGCTTCGGATCCGTCACATTTGGAGGCAGCAGCACTTCAGTTAGGCCTTGACCTTGCCAAGCAATATCAGTATTCTCATGTGAGGCTCCTGTCTGACTGCAAGAATGTGGTTGATTACTTCTCGAGCTTTGGTCAGTCCGGCCTCTCTGACAATGCAAAACTAGTGCTCCACCATGCTTTGGCCACTTTGGCCCCTCTACAAGATGTCCAATGCTATCACGTTAGTCGTCTAGATAATTTAACTGCACACAACCTAGCGTCCTTAGCTAGAAAATTGCAGCTCTGTGCGAGTTGCTGGAAGTCTGCTGACTTCCCATCCTATGTACTTGACATTTGCTCTTGATCTATATAATATATGATATTTCAAAAAAAAATACAAGCATTTGCACAAACTTTCCTGTTCTCGCTGAATTTCCATCCTGCGGACATCCATTAACGTACTTGATTTTAAATCCTAACATATATCCTCCCCAGTGTATTGTTTACTATTTGGAGATGTCATATAATTTCTTTATTTAACATATAGGATAAAATAATTTTCAAATTTAATTTATCCAAATGATTCCTTACATGATAAACCATATGTTATAAATTTTAGTTTTTTGAAATTATTTTATCTTATATGCTTAGTATTGATGACGAAGGGAGTATAAAATAAATGATGAGCGGTAGAAGAGAGTTTTGAGGCCCCGGTGTGGAGCTCTTTAAAACTGTGGCCCAACAGCCAAGGGCGGACTGAGAAGGGGGGTCGGGTCGTGTCTCTCAAAAATTTTGAAAATTAGTTATATGCTCTTATATATTTTTGAAAAAAAATACAAAAGAATATATGTTTTAAAGGATGTTATTGTCAAAAACAAAATTTACCCTTCGAAACAAAGTTTCTGGATTCGCTATTGCTGACAGCAGATTAAGATTGTTCCTAAGGGAGGTTCCTAGTTGTGATTCTTGGATTTGGGGCTGACAAAGGGAGGCTACTTCTTGTTCGATTAGCATATTATGTGGCACTTAGTAGAAGTAGTAGATGGGAGGCTGGTGGATTGGAAAAAAGTTCAGAGGTGCGACCTTTCTTCTAGAGTGTGGCTTTTTGCCGAAAGTTATTGCATTGTATAGTGCCTTGTTGTATGGTTGTAGTTAGAATATGTGCAGGGATGGGTGATATGTGATGTGGTCTATGGGGAAAAGGGAATCCTTATCCCATATATTTTTCCAATGTTCAAGTATCAGGATTGTTGGGGGATGCTTGGTATTGACAGGTCTATGCCTAAAGGTTAGTGGATTGGTTCTTTGTTTTTGCCTTCGAGAAGAGATAGGTAAGGTTGGTGACATGGTTTGACTGCTATGGGATATATCGTTTGCTCATTGCCAAGTTCTTAATGGGCAAGCAAGCACCTATTAGTGGTGGGATGGGAGCAATCTCGTAATTTCCTAGTGATGGCACAAGGTTCATGTGGATAGATTCTAAGGAGTTCTCTTTGTTGCCTGATGATGTGGATGGACAATGGGCATGGTGTGGCTTGATGTTAGGATAACACATGGTGCAGGCTACGGCTTAGGGATGGTATGTAAAGACTACAATGGTAAGATCTTGAGATTGGCATCGTATGGTGGCAAAGGTATCTCGTCGTCAAGTGTGGTAGAAGCTAGAGCTCTGATTTTGGGATTAAGGGCAACACATGGGGTGGAGAAGCAAAAGGTTTGTCTACGCACTGACTATCTTCCATTATGCAAGTTTTTAAGGGCAGGGGTGACGTTTGTATGCAAGTTAAAGGTATTTTAGATGATGTTAAAGTTTGGTGTTCTTTATTTGTTAAGGTACATTGATAGTATGTTCGTAGGGTTGACAATGTGGATGCTCATATCTTAGCTAGGTAAGACAAGCATAGTAGGGGTACTAGATGGTGGTTGGGTGACATAGTTAGACAGATGAATTATCTAGTATTTGAGATATAGATACAAGTTGATGGTTTAAAAAAACCAGCGTCTATCAATTAGATGAATTCATCTTCAACAATAAATAGTGGTACTAATAAATCATTATCATCTTCTATAGGTTATCAACGGAGCCTAAGAGCATGCACAACAGGTTGATCGATAATGGGTTCTCAGACTTTTTCTTATTTTCTTACTTTATTTAGTTTTTATGTTTCCTTTTTATTTTTGTATATACCCCTCACATGTCTCTATTCCCATTGGAAGAATGCGACGAAATAGCAACGGACCCGTCCATCACCATTCTTTTAAATTATATCGGGGCGCCGCTTCCTTCCTTCTTTCCTTTCCATTCTTTTCTTCCACTGTTGTGTACGCTCTGTGCTCCCTCACACCTATACTCCAGCGAAAATACAGAGAAACATAATTCCACCGTCTGCATTGTGGCCACCGCATTTCCTCCAACAATGACCACGACCACCAGCTTCCTTTCGTGATTGTGAAGATCAATTTCTGCAAGAGGTAAGTGTGTTAAAAACCCTAATTTGGTAGAAACTTAAAATTAGTTTAGGGATTTCTGAAATTGTGGGTGCTATAAAATCATGATAATTATTACATTGGTGATGTAAGACAATTGTAGTTGTTAAATTAGGCTTTTGTTGATGTTTTGACTAATTTCTAGGGTTAGTTTAATATACCGTATTTTAAAAAATTATTGCATACAATTGTTGATTTATTATGTTAGTATGTAGTATGTTTTTATTGCAAAATTATATACATTAAAAGAGACAAAATAATGTAGTCAAGTTGATTGAATGATAAAAATGTAGATATGTGGTAGTTTAATATTAGAAATAATAGAAGAATCACATAACAATACAAAAAAAAAGAATAATAGAAGTTTAGTGTAATTTTAATACTAGAAAGATAGAATAGTCACAAAAAAAAAGTTAACACTACATCTATAATAGAGTAGTATAATTATCAAAGGGAAGTTTAACACTACAAAACAAGATGAGAAAGTCAAGTAGACACATGATGAAAATTAAATGAGATAATAGATAGAGGCTAAGGGCATCTACAATCGTAGAGAGTTTTTTACCTTGTTTTAGGTGTCGTCAACAAAATATTATTTTATTATATAAGAAATTCTCAACTCTACAATGGTAGAGTTCCTTGGCATTCTCTCCCCTCATCCATAATAATTTTACTTTAGGAAGATATTAGGACTTTTATTTATTTTAATTAATATTACAACGTTATAGCCAATAGGATTGATTTGCTGCTTAAATAAGCAAGGATGAGAGCGAATTAGGGTGGATTCCACACTACTACAACAATATTTATATTTTTTTTATTTATCAAAGATGGTGGAGTCCTTACACTACAAGAAAAAGGCTAGTCAAATAGAATGGACTACCGCTTCATTTGCTACTAGAGTTTGACGGTTTTAGTGTGGTAGTATTATATTCACATGTGTGGTTCTGACTAAAGCCATGTGCGTGCGGCCTGACCATTCTTTGGGGCACACATCAAGAATCGAACCCGCGACGTATGGGATATATCATCTCTAACATCTTTTAATTCAGACTAATGTATCAAGGATCGAACCCGTGAGTGGATGGGTATAAACAAACCCCAGACCAATGGCATCGATCCTGCAATGTGTGGGCTAGATAGATATTATCTAACCATTGGGTCGTAATAGTTATTCGCGAGTCAGGCCGCACGCAACATTTATGCTCTAAATATAAATGATAGTTTTTCCGAGATATGATCGAACAATGGATATGTAAAAATTAATAAAATGGATGTAGGTCTGACTAAGCAACATTGATATTTTAATTTACATAGTATTACAACATTAATTTTGTATGGTCAAAATAATAAAAAATAAAAGTGTAACACCCCGCCTGCTAATCCCGTCATTACCGTCTATTCATCCCAAAACTTCTATACAAATGCAGCGGATAATCCATACACAACGACGGGTGCTACAATGCCGTTAGTCACCCACGTGACTAACAAGGCCTATTACCAATACAGCATCGGTCTGATGGACCGGAATAAACCGAGTACAAACAAATACAATCCAAACTCAAAATTCAAAGCAAGTATACATGATTCTCCATTCAAACCGTACTTAAGTTTACCATCGACGAGATACCGAGTTCTAAGGCATAAATCCAAAATACAATACCTTTCACGAGCTTCTAAAAACTATCAAGAGTCTAGCCTCTTCCCATATTCTCACAATTCTACTGATTACCCAATACATAAGGGTGTACCACTTGGTACACCGGCAATTTAAATGGCTACAAGCCCGTATACAACAGTTCACTATTCTAGGTAATCCCTAGCTAACTAAGCACGACAGTCGAAACTCACACTCGACTCCTTAGCTTTGTCGGGTACCTGAAATAAAAACGGTGCCCCTAGGGGCTCAGCAAAGCTGCATATGACTTCCGCATACCCCACGTACTAGCGAGGGTGCGCCAACTAATTGGTCGCCAACACGCGGTTCGTTTTATATAAAACAACATGCTAAGTCAAATAAATTCACAATCATCAACCAAGGTTCAACCTCAATCAAACTTCACAATGGGTTAGCCCAATTACCATCCGGTTTAATCGGATGTCATATCTCCATACTCAAGGTCAACAACTCAACAAATCCAAGTCTTCCTCAATCAATTTCCTTCTCTTGCCAATACTCAATGTTAAGTCGGTATGACCTCCGGGCAGGGATAAGGCTATCACTACGACGGCTTAAGGTGACCCACTTAACCAGGTTGCTACCCATTTAAGGGGTTTAGGCCGTGGAAAAGATTATTGCCAAGAATCGATTAACAATCTCTCTGTTACCTCATCCTCACGCGTGGCCGAAACTATATCGGACCTCAAATTCTCAAATCCAAATTCTCAAAGTTTGAATTTTAGATGGTTAGGGAGTTAGTGAGAAGTCACAACAAACAGTCAAGCTTTCACAACCAATCAACAATTCAATCAAGGTCATCATAACCAATCAAACAATACTTCACTTTCAACCACAACCTTCCAATTCAGCCACAATTCAACCAAGGAACCACACTCTCAACTAGGGAAGTGCACATTCAAATCCAAGATTTCATTCTACATATATTCATGAATTATACATCTTCACATCCCAATACAATCCAACAAGTTACTTTGCATTACAAACATAAGGAAATACAATAGGTCCGATTCGTGTTTTTTATCTTGTTTAGGTGATAATACAAGGCACACAACAAACAAGTCGAGGTAACCTCGTTAGGATACAGGGCATGAAGAAATCATACCGTTCACCGTAGTTGTTCTATCCCCGATTCTCCTTCGGATTCCAATCATTCAAATCCTATAACATTCGTAGAATCGGACGGTTAATTCTCTATAATTAACCTAACTCTTTAACTTTAGAGTTTCCCCCGACTTACAATTACTTACCCCCTTACATTTCAAACTTATTTACATTTGTTAAACTTTTCACTCTCTTTCTAGCACTTGTTTATACATCTTAGGACATTATATGTCACCAAACAAGTCCTAACCAACATCTAAGATCAATACCCATCAATCCCCTATGGTTTAAGACCTTAAAAACTCATTCCGTTGATTTTTGTGCTTGGTCCGGGACATGGTCCGGGTCTATAGTCCCGGACCTAAGCAAAACTTCACTTACGGCCTTTTTTTATCATTGGTTCGGGACATGCTCCGGGTCCCTAGTCCCGGACCACTTTATTTCTGAACTTTCGGGGCTTTTTTCGTGTTGGTCCGGACTTGGTCCGGCCCCTAAGTCCCGGACCCTGCTAAAAAGCTGTCAAAACTTCATTTTTCAACCCCTAATCCCACCTTAATCCTTACCTAATCATCCATAATCTCTCCACAGTGTTTCTACATGTTTAAACACTCTAATACACTCTTAATCATGCTCTAAATCCTTGGTCCAATTCATTACCCAACTCGTGCTCAATTCATGTTTAAATTACATAGATTCCCACTTACATCCTCCAAGAACATGCATTTATTCTCTAGCCTTCTATGCTACAAATTTTGCTCCTCATTCTTACTCAATTCTTGTTCCACACTAATGCACTCCCAATACACAACTTACAACATCTTCTTCTACTCTAGTTCCCAAAGTGATTAGTTACACAAATTTTACTCTAAAATACACCTAGTCACCCTAGGTTCTTTCTCCTCATAAACCACTTAAGTCACCTAGTTCCCAAGTAAATTTTGATAGAGGTTCCCTAAATTTTTAACATTGCCCACACACCATTTCAGCTCACAACCCATTTCCAATTTCCCCATCAATCTAAGCACTACTACACTCTAAATTTTCCACACAAAAACATCATCTATTTCTCAGGTTATCCAAGTTTGTAATCATCCCTCAAGAGCTCCAAAATGCTAATCCTTTTCCTCATTATACCATTACTCAAAACAATAAAAATTTCCTCAATTTCAAGCACCTAAAATCTGTTTCAAAAGTCACACAAAACTAACTCAAGGTAAGTGCATTTACCTTAAATTTTCTTAGACTTTCTTTGCTTTCTTCCTTTCTCCTTATTCTTCTCCTTTTCTTAGTTCTGGTTCTTGGCTCCCAAACCGGTCAATGCTAAATCCACCCACACATAATTAATACTAACTTAGAAAACCAACCTTTAAACTAACTAGAATCTAACACACATTAAGGCTTAAAGGGAGTTCTTACCTTGTGCTTCTAGGTGAGATTTTTGGAACAGCAAAATAGCAAGGTTCCAGCTCCAAAATGGGAGGTAAAAAACGGCTGGAATGAGGGGAAAAACAAGAGTTCAACATAGGATTTTCGTTTTACAAAAAATGCTAGAAAAAGAGGATTTTAAGACTCTTTTTACCTTAGAACAAAACAAGGAGATGGAGGAGACCAAAGTGCTCTTCCTCAAGCTTCAAAATGGCCTACAGCCATGGGGATGAAGATGGAGCTTTGAGTTTTAAGGGTGGAAAATGAAGCCAATAGGAGAGGAGTTCAATGGTACCTTTTTGTAGAGTGTTGGAGGTGATGTAAGCCTTCAAAAATGGAAGGAAAGTGTTGAGCTGGTGGGGGAGAACACAAGTCGCCATTGGAGGGGAGGAAGAAGAAGGTCTGAAGAGGGGGAAAAAAACATGGGCGAGAGAGCTGGTAAGGGAGAGTGAGGAGGAGGAGAGATTAACAAAAGTGATTTTTTTTACTTTTATTTGTCTTGTCCTTTAGTGCATAAAGTAAATAAAGAAGAGGGGGAGGAGGAGCTGGGGTCTCACACACACACACACAATTAAAATTCTGATTTTTATTTGCAAAATGGACATGTTTGTAACACCCCGGATTTTCTAACGTTTTATTAAGTCAATTATTTAGCAATATAGATCGGATATTAATACGCAACAGAAATAAATCCTAAATCTGGAGTATTATCCACACTCGCAACTAACGAGTGCTAAGGCTTTAACCAACATTTAAATATTCCAAACCAATATTATTAATAAAAGGAAACCGCTAAAGTTATAACAGTCCTCAACAAGAGAGTCTCAAAATTTAGACAAAATTATTCATAAGTACTTAGTCTAGCGGGTCGTCGTCCCATCCCTTTAACTTTATTAGAACCTGTGGTAGAAAACCAACAAGCAAACAAAGAGCCACGATAAAGTCAGGAAAATTGAGTAAGCTACCACTTCACTACGTAAAAATCATTTTCTCTTTGAAAACAATTTAACAATATAGCGATGCATCAACATACCAATCATTTTAACCATGTTATTACATAAACATAAAGTAAACTTTGTAAAATATTTCACAATGCTTCATTAATAACTCAAGAATAATATATATATATATATATATAATATTATAATTAAATATCTTCCTTGTCCCAACGCGCAGCCATGACAAAACAACATCTCTCACTCTTGGGTACAACACGCAACTGTAATCTAGACCCCAACACGCAGCGGGACAACCTGTGGGCAAAAACAGTGTTAAACTATCTTGCTAACTATGGGCAGTGAACCCAATCATTGTAGTACAACAAGGTCGTATCCACAGGGACTTCGTAACTATCTAGCTAATTATAAGCTTAGTAAATGTGCAAGAGGATATATACAAAGTGCATAATTGTAAATTAGGGGTTTTGGGTTTTTGGGTTGTAATTGGAGAAATAAAGGAAAGCAATAAACACTAAACTATCTAATCTAGGATAGGTGTAGCTCGGGATAGGATATTCGCACCCGTCATCCCCTTTCTACCAATGGCTGAACCTCGAACTCATAGCTAAACAACAGGAATTTAATTAAAACCAAATCCCGGTCTATTAATCCTAACCAATTTAACGGGGACTGAATGCTCGTTCAAATCCCCAATTCAATCAGAAGCATTAAGCACAAATCTACCCTAAGTTGCAATGAGAACCTCATCTCAAAATCAGTGAAAATCGGCTAACATTGATTTAGTCCCCAACGGTTTAGGTTTCTATCTCAGAATATCATTTTGATAGAATCCCACAATAATGCTCAACTAATCGGTAGGCCAAACCAACCAATTTAACAAATAGAAGACAAATTGAGCAAAACCTTAACAAATCCCCAATCATGAGCAACGAGTTTAGAAGTCATAAACACTCAATAATCATCTTCATTAAGCTCAAAGACTAAAATAAAGCACAAACACAAGTTCAAGATTCAACAATGGAGTTAGGGATTTTGGGACAAAATCCCCAATCCCTAGCTACAAATGATTCTACACAGCCATAGAGAAAAGAAAAGCATAAAGGGAGAAGAAGAAACCATTAATGAAGCTTGGAAGCTTTGGAGAAGGTGAGCTCTTCTTCTCTTCTTTTCTCCTCTTCTTTCCCTTCTTTTTCGCCTTCTTCTCTGTGTTTTCGACTAGTGGAGTCGTGGTTGAAGAATGGGGAGAAGTGTCCCCAAAATCCCCATTTTAAAACTCAAATCTGGGCAAAAAATACTCGTCGGACCGCCCCACAGGGGCGGTCCAAAGGGGCGGTCCACACCAGAGGCGATTTTCCGTGTTCCGAAATTGATTGGACCGCCCCACAGGGGCGGTCCACAGGGGAGGTCCGGACCAGAAGCAAAGAAAATGCTTTATCTTCTTCGTTTCAGCTCCGATTTTGGATCCGTTTGCGCCCACGCGTTCCTCTCTTCATCTACTTTACTCCTATCTATGTTATTCCTCCTGTTTAAACAATAAATGTGTAAGACACCAATGAAACATAAAACTAGAGGAAAACAAGCCAGAGTGGAGAAATGAGCATGAAAAGTGTTGATTAAACATATGAAACACTCCCCTAAAACATGCTCATTTAGACACTCATCACAACCTCGCCACTAAATCCTTAAGTGTGCACACCCCCCAATAGTTCAAAAGACTACGGAGTAGATCTAGGGATAACTGTGTCCTAATGTGGCCCACAGTATCTCAACTTATGCGTCCTAATGTGGCCCGCATCTATCACTTTATCCATGTGTCCTAATACGGCCCACATGTACCATGGTATAACTTTCTTACAGTTTCTTTATTCATTGTTATCATCCAACTTATAATTAAAATCCACATATACCACCAAAATTCAATCATGCCACAATAATCATGACTAAATAATTGCCATCTCACATAATCATATCATTAACATTCTTCATCTCTTTCCTCTAAAAATAATATCCAATTAATCGCCATATAATAAACTGCGCACTTAAATATTTCTAGTAATCATTATCATAAATAATTTGTTCCCAAAATAATAATCACTCACAGATAAAAATCGCAACCAATACAAAAGGATTTATTTTACACAGTTAATACAAGTTCGTGAACGCAGTAACTTACCTGAAATCTAGAAACGATCCGCACAACCCAACACGAACTCAATTACTGCTCCTGGCTAACAAACTCAGAGCCTTTTTTTTCCGTCTGACTGAGTGGGAAGGTGAGGGAGAGAGGGTTTTTTTTCCTAGCAGTAGGAGTATCGAGAGAGACCAGAGTGAAACATGTTCAGAAGCTTAAAGAAATATTCTGGGAGAGATGAGAAAGATGACAGTGTGGGGGTTGGAGTACGGCTGAATGGAACCATTGGACAGGAAATAAAAGAATGGTAGAGGGAAATCAAAGAGAGTCACGGAATACCAACTTGGTCATTAACGGAAGGAATTAAACTGGTTAAATAACTTACAGAAAACCAATAGTTGCAAAATATGGAAGGTAAAACGTATTTTATTAAATAAAGTCAGAAATGTGAGAGGTTATAAATTATGTAAATAAAGTTAGAAAATGCTAAAAGATTAAACTGATTAATTAAAACTGACTCATTTAATATGGTAAAAATCAGTAGTAGTTTAGATCATAACATTATTATCGCAAGTCCGTTTTTAATAAAATATATATATATAGCGAATTAACCAGAAAAATACGATTATTATTATTACGACAATAAAAAACACAACTGACTTATACTTTGAAAACAGGTTAATTTAATTAATACAAATTATCTTATTAAATACTGTATAATATGCTCGTAAATAATATAATATTCTCGTAAACTACATAATATACTTGTAATCTATATGATATATTTGTAGCTTTATAATATATGAGTAAATAATTTGACGTACTTATAAACCATGTAGTATACTTGCAATTTATGTCATATATTTATCGTATTCTAAATTTTAGGAGCTTATTTATGCTTTCACCCCGCAACTTTCATTTTTTTTTGCATTATTCACCTCCGGAACCCGTTTTCCGGAATTTTCTCGTCTAATTAATTTTATTGGTTCTAGACCTTCATTATGGTTTTATAATGACTATTTGGTTGACCAAAATTATTACAGGTCTATTTAACCCGCTTAAAGTCGTGTTTTCTCAATTTCCTCGAAAAACGCGCTTTAAGGTTCGTTGTGTTTTTAATCCGTTTTAAGGATCCGTTTTCTACGGGAATTGTTCCCTCATGTTTATTTAGGCATAATTAAGCCTTAGGAATCAATTTAAGACCCTACCAAGGTTATGTACCTTGTATAATTGCTTAGTGCACGTTTTTACGTTTTATTACTTTTACGCTTTTCTTCCTTTCTTTTCGTTTTACTTCTTTCACTAATATACTTAAGGCATAGTTAAGCCTCTAAATTTTATATTAGCATAATTAATCACCCTAATTATGTCCGGGTATTTCAAAAAGTATATGTTGGCTTAAAATTGTATAAATTTTTAAAAATAAACATATATATATCATTGACAAAAACTTTAAACATTTATAAATTTTATATATATAGTTTGTATATTTTGAAAATTTTAACCAACACGCCAACTAATTTAATTGTTATTATTTATTGAATTTATTAATTTATGTGATTTTTGTAAATTAAAAGAATTATATAGTTAAATGTATAAAAACTACACAAAATTTAAATTTATATATATATATATATATATATATATATTAATATATTTATATATTACTAATTTAATTATTTTGACAAAAAATTTATATTAATTTTGTAAATTTTAGCCAACATATGTACTAGTTTAAATTATTATTACATGTACACTATTTTATAATTTATTAATACGCGTGCTACTTTCAAAGTTAAAAATATTATAAGTATCAAAAATATATTATGTTATGTATATCTTATATGATAAATAAATTCCTGTAGTGGTATGTAGTATTAATTAATTTTCACGAATTTGACAATTTTTGTTTACTTAAAGTTCTTTTTAAAATTTCGATAGCTAAAAGTTAGTAAAATATACTAAAGTACTATATTAAAAAAACTATAAAAAAGTAATATATTTATATAAGAAGATAATATATCAACTATGGTAGCAGCAATATAGGTTAGTATTCTGAATTATGTAGTAATCACACGTTAAAGTTATAAGACAATATACTTTTATTAACGCTTACGAATATTAGCTATCATTTCTTATATTCTAGCACAATATCAAGTGAAATTTCATCAGCGTTATTAGTCAGTAGCAATTTCGAAACTTAAGATAGTATCAATTTAGCTACTTGCTAAAAATAGTTGCTATCATAGCCAAAATAGTAGCACAATAGCAACCGTAATCAAGTGTTAGTAGCAATTTCATAATTTTGCTTATCTACATGGTCGTAGCAACTTTTAAGATAGTAGCTAGTTAGCTATTTGATTAGAATCTTTTGGCTACTGTTGCTCAAATAGTAGCATAATAGCTACCATGATTGAATTAACATCAACCAAGTAGTAGCAATTCATTAATTTAATTACCGATATTGGTAGTAAAATTACTTTTACTAAAACTACCGGAATGAAAGATAAAATTGCTACTATTGATGGTAGCAATCTTGTAAGGCGGTAAACATTTAGCTATTGGCTAAAAGTTTAGCTACCATTGTTGTTGTGGTAGCACAAAAGCAACCACGTTGTTGATAACATCAAAATCAGTAGCAATTTTCCAATTTAGATACCAATATATGTGTAGTAGTAATTCATCGGTAGCCATAACATGGTAGCAGCCATAACATGGTAGCACAATTGCAATTAAGAATTTATTAGCATACAAAATCAGTAGTCTTTTGATTAAATAACTACCAATTTAAGTACGGTAGCAATTTTGCTTATAAGTTGATAGTAGCGCAATGGCAACCACGTTTGGATTATCATCAACTGTCTGTAGCAATTTCAGACTTTAGTTACCGATGTTGGTAGCAAAATTATTTTTACACCAACAATAAAGCTGGAGGAATGTATAGCTACTATCGACGGTAGCAATTTTATGTAAACAGTAGCAATATAGCTACCACATGAATATTTTGCAACTAGCCATAACATGGTAGCACAATTATAACCAATAATTTATTAGCATACAAAATCAGTAGCCTTTAGAGTAAATAACTATCAATTAAATACGGTGGTAATTTCGCGGTAGCAAAATTCCCTTTTCTTGTAGTGTACAAGAGAAACATGATGAGCAGAGAAGTTATTATTAGAGAATAGAGAGCAAGATTCATTATTTCAAATGTAATAGAGATTAACGTATAGATATGGTTGAAATTTCGAAACAATTTTCCTTCATTTTTTTAATACTTAGTGTGAATGATTTGAGCATTGTTGTACACACTATATAATGTTTTAAATATACATGATAGTACCCATGTATCCATTGGATGCATCATGATGTGAAGATGTTTACACTTTTGAGATTAGTTCCAGGCAAAATTGTTGGGCTATCTTTTGGAGCTAGATGCGTACACACTATTTATACACACTCATTCAAGCAAGGATGAGCATGACAACAATGTGTCAATTTGCTCAAAGGCCGAGGACACTACTGTAAGTGTTTTTATAAGAACTCTTCTAAACATTTGTATTACATTCAATCATATTGAATAACGAAAAATGAAAGTTATCATTGTGTTTGTGACTATGAAGTATAAGTACGAAGATCTGTTAGATGCTGCCACTCAAGTGTTGGACACACTTCAAATGATCTGTCAGCTCAGGCCACACCCGTTGACCATAATAGATTTTTTTATAAGGCTGCCAAAGGTAAATCATAAAAGTAGAAGGTCTACGGTATGGGCGAGTTAGCACCAGAGTATTTCCCTAACTTATTCTACAGCACCGACGCCTGCTCATCACGTGTTACTGGTTACGACTAGAGTATGTGACTTGTATGAGTCACTGAAGTCCGACTGGAGCGAGAGCTGCTTTTGAAAATAGATGACAATTAGGGAGCAGATAAGTGTTGAGGAATGGATTGCAATCCGCGAGACTGAGAGAGATATTGTCAGTCAGGAGCTGCATCAGTGTCCATAGGGTGTTAACTACAATTAGCTGGCCATATTGGGCCCATTGGGAGGTGCGGTAGGTGGCTCTGAAGATCCATGTTGTGCTGGTGGCTAGATGGGTTACTGTCTGGGGGATGGGCATGGATGGGAGCACGAACGTGGTTGATGTAGCTAGCTAGTTTTGTTTGTGTGACATTGGAAGTTTTTGTTGTTGTATTATGTTGACACATGATCATAGTCTTGTTAGAACTAGGCATTGTTATATTACCTAATTCTACAAATATTTTATGTGTTTCACTTCTTAAATAAAGATCTTAATTTAGTACTGATTATAGTGAATGTATATATATTATAGGTGAACAATATATTACAAGTGAATAACATATTATAGGTTAATAATATAAATAAAACTTTTAGTAATTCCCAAACATATATTGAGACAGATAGAGACAAAACATTCTATTCTAACTTATTGGGATGGATACAGAATCATATGTTTGTCTTTATTTAGAAACGGATTAGAGACAGATATGTGTTGAAACACCCGCGAATTTATGAGTTAGGACAAATATAAAATATGGTAGTAATGGATAGCCCGAGGTTAATAACGTTAGTGCCCGGGAAGTTGGAACGATTTCTTATGTTGTTTTCTTTTCCCTTCTTAAAAGGTTTATAATACCTACCGAAGCAATTACAATTATCTATAATTTCCTCACCCTTATTATTATTATTATTATTAATATTACTTCAACCTCTCTAGACGGTTCAACATTATTTAAGTTCCCAATTGATTAATCTTAATTCCTAGAGTTCAAATCCAATTTACTCTCTCTTGATAAATTAGCATTAATATATTAACCCCTTATTCTCCTCCTAATATTTTATTACTAGTATTCTAGATCCTTCTTTAATGTTGTTTTTTTTTTCTTTTGCTAAGAATTCCTGATTTTGTTTACTATATTTCTATTTATTTTAACTTACTTCTATATCAAATAAATGTTTATTAATTCTTCTCTAGATATGTTATTCTCCTTCTTATCTTGTTACAACTACTAAATTATTTTTCTCTATTATTTTGAATTGGAAATTATTTAACTAATTATTTCAAAACTGATATTGTTAGCTACCCCGTTCTTCCGGTTTTCCACAACGACAAGTACTAGTTAGTGGAACTTATTTAAATTATTCAACATTTCCTTTTCTTCAAAACATATTATATTATTTCTGGTCAAAAAAACATATTATTATTTGTCTAATTAATAGCATTTCTCTAAATTCTACAAATTATTTCTATTTAAAACATCAATCTCCTTCATATCTATTCATCCTCAACACGACATTTCTACGCTCTTACTTCGACTGAAATATTCACGCTTTTCTTCCTGACGTGGTCAAATCACTTCCCTGGTGCCAGATAGGAATTCGTTGGGTAAGTGTTCTGCTTAGTCAGATTAATAAATTAATTGATTGTGTTGGTAGACCCTAATTGTTGGTTATATATATACACCTAGACTCCGATTACGCCGACGAGTGCTACCAATAGTCCTGAGAAGTTGATTTCTTGAAGTGGATTGATGTTCAAGTAAATCTCTATGCTCATGTTTGTCTGGTTTCGTGATTTGCGATTGAGGAAAAATGTTTATGACTCAGATATGATTTCTACTGAAAGAGGATTTATTCTCGGATTAAGGTTTTACAATTTGGGATTAATTCCCGCGCTTTGGGATTGGTGGATTAGAATAAATTTTGGTGGTGGTTTGATTGAGGTTTGTTTTTGTAGTATTTCACAGGATTTACTATTATGTCTGGGAGCCCATAGGTGCTCCCAATTATTATTATTTGTAGTGCACACAACGTTGCAGTTAAGCTCTATGATCTACTCTATGTTACTACTGTTTCATAGGGGTGTGCGCACTTAAGGACTTAGGGTGAGGTGGTTGTTTGACGGTCCCATAGGTGAGTGTCCTTGAATAATCGTTTGGGGTCCCATAGGTGACCCCGTATTTGGAAGTTGTGGTTGGCTCCTGTTGAAAGCTCTCTACTATTGTTTGTATTGGTTACTGTGTTTTCTGAAAAAATCATTCTAATGTTCAATACTCCCTTCTCGACTGATTGGCAAAAGTTAAAATGAACTTCAAAATGTATTCTACATATTGAGGTAGACTTTGCTCAGTTTATCTGGTTTGCGTGATCCCTTCGCATTTCTGTCTGTTATTTTCTTATCGCAGGTATTGATGGTTGATTTTGGGGACCGGGATTGCGCTCATATAGAATAAAGAACATGAATTGCTTTGAGACATTATTTGAGTTACAGTGTTTAAGAATCAATATGTTGGCTTTTATGATACATTACCATCGTTATTTGGAGCTTATGCATTATAAGTTTAACAGTTACTTTCGTTGCTTATTTTTGGTTCATTAGCCTGAGCACCCAGAGGTTTAGGTGTGGCGGTAATACCCTGGATGATTTAATTCCGCTGTTTTTTTTTGAACATAAAGAGTAAGCTTTGTATTTATACCAAATATTTACAACCTAACATCCAACTATACCACCCCAATGAATTATTTTAGGAACTCCAAAAGACCAAAACTCTCACAAATCCTCACATTCTTTCTAGTTACAGGGAAAGAAAATTTGCCCATCTCATCTTTAACTCTGATTGAATATTCACAATACAACTTTCCCTATCCACCGGTTTTTTCGAAAACACCGCTTCATTACGAGTTTTCCAAATGTAGTAAATAGTAACTCCTACCGCTGCACATCTCAATCTATACACCAGACTAGTACTTCTATGAGCTCTCCAAAGACAGGCCATACAGTCCAAAAACCTAACAGGTAACTTACATCTTAGCCACTTGTGCAGAATTTCTCTGAACACCTCTCTACTAAACTCACATTCAAAGAACAAATGATCCCTGGACTCTAGTTGACCACAAAATTCACAATTCCATCAGCAATCAAGTTCCACGCTCTTAGCCTGTCTTTACTCGCCAGTCTATTTTGGCAAGTAAGCCACCAGATGAAACTGGCATGCGGAGTGCAGTAACTTGTCCAAAGGATACGGTCCCAACCATTACCCTTAGGAGAGGGTACATCATCTCATATAGAGCTTTTGCAGGGACTTTACCTTTCTCTTCAATCATCTCGTCAATCTCAGATTGCAAGCCCAATCTAATCAATTCATCTCGAATTCTAAGACAACTCTTCCACCAGTAAGCATGTGAACCTTCATACTGACTGTCCAAAAAGTGTCTCTTTTTAGCAAGTAGACCCTCCACCATCTGCTAAAGGCCGATTGGAAACCCATTACCCTCTGCAGAGATCAACAAATTACTCAAGAGAGATGCTTTATTCCACCCTAGCACTTCCTTAAAGCCCAGGCCTCCAATGTTTTTCGGCCTACAAACCTTACTCCAGGCAACTGGAGCTTTTCTCCCGGTCAAATCACCACACCAAAGGAAGGACCTACACCTCTGGACCACCATTTGGACAACATTTTTAGGGAAAAGGAAAACATTAGCCCAAAATCTTTGAATACTTAGCAGAGTACTTTCGACCAGCTGAAGCCGACCAGCATAGCTAAGTTTCCTTGCAGCCCAGTGGTTATCTTCGCAGTAATTTTTCCAATCAGGGGAAGATAGTCATCCTTATTAAGCCTATGAGTAGACAAAGGAACTCCCAAATATTTCACAGGCAAAGCCCCTTCCTCAAACCCAAGCACTTCAATAATTTTCCTTTTATTCTCCTCGCTAAACCCCCCCAAAGAACACCTTGCACTTCTGATGACTTACCAGCAACCCTGAAGCACTAGAGAATTTATCAATGATCCCCTTAATAATTTTGATAGACCCCACGTCCCCACGGAAAACACTAACAGGTCATCAGCAAAACATAGATGATTCAAACCCACTCTACTACACTTAGGATGGAAATTAAAGTTGGGGTCCTCCTTAGCATCAGCTAACAACCGACTCAGATATTCCATGCATAACACAAATAACAAAGGAGAGAGAGGGTCACCTTGACGTAATCCTCTTTCCCCCTTAAAGAAAACCACAACTTTGCCCATTAATCAGAATCGAATAATGAGTAGAAACACACCTCATTACCCATCCTACAAACTTCTGGTGGAAACCCAGCCCTTCTAACACCTCTTGGAGGAACTCCCAGCAACACTATCATAAGCTTTGTGAATGTCCACCTTAAAAGCACACCGGGGGGAAATGTTTTCCGGTTGTACCCCTGAATAATCTCTTGGCAAAGCAGGACATTATGTGCAAGACTCCTGCCTGAAACAAAAGCTCCTTGGCAGTCGCTAACGATCAATGGCAAAACTTCTGAAATTCTTGATGTAATGATTTTAGATAAAATCTTATAAATAACATTACAGCAAGCAATGGGTCTCAAATCAGTAACCTTAGTTGGATTAACAACCTTAGGTACTAGGGAGATTAAAGTAGCATTAACTTGCTTCAAGATCGTCCCTTTAGCAAAGAAATCTTTCACCGCTCTACTGATATCACCCCCAATAATGCTCCATGAAGACTTAAAAAATAAGGAATTAAACCCATCGGGGCCAGGGGCTTTTGTATTCTTGATAGACCTCAGAGCATCTGTCAGAGGAAATATATGTATATGCAGATCAATATCACAAAATATGGGCAAGTGGACCCAATCGAAGTAGTAGATAACGAGTGTCGTTCCACCAGGAAATTGATTATCTATTTCCCTAGTTTCGGTATTGGTAACGGAATAATAAATGAGTAAAGGGGGGGGGGGGGTTTAGCCGGCGGCAAGCTTAATGATTTTGTTCAAGAAAAACTGCAACTTAACTAAGGAAACTAAAATTGGTGTTAAGGGTTTTGGATGGAAAGCACCCTAGGATGGTTATTCTCACCTAAATACACCCCAACTTCACTCATAAACCCAATTCACTCAAATTGTCTATTTGGACTATTGTAATGACCTTCCAAATCATGGAAGAGCCAACTCTACCTAGATACTCTCAACTCTCAAATCAAGAGGAGTTCAAATCACTAGATAGCATTAATTACAAGTCCATATAAATAGCCCCAAATTTCACCAACTAATCAAGCTAGCACAATCTAGGGTTCCTCTCTTCTAGGTCACAACCCCCAACTCAAAGTCTTGTGTTGTTGGGGAATCACCATAAATGCCATAATTGATCAAGTTAAAGCATTAAATGAACAAGAGAGAGAAAACAATCATAATTAATGAAGCAAGGGTTTACAAGCTAGTTGAGGGATTCAAGTTCAAATCCCCATCTCAAGTGCTAAATAGTTCTACTCAGCCATAGAGATACAAAAAAAGAGAGAGAGAGAGAGAGAGAAAAAGCCATTGTTGAAGGTGGTTGAGCTTGGAGAAGGTGAGCTCTCTTCTTCTTCTTCTTCTCTTCTTCTTCTTCTTCTTTTCTCCCTCAAAATCGCCTCTCTCTCTCCTTGTTTAGGTCTTTTTGTGTGTAGAAGTGTAAGATAGTGAAAAAGCCTCAAAATTGGCATAAGTAGAGAAATTTCCGCGTCCGACCGACCCACCGTGGGTCGGTCCGCGGGTCGGTCGGCCTTCTGAAGACGAGGCGCGTGACCATTTTTAAGTTCCGACCGACCCAGTGTGGGTCGGTCCAATGGGTCGGTCCGATGCAGAGCCAAACTTTGCTCCAGGAGCTTCCGACCGACCCAGAGTGGTCGGTCCATGGGTCGGTCGACTGCAGAAAATACTTTTTCTTACTTACGCGGGGCCTAGAAATTCGTTACAAATCGGAATGCCCCGTTTGCGGCGTTGGAAAGCTTGAAGGATGGGGAAGTGTTGGTGCATGCCACTAGCTCTAAAATGGGTCAAATAAAGTGTGCTCAAGGTGAGCTTTTACCTATCAAAAGATCAAACTGTATAAGTTCACTATTAATCACAAAAACACTCTATTAAGTGGTGAAATAGGCTATGCACCAAATGAAATGAAGGTGTATAAAGGCACTGAAACATCATTATTTCACCACTTATCAACTCCCCCACACTTATCTATTTGCTTGTCCTCAAGCAAAAATTTGCTAGGAACCCGCAATAAGAAGGAATATTTAAAGCAAGCAAGTGTCTAGATGAACTCTTGAATTCAAGTGGGCAAAATTTGTGAAACATCTCAAGAGGAGTGCAACCGACCTTCTCGTGGTGACATGGGTGTGCTTAGGGTAAATAAAAAATATAGAGTTTTGGGGTATGATCTAGAGTGCTTCCAAGTTCTTAGAGATTTTTGGAACTTGGAGAACTTTTACCATGGCCAACTTCTCTCAAGAATGGGCATTGAGGAAAAACAAAAGGAAAAATAGAGATTTGCATTTGATTCACTTTTGCAACAAGAGATGAGAAGAGATGGTTTGGCATTTTGCCTTTCTTTAATGAACACTCAACTCTCATTTGTTGGTTACCTATGGTGTCTCTCAAGTTCCTATATAATATTTTTCACAAGGAAGCACCCCTTAGCAATCCCTAGATGAGAAGGTAGAAAGAACCCCTAAGCAATAAAAAATCACCAAGAGAGGGGTTTATGGAAGCACCGCAAACAATTGCTCCTCAAGAGAGATCTTTTTGAAAAACAATCAGTGAAGAATTCTAAAAATTCATGGAGACACTTGCTTACTATAAATGTAATTTCTACATGGGAGCTGTAGATACGTATAGGGAAATTGAGTAGTGCACCAAAAAGAAAAGGTCGTTTCCCCCACTTGAATGGGACAATGTCCGCATTGTTCGAAGCAAAACTCAAGGGAACACAAACAGAAGACCTTTTCGAAGCACTTAACATAGAGTACAAAAGTTTAGCGCAGTATGTAAGTGTGTAGGCGTGAGAGAACGAGGACTCCCCTGAGAAGGTGTGAGTGGTGGATCAAATTCCCCCACACTTGTGAGTGTCTGGGGCGTTGAAGCGCTAGGAAAAATTTGCAAGAGTTCCTCTTGCATGTGGCCTTACTCACCCTTGAGGAGCGCTTGCGTTCAATGTGGATATCTACAATGCAAGGCAAAAAGGAAACTAGGCGCACTCGTAATTCCGAAGAATTCGCAAAAAGGCCATAATTAGTAAGCAAAATGGGGCTCATACATGAGTCCTGAATCATATAATCCGAAAGTGCATTAAAGAAAATAAGAAAGTGCTACAAAGCGAGAGTGCTGAATGTAAATATCGAAGATGAAACAGCAAGCAGAAGGAGTCTAAAAAGTGCAAGAATAATGATAATCCAAGTTGCATAAAGAACTACTGGGGAGGGGGTGGCCATGTGCCATCTGCTCCTGAAGGGCGCGAATCTGCTCCGCCATCAGACGCTGCTGCTCAGCAACCAGGCGCTGGTGCTCAGCCACCTGACGCTGGTACTCTTGAAAGCGCCTCGGATACAACGCCGGTCGGTGGGGGAGGAGGGAGGAGCAGGAGCGGAGCGGAGCGGAGGGACTAGCAGAGGCACTAGCAGAGGCACCCGAGGAGGACGCCCGAGCCGTCTGAGCGTCGTCCTTGTACCAGCTATCTGCGCGCTGAGTGAACCCAAACCTCCTCATAGTGTGCGCCCCGATCAACTCCATGGGAGGACTGGCCTGAAGCCCAGCAGTCGGCAGCCCCAGCCGGGCAATCTGCTGCTGAATGAAGAAGGGGAACCCCAGGTGCTGGGTGTCCTTCTTGGCGATGATGTGGAGCAGATGCCGGAACATCAATCCGGAGAGGGACATCGGCTCGTCAGTGATGTCCGGAGTCAGCATGTAGTCGACGAGGAAACAGTCCGTCGCATTAAGATCTTTGCTGTCACGCGGATGGATGTTATGGCGGAGCAGTGCCAGCAAGACTCTCTTGACCGGATCAGTGACCATGTTGAGAGTCATCGTGACTCTAACATCAGTCCCCGCCTGGTTCTTCTTTCGACGCTGAACGGGGAGAGTGGCCAGGTAGTGCTTCCTATGGTCGTCCTGCTCGTGGGAGGTAATCCAGGAGCGGTGGGTCACATCCTCCCAAGGCACCTCAAGGAAACGCTGGAAGGTGTCTTTGGTGATTTCGATTGGTTGCCCCCCAACATAGGAAGAGACCGTCCGCTCATGGTGATCCACCGTGGCATTAGCGTAGAATTCGTAAATCTGGCTGGGGAAGTATTCCCCGCCCATGCTCAGCAGACAGCTCCACTGGAGAGGATCGAGGACGGCGCGAAGCTGAAGTGTATCAATGAGTGTAGGGTCCACCGTCCTCTCCCGCACGATTTCCTTTCGACGTGGGGCATTGTACCATGCCCGGGCAGCTTCATTGAGGAATCGGCCATCAAGGATACCGGCATTGGCGGCTGCCCTTCGAGTGGCACGTCGGTTTCGGTGGGCCATTGTTCTACAAAAAGGAATAAAGACAAAAGAGAAACAAAGAAGAAACAAATAACAAGTGGTGTGAAGTTAGAATAAAAAGAGGAAGAATACTAAGCATTTGGGCAAAGAATAAGCATGAAGCACAAAGAAGAGCAAAAGTAATGGTACGTTGCTAGAACAATTTCGGCATGGTTTCCCTTGTTTTTCTTCCCTTTCCACGGTTCTAAGAACCTCCACAAATTAGCCCGAAGGCTGTCATTTACATAGAGAAGCATCCCAATAGCACCAACCCATCACAAAGCACAAAAAAGTACCAAGCAATTCAATAAGTCATCCCATTTCGCATAGTTTGAGAACCCTCACTTCTCACTCATGAAAGTTCATTGCCTTATGTAGTCTATCAATTGAAGAGCAAAAAGAGTTGCTAAGCAACCCGCCATTAGTATGGTACTAGCATTATGAATTGTAACAACAACATTGCGCATTGGATAAACTTCAAGCGAGAGCATCTAGTATACCAAGTGTGCTAGCACCAACAACCAACTACAATATCTAGACCAATTCCACACACCAAGCCCAACATTATCAATTGTAAGCATTGACATCATTGAATCATTCACAATTCATCCAAGTATGCCACAACATGATATATTAGGTGAGATTTAATATAAAGCACTAAATGTACCCATATCATGTCACCACCATCAAAAAGCCACATTGTCTAGCCCAATTTCACACACAAAGCCTAACACTATCAATAAAAACATTTGCACCATCAAAGACCCCACAATTCAAAAATTCCACCCAAGGCCTTGTTTGGTTCGGCCACAATTTGCCCCAAAGTGGAACTTGCTCAAAAACTGCAAGAATTGAAAAGTTAAGGTTAGAAAATCATACCTTAGTGCTTGTAGGAGATTGGAGCAAGAAATTTGAGAGATTTGGGCACTAAATCGGTTTAAAACCGAATTGGGGAAAATGGTGAATTAGGGATTGAGGGGGCTGGGGTGGTGGTGTTGTTGGGTCGTGGCTGGGGTCCGGTGCGGCTGGGGCACGCGACGGTCGTCGGAGGGGACTGGGGTGGCGGCGGCGGTCGTCGGAAGTAGGGGCTGGAGGTGTGTGGGCGGGTCTGCGCGAGAGAGGGGGAGTGAACAGAGCGCTCGCAAGGTTGGGGGGTCTGGGTGTGAGGGCGATGGAGATAGGGGTTGGGTGAGGGAAAGAAGAAGATTGGGAAAACTAAAAGAACGACGCGTTTTAGGATTTTTTTTTTTCAAAATTTTCGACCCGACCGACCCACTGTGGGTCGGTCGGTGGGTCGGTCTTTAACAGAGCAGGATTTTCGAAATTTTTCGACCCGACCGACCCAACCTAGGGTCGGTCAGTGGGTCGGTCTGTTACAGAGACCAATTTCTTTCAAAGTTTGGAGCCGACCGACCCATCTAGGATCGGTCCTAGGGTCGGTCTTTGACAGAGGCTCCCAAAAAGAGATGTTTTCTTGCCCAAAAACTTGTTTTCATCCACAACCAACTCAAACATGCAAAAACACACAGAAACACACCGAAACAAAGCTAAAGTAACAAACAAATAAAGCACACGAACAATAGCATGAGAGTTGTCCAGGTTGCCTCCCGGAAAGCTGCCCGTCTTTTTACGGTCTTTGGCTAGACCATTGTGAGGGTTAGATCAAACCTGGGGCTCTTGTAAGTAGAGAGGACGTGTCTCCACCTTCTCGATATCGCCTCCTAGGTAATGCTTCAACCTAGACCCGTTGACCATAAATGTCTCACCCTTCACATTCTTCAGCTCAATCGCACCATATGGGGTTACCTTGGTGACGGTGAATGGTCCGGACCAATGTGACTTGAGCTTACCCGGAAAAAGCTTCAACCTCGAATTGTAAAGCAATACCCGGTCACCTCATGGAACTCCCGCCTTAAGATCATCTTGTCATGCCACCTCTTGGCCTTCTCCTTGTAAATGCGGTTGTTCTCATAGGCTTCCTCCCGGAATTCCTCCAGTTCGGTGAGTTGAAATTTTCTCTTGTCGGCGGCACCTTGAGATCAAAGTTTAAGGCTTTCACAGCCCAATAGGATTTGTGCTCCAGCTCAACGGGTAAGTGGCAAGCCTTGCCGAAGACTAGACGGTATGGAGACATCCCGATGGGAGTCTTGTATGCTGTCCGGTAAGCCCATAGAGCATCGTCTAGTCTTAAGGACCAATCCTTCCTGGAGGAGTTTACCGTCTTCTGTAGTATCCATTTCAGCTCCCTATTTGTCACCTCGGCTTGCCCATTTGTTTGAGGGTGGTAAGGCAAGGATACCTTGTGTCTCACTCCGTATTTTTCCATTAACGCCTCAAACTGTTTGTTACAGAAGTGAGATCCCCCATCGCTGAGAATCGCCCTAGGCACCCCAAACCTTGTGAAGATGTTTTTCTTTAGGAACTTGGTCACCACCTTGGCATCATTGGTGGGAGATGCAATGGCTTCCACCCATTTCGTGACATAGTCCACCGCCACCAAGATGAAGAGATTTGAGTGGGAGGAGGGGAATGGACCCATGAAATCAATGCCCCATAAATCGAAGGGTTCGACCTCGATCATTACATTAAGTGGCATCTCGTGCTTCCGGGATATGTTTCCTAGCATTTGGCACCGGTCGCAAGCAGCTACAAAGGAGTGGCAGTCCTTGTGAAGCGTTTTCCAAAAGAATCCGGACTGTAGCACCTTAGCTGCTGTCCTGGCTGGCCCGTGGTGCCCTCCTGCCTCAAGAGAGTGGCAATGGGTGAGGATGCTCTGAACTTCATCTATGGGTATGCACCTCCTAATCATCCCATCGGCACAGACTTTGAATAGGTAAGGGTCATCCCAAAAATAATGCTTGACGTCGGCGAAGAATTTCTTCCTCTGCTGGTATGTCATTTCGTATGGCACTACTCCCCTCACCAGGTAGTTGCGATGTCGGCAAACCAAGGATCACCGGTTTCTCCAATTGTGAACACGGTCTCATCCGGGAAGAGCTCATTGATAGGGGTACCATCATCCGGGTCTCCATTCGAGACAAGTGGTCAGCAACAACGTTTTGAGTGCCCGGTTTATCCCTAATCTCAATCTCAAATTCCTGCAGCAATAGAATCCATCTCAAGAGCCTCGGTTTAGCGTCTTCCTTGGTGAAGAGATACTTGAGAGCTGAGTGGTCGGTATGAACAATCACCCTGCTCCCCAAGAGATATGAGCGGAACTTATCTAGTGCAAAGACCACCGCTAGGAGCTCCTTCTCAGTCGTGGCATAATTTTTCTGAGCATCATTGAGTGTTTTGCTTGCATAGTAGACAGTTCTAAGAATTTTCTCCCTTCTTTGACATAGGGCTGCTCCCACCGCATAGTCGCTTGCATCACACATTACCTCAAAAGGGAGGCCCCAATCCGGTGATACCACTATCGGTGCTGAGACGAGGCACTCCTTGAGAGTGTGGAAGGCTTTTAGACATTCTTCAGAGAATTTAAACTTTGCATCTTTTGCTAAGAGGTCACACAGAGGTTTGGAGATTTTGGAGAAGTCCTTGATGAACCTTCTGTAGAACCCGGCATGGCCAAGAAAACTTCTAATGTCTTTAACCGAGGTAGGTGGTGGCAGCTTCTCTATGACTTCGACCTTGGCCCGGTCGACTTCAATCCCACTGGAAGAGATCTTGTGCCCGAGGACGATCCCTTCTCTCACCATGAAGTGACATTTCTCCCAATTGAGTACTAGATTGGTTTCCTCACATCGGGAGAGAATGGCGTCCAAGTTCTCTAGACAAGAGTCAAAAGTGAGCCCGAAGACCGAGAAATCGTCCATGAAAACTTCCATGCTTTTTCAATAAAGTCGGAGAAGATGGCCATCATGCACCTTTGGAATGTTGCGGGAGCATTGCATAATCCGAAAGGCATTCTTCTATATGCGAATGTCCGTAAGGGCATGTGAATGTGGTCTTCTCTTGATCTTCCGGGGCTATGGGGATCTGGAAGTACCCCGAGTAGCCATCAAGAAAGCAATAAAAGTCTTGTCGGCTAACCTCTCTAGCATTTGGTCGATGAAGGGCAGGGGGAAGTGGTCTTTCCTTGTAGCCGTGTTCAACTTCCGGTAGTCGATGCATACTCTCCAACCGGTTGTTGTCCTTTGGGGAACCAGCTCACCCTTTTCATTCGACACCACCGTGATCCCTCCTTTCTTTGGCACCACCTGAGTCGGGCTCATCCATTGACTATCGGATATGGGGTAGATGATCCCGGAGTCGAGTAGCTTTAGGACCTTCTTAACTACCTCCTTCATGTTCGGGTTGAGCCGCCTTTGAGGTTGAACAAGTGGTTGTAGTCATCCTCCATGAAAATTCGGTGAGTGCACAAATGTGGAGCAATACCCTTGATGTCTGAGATGGACCACCCAATAGCTCCCTTGTGGTCTCGAAGCACCCTCAACAAACTGTCTTCTTGTGCTCCTGTAAGAGAGGAAGAAATAATAACAGGAAGATCACAAGGTTCAGTTAGATAAGCATATTTTAAGTGAGAGGGTAAGGGTTTCAACTCCACGGTGGGAGGCTTCTCAACCGAGGGGGGTAGCCTTTGTGCAGTGCGCTCCAAGGGCTCCGGTGGTGGGTAGTGTGTCCGGTATGGCATTGACCTCTTGTCTAATGCGGCGACCATCTCTCTCACCTCCGGTTCATCTTCCCGGTCTCCACAAGTATCAGTCAAAGCGACGGTGAGAGCATCATAATCAAAACAAGAAGAGTAATTATCTTGCAAAATTGAGTCAACAATATCTATGGCAAAAGCAGCTTCCGCATGTGCGGGTTTTTTCACTACCTTAGACATGTCAAACTCAAGTTTTTCATCATGAAACCTCAAGATAATTTTTCCATTTTCCACATCTATTAAGGTCCTAGCAGTTCGCAAGAAGGGGCGACCTAATATCAGTGGTACTCTAGCATCCTCCTCCATATCAATAACGATGAAATCAGCCGGGAAAACAAAAGTCCCTACAGTCACTACTAAATCCTCAAAACCCTTTCGGAAGACCAATGACCTATCAGCAAGTTGCAGTTGCATAGCAGTGGGTGCACACTCGCCAATCCCAAGTTTATTAAAAATTGAAAGCGGCATGAGATTTATACTTGCACCTAAATCACATAATCCACTACCACAATTTATATCACCGATAGAGCAGGGGATTATAGGCAAACCGGGGTCTCCGAGTTTTGGAGGGGGGTTCCGCAGTAGGACCGCCGAGATCTCCTCGGTGAGTTGCACCGTCTCCGCACCAAGTGTTGCTCTCTTGTTGGCAAGAATGTCTTTCATAAACTTGGCGTAGATAGGCATTTGTTTCAAAGCATCTGCAAAAGGAACATTAATTGTTAGCTTGTTGAAAATGCTTAAAAATTTCCCAAATTGTTCATCTAGATTTTCTTTTTGAGTCTATTTGGGAATGGAAGAGGTAGTAAAGGTTTAGCAAGAGTAGAAGGGGAAGATGATTCAGGAGACTCCTTCTCCTTGGAAGTATTTTTCGGTTGAGAAGGAGCTTCCTCAACAATCTCTTGTTCTTCCTCTTGGCGATCTTGAGTTTCTTCATTGTGATTCTCTTGGCTCTCATGATCAGCTTGTGGAGATGAAGTTTGAAGGGGGCGACCACTTCTCAATGTTACCGCTTTGGCCTCTTCCCTCGGGTTTAGGGATGGCAATGGGTCGGGTGGGTCGGGTGGACCATCACCCGCACCCGTCACCCGACTTCATCCGCTCCACCCGTACCCGACCCGTCACCCGTTATGTATCACCCATCACCCGTTTCACCGTCACCCGCGGGTGAAGCGGGTGAACCCGTTTACCCATTTACCGTTTGTTTTTCTTTTTCCTTGTTCGCCACTAAGGTTTGCAAATTACTGTGAGTGGAGAGAAAATAGAGACACAAAGCATGTATGTTCTATGTTCGCCGGTTAGGATTGCAAAATTTACTTCAGAGAAAATAATGAAATATTGCACAGAGCATGTACGTTTCATGTTCGCCAATTATGGTTGCAAAATTACCACGAGTGAAGAGAGAAAATAGAGGCGCAGAGCATGTATGATCAATGTTCGCCTGTTAGGATTGCGAAATTACCTTTAGTGAAGAGAATGAAAAACTTCGTAGAGCATGTAAGTTATTTGTTTTTCAGTTAGGGTTTCAAAATTACCGAGAGTGAAGAAAGAAAATAGAGGCATAGAGCATCTTTGTTCCATGTTTGCCAGCTAGGGTTGCAATTACCTTCAGTGAAGATAATTTGAAACTGCGTAGAGCAAGTATGCTAGGGCTGTAAAATTACCGAGAGTGAGAATAAAGAATGGCGCAGTCACCCAGAGCATGAATGTTCCTTGTTCACTAGTTAGGGTTACAAAATCATGAGTGAAGGAGAATGAATAATAAATAACAATTTAACATATAATATATATAATCTATGCGGGTGAGCGGGTCGGGTGATGGGTGAAAAATGTTCACCCGTCACCCGACCCGCACCCGTACCCGTTCCACCCGTCACCCGTTTTTCACCCGTTTTATACGGGTTTTTTACCCGGTTAGCGGGTCGGGTGACCGGGTGAAATGGGTACCCGCGGACCCATTGCCATCCCTACTCGGGTTAGGCTTTGTTTGATGGAAAGGTGCCCGGTGGCCTTTGGGAGAGTTGTTGAGATATTTGACCAAGTTGGGTTTCAATGTTTTTGTTGAATGCCGTTTGATTAGCATTGAAAGCCTCTTGTTCCGAGAACTTGGTCTTTGCGGTGACAATGAAATCCGCCATGAGGTTTCCAACCTTGAAGTCCCACTAGAAGAGAGGAGGGGGACCCTTGTTGTTGTTGTTGATGTGGAAGCCCGGAGGAGTTCCTTGTGGCCTATACCCATACTGAAAGTTTGATGGTTGGTTTTGGGCTTGAGGTCTATACCCTTGAGAGTTGTTGAAGCTTTTGTTTGGTTCTCCTTGGTTTGGGTCATTTCTCCATGAAAAATTAGGATGGTTCCTCCATGGCGCATTGTTGTGTTGTAAGCTCGGTTGCCTATGAAGTTCACATCCTCTTGTTGGTTCGTGTTCAGCTCCCCTTCACAACATCGAGTGTCGTGGGGACCCGCACATATGGCACATCCTTCCGAGGATTGACCGGAAGATGAAGAAGCTATAGATTTGACAATTTCGGTTTGAGCGGTAGCTAGCTTCTCTACCATCTTCGTGAGAGATGAGATTTGAGCTGAGAGATGATCGGTGGGTTGCACATTGAGGAGGCCAGCTGCTCTTGGTACTCTTCCCTTGGCTCTAGACCATTGCCTTGTGTCATTGGTCATTGTTTCTAGGAGTTCTATTCCTTCCTCGGGAGACTTTGTCATGAAGCTCCCTCCCGCGGAGGAATTAACAAGTAGGCGGTTGGAGTCGTCCAGCCCATTGAAGAATGAGAGACACAAGGATTGGTCATCTAGACCATGATGGGAGCAATTCATGAGCAGCTCCTTGAACGGTCCCAAGCATCGTACAAGGTCTCACCCGGCTCTTGGTAGAATGTATTTATTTCGCCAATTAATTGCCTTGTCCTACTTGTGGGGTAGTATTTGGCAAGGAATTTGCTAGCCATTTGCTCCCATGTTTCGATAGAATTTGATGGGAGACTACGGTACCATCTCAATGCTGAGTCGGACAGTGAGTGGGGGAAGAGTTGTAGCCGGATCCTCTCGTTTAGATTTCCTGTTTTACCGAAGGAGTTGCAAAAATCCACGAAACGCTCAAGTGGTTTGGAGCATCATCCGGATTAGCCCCACTGAATTTTCCTTGGTCCCGGATGGCGGTGATGAAATGGGTTTTGAAAGTCCATTGAGCCGCTTCAGCCTGTGTTAAGGTTGGAAGAACTATTGCTGAGGCTCTCCCTTCGGTGTTTGGTCGGTGGTAGTCCTTGAGAGGGGTGTTGGCCTTGTGGTTGTTCATCCCCATGACCATTGTTCTCTACATGCGGGTCATTGTCCGCCATGGCAAGTGTTTTCAAGTTTCTTCTAACTCTTCTTAGAGATCGTTCGAGATCAGGCCTCGGACTAGCAAGAGGAGAGTCGCTAGAACGGGTACTTGGCATACACAAGAAGAGCAGAGGGTACCTAAACAAGCTTGCCCACAAACAATACTAAATATTAGAGGTAGGTAAAATAAAAGGAACTAAAGAAAACTAAAATAAATAAAACCGGTATACCGAAACTGGGGAAACTGATAGAGACTATCAATTTCCCCGGCAACGGCGCCAAAAACTTGTCAGAGGAAATATATGTATATGCAGATCAATATCACAAAATATGGGCAAGTGGACCCAATCGAAGTAGTAGATAACGAGTGTCGTTCCACCAGGAAATTGATTATCTATTTCCCTAGTTTCGGTATTCGGTAACGGAATAATAAATGAGTAAAGGGGGGGGGGTTTAGCCGGCGGCAAGCTTAATGATTTTGTTCAAGAAAAACTGCAACTTAACTAAGGAAACTAAAATTGGTTGTTAAGGGTTTTGGATGGAAAGCACCCTAGGATGGTTATTCTCACCTAAATACACCCCAACTTCACTCATAAACCCAATTCACTCAAATTGTCTATTTGGACTATTGTAATGACCTTCCAAATCATGGAAGAGCCAACTCTTACCTAGATACTCTCAACTCTCAAATCAAGAGGAGTTCAAATCACTAGATAGCATTAATTACAAGTCCATATAAATAGCCCCAAATTTCACCAACTAATCAAGCTAGCACAATCTAGGGTTCCTCTCTCTTCTAGGTCACAACCCCCAACTCAAAGTCTTGTGTTGTTGGGAATCACCATAAATGCCATAATTGATCAAGTTAAAGCATTAAATGAACAAGAGAGAGAAAACAATCATAATTAATGAAGCAAGGGTTTACAAGCTAGTTGAGGGATTCAAGTTCAAATCCCCATCCCAAGTGCTAAATAGTTCTACTCAGCCATAGAGATACATAAAAGAGAGAGAGAGAGAGAAAAAGCCATTGTTGAAGGTGGTTGAGCTTGGAGAAGGTGAGCTCTCTCTTCTTCTTCTTCTCTTCTTCTTCTTCTTCTTTTCTCCCTCAAAATCGCCTCTCTCTCTCCTTGTTTAGGTCTTTTTGTGTGTAGAAGTGTAAGATAGTGAAAAAGCCTCAAAATTGGCATAAGTAGAGAAATTTCCGCGTCCGACCGACCCACCGTGGGTCGGTCCCGCGGGTCGGTCGGCCTTCTGAAGACGAGGCGCGTGACCATTTTTAAGTTCCGACCGACCCAGTGTGGGTCGGTCCAATGGGTCGGTCCGATGCAGAGACAAACTTCTGCTCCAGGAGCTTCCGACCGACCCAGAGTGGGTCGGTCCATGGGTCGGTCGACTGCAGAAAATACTTTTCTCTTACTTACGCGGGGCCTAGAATCTTCGTTACAGCTCGGAATTGCTCCCCGTTTGCGGCGTTGGAAAGCTTGAAGGATGGGGAAGCTGTTGGTGCATGCCACTAGCTCTAAAATGGGTCAAAAGTGTGCTCAAGGTGAGCTTTTACCTATCAAAAGATCAAACTGTATAAGTTCACTATTAATCACAAAAACACTCTATTAAGTGGTGAAATAGGCTATGCACCAAATGAAATGAAGGTGTATAAAGGCACTGAAACATCATTATTTCACCACTTATCAGCATCCCAAATATCCTTATCTGAGATATCCTGAACCAACTTTACATTCATATCACTTGAGACTCTCCTCCCTTTCTGAAAAATTTTCTGATCACACGGCTCTCTGTAGCCCAATTTCTCCCCCAGAAGGTTCTTAAAAAACCCCACAATATGAGCTTTGATCTCCTCATCCTTTACCAGTCTCTCCCCTAGCTCTGTTTCCATAACATGAATCTTTGAGCCATGCCTTCTCGCATTCATATATCTATGGAAGTATGCACTGGACTCATCACCCAACTGGATCCAGTCAATTTTGGCCTGCTGCTTCATTTGTGTGTGCATCTGATTCACCGCCACATTATAATCTTTAATCAGCACATTCTCCATTTCCATCAACTTTGCATCAAAAGGCATAACAATCAGCCTCTTTTGCACCTCATGTAATTTCCCCTGGCACTCCTCCACCTTTTTCCTAATATTGCAATACTTTGTTTTATTCAGAGCCTTGAGCTTAGTCTTCACCTCCTTCATCTTTTGCACCACTCTAAACATAGGGCAGCCCTCAATCTTCTTCTGCCACCCATCTCTAACCAGGTCCAAATAACCCTTGTCTCCACCCAAATATTACGGAACCTGAACTGGTTCTGCACTTTAAAACTATATTTATCCAACATAACCAAGGCAGGACAATGATCCGACACATCGGGCAAACAAAACTCAGTGTGAGAATCCACAAACCAACAATCCAGCTGTTATTAACCATCACTCTATCCAACTTACAGTAAATCCTAGAAAGGGGATTTTAACATGGTTATTGGTCCATGTAAAAAACGCCCCCGAGAACTTCATATCATGAACATCAATGTCGTCAACGCAACTAGCAAATTGATTATCAACCTCCCCTCCAACCGCACCACTTGTCATCCTCTCCTCCCCATTCAGAACACAATTGAAATCACCCATGATCAACCATGGTTCAATCATATTCTGTCCAACCCTTCTCAGATCTCCCCATAAATGTTCCCTCCTCTCACTCTGATTAGCCGCATAAACTACAGTCAACCAGAAACAGGTGTCTCCATTTTTCGACGACACCTTACCATGAATAAACTGATTTGTGACCTCAACAGAAAGGAAATTCCAAGCAGAATCATCCCAAAGGAGCAGAATTCTACAGTTAATATCCTTATCCAAGTTTGAAGTCCAACACCATTTATTCGTAAACCAGCTAACAATACCATCAAATTTATTAGCTCTTACTCTCGTCTCCAACACAGCAAAAATACTCACCTTATTCTCAACAGCGAATTTGTCAATCGCTGTCCTTTTATTGAGGGTATTCAACCCTCTTATATTCCATGCTGCTAAATGGCACCTACCCATTGGGTAATACCGATTTTGTCACACCCCCCAACTGCAAATCAAACCCTCTCCTATTCTCAACTTGATTATTCATCCGAGAACTCCTTTTAGAGCTAACCACCTGCCAACCCTCTTGGTTCTCCTCTGCCCCTGTACCCACCTTCCTGTCCTTACCTCTATCCCTCACGGAGCTAGAAGTCGCAATCTGAGTGGACGTCTCAGTTCGGCCCTTCCCCACCCCCTTATTCTCCTTAATCTTATCAGATGCAACATTCTCCTTAGTGTTATCAGTTTCTATACTCTCCTTTCCTTTTAGGCCCTCCCCCGCTTTACGAATTTGGTCCACTTCAATCCTTTTCTGACAACGTGCCGCCAAGTGGCCGAATTTCTTACAAAACTCACAATACCAGGGTCTCCATTCATACAGGACCCTTTGCGTATACCTATTCCCTTCCCCATCTTCTAAGAAAATTTCCTCCCTCGGTTGCATCCTCGCATCAATTTCCACCAAAACTCTCCATACCCAATTTTCTCTTTGCTAGCCGTCAGTTTATCCGCCAAAATGGGTTTCCCCACTTTACTAGCGATTCTACCAAGCATTCTGGGCGACCAGAATTGTAAATCAAGATTGGGCAATTTTATCCAAACCGGAATCGATGACAGATTCCCCAATCAAGCTTACAACCTGGAGACCACACCCGCAAAATCAGAGGAAGATTACCCTGCACAAACCACGGTCCATTTTCAATGACCCTCAACATATCCTCACGATTGTCAAATCTAAACACAAAGACTCCCGCATCATTTTGAAGGATCTTCGGTTCTGCAAATTTGCTCCATCTAGATTTGACAAACCTCTCCATAGCCATAAACGAGCATCTCATGCCCATCACCGCACCAATCAAGGAATTTCCCAATACTCACATTCCTCCTGGACTTCAGATTTCGAAAATTTCAGTACGGGAGAATCGTCTTCTTGAAAGTTTTCCAAATTCAGACAATTGTCCTTATCCCTGTTATTCGCAACGATCGAAACCCAGGTTTTCTTCGCATGTGGCATCTTCCCCGGCATTTCCCCAATCACAGGTTCCCTGCGTATGATTTCATCAAACCCGTCACCTTCCATTTGGTCGCCTTCCAGATCTACGACCCCTTTCTCCAACTCCTCTCTCCCATCGCTACCAAACATCAGCGTCTTTTTCGGATCTCCAGAAGCAACACCGGGTATCATCTGATTAATTGGCGTGGAAACCCTAACCTCAGGCATCGGTGCTGGAATCTTGGCTTTACGACCTTTCCCATAGTATATTCACTGGGGAAGAATCGATGAGATGAAAATCTCACAGAGACATCGCGGAGGGGCGCCCGAGAAGAGAAAGGTTTATCGCCTAGAAATCGCCCGAAATCGCCCGAGACAGGAGATGCATGGAAACTTTTAATTCCGCTGTTGATTTGAAGTTATGTCTGTTATGGTATTTACAGCAACATTCTTGACATTTTATAGATTATACTGAAATGTTCTTATGAGGTTTTGAGTATTGTTTCTGAGGTACCTATTGCTGGCTTTATTTTCTTAAATGTCCTCTATATATTGACGTTGAATTTGTAAGTGTTTTGGTGATTTATAACTCAGGATTCATTTTGAAAGTAGGATCTTAGGACCTGTCCGAAGTCTGTCGGACATCAATGTTCAAACAGGCCCCAAGAGATTATATGGTTTCTGCTGTTTGGGATGTGTCCGAACATCTGTCCGAACGTTAATGTTCGAACAGCATGCGAGGACGAGTTCGACTTGCAAGCTCGACTTATGTCCAAACTTGCAAGTTCAGACCAATGTTCGGATCGCGTAAGGAATTTTTTGGAACTTTGAATCTCGACTTGTGTCCGAACATCAATGTCCGAACACAAGTTCGGAAACTTTCGTTTTCTGATTTCTAAACTCTCGACTTGTGTCCAAACATCAATGTCCGGACACAAGTTCGGACAAATAAATTTTCGCTGCTTATTTCTTCTAGGCTTATGTCCGAAAATCAGACGTCCGGACACAAGCTCGACCAGGTTTTGTTTTTCGCTTTTATGACTCATTAAAGTCCGTTTTTGTTTCCGTTTGCGCCGTTAGATTCGTATTTCGTAAGATTTCTTTAAGGTAAAATCTAGGATGTTATAAGGTGGTATCAGAGCCATGTTTTCCAAATAAGATAAGATTTGACTAAACCGGATTAAAATTTGGGGTAAGCTATTTGGGGAGTTATGTCATATTATTTTGTGTACTAAATATGTGGTGCTACCTTGGATAACTCTGTATGGTGTGTTGGAAGGTTGCATGAGGAGTATTGGATATATTTTTCTATATATGCATATTATTACCTATATATAGTTGTATATATATATGTTGAATTGCCTACCCAAGGATTGGGGTAGTAAAAAACTTAGTATAACTTGGGGGGTAATTATGGGAATTTAAATTCCTTTAATTCGTGACTCATAATCAGGAGTTCACCTTGAGCTCAAGTGAAGTAGACTGGCAGACCGACTTAGCTTCTCATACAACACCAGAGGCTGAAGCAGAAGGACCAACATGGTAGCCAACGATCCAATGAGGCAGCTTAGGAACTCACATTGAATTTGGGCCAGATTGTCCAGCGACAAGCTCAGAGGGACAACGTGCCCGAAGACTACACCAAGAGGATCGCCCATCTGAAGCCTACTGCCTTCAAGGGGGAGAAGACCCAGTGTTGCTCGAAGACTGGATTCATGAATTTGACAAGATATTTGAAGCAGTCAAATGTCCAACTGACAGACGGGTAAATGCACCTGTCTACTACTTTAAGAGCGAGGATGACATCTGGTAGTCCGCAAATAAAGATGTTCTATTGGCAAGGCCCGACTTTGGATGGGAGGCATTGAAGGAGGCCATGCGAAGGCGGTTCTATCCAGAGCATGTCCGGATGCAGAAATATCTGGAGTTTTCAGAACTCAAGTAGTGAACCCGGTGTGTGAAGGAATACCACTCCAAGTTTCTTGAGCTGGCGAGGTTTGCACCTACTATGTGTGGAGGGTGATTTTTCGGTATGAGGGGGGTTTATCTAAATATGATATGGCTGAGAAGTCTAGATCTTAAAAAAATACCATTCCGTGGAGGGTGAAAGCCCGTTATTCTTGGCATCCCTCAAATACCTACTAAATCATCCGTCTTTCCCAGAAAGCATAAGGGGGAGTGCAAGTGTGCATACACCCGCTCTCAATGGACTCCACACGGACTTTTACCTTAAGGGCGGAAATTGACTAGAGTCGCCACCTAGTTTGACCTAAGATACTCGGAAGGAAGGGTAGCAAGGTTCTAAGAACCGTTGGTTGACTCTGAATTTGTTGCATATGGATAGGACTTATCTGGTCAGATTAGAGATTCTGTTATGGGTTCGCACTGGGTTACACCCCTTAGAAGTGGCAACGACCACGACTTTGGATTGGTGCCCGAGGAAACCTCGGTCTCCAATTGTTGGGATTGTTCTCTTTCAAAACCTTTTTAGAGAGATTCAATTAAAGCCAAAGGATAGGATTGAGTGTGGACTGAGGAATATATGATTTCGAAGAGTTTGAAGAAATAGGCTAGTCTTGAAATATCGGTCGCGGGGTTTGTTTGAGTGTTGAGAGGTTTCGATTGTTTTTGAGAGATTTGAGGTTGTTTCGGCTCTCGTAGGGCTTAGGAGGATGCTGGAAGTTTTAAGGAGTAAAAGGGAATTTTGGTCATTTTTTGTGAAGTTGAGGGGTGTTCGGATCATTTGGTGATGTTAAGGAGTTTTTCGGGACATTTTGTGAAGTTGGAGGGTACTTGAATTATTTGATGGAGTTAAAGGGTATTCGGGTTATTTTGAGGAGTTTTCCGGGTTTGTGAAATTCAGATTTTGGAATGGTCAGAATTTTTGAGGTGTTTTGGGAAGTCGAAGGTGTTGAAGAGGAGTTCGGGTTTCAGGATGATTGAGTATGAAAGGGATATTTGGTTTGTAGGTGTTCGGGTTTTGAAAATGTTTCAGGTTTAAGATGGCCAAGGTTGTTCGGGAGCATTCGGGAATTGGAGGTCCTATGTGACTTAGAGTTTGTTCAGAGGAGAATTAAGGAGTGTTTATGTGACTTGAAGCTCTGACTGAAGGGTGAGATTGGTTAATTCAGAATTGTCTCTCTTAAGTTTTTTTTTAAAAAAAAATTGAAAAATTATTTTTGTTGTAAAAGGGCGGATAATCCCGAGGGATTACCCTATGTACCCCCTCGAACACGACACTTAATTAATGGTAAGTGCCGAGGCTCGAAAGATGAGGCAATGAATTTATGTTGAAATATGGGATTTAGAGAGAAGTATCATGAATGGGATACTCTCGGTCTAACCCTAATAACATCTCTAACTCGGGTTTTAAAATGTTAAAAACCGAAAACATTGAAATCGAATGGAGGGAGTTAGACGACTCTAAAATCCCGGCTGCAACTAGGAAGGCAGTTGCATCCCTAGCACACCGCCTTGTAAAAATCTAGGCTGCAATTAGAGGAGGTTTGTCACCCTAATGCCCCGCCTAAAGATATCCAGACTGCGACAAGGGAGGTTACGACCCCAGTGCCCCATCTCGGATTTTTATTTGGAAGGAGACAAGTGATGTCTAACTAGGAAGAAAACATTCTTTTTGAAGGGGTTAGACATTCCATGTTCCCTGAAAATGGTTTAGTTTTGAGTTTGAAACCTGAGTTAGAAATTCTTTGAAGTTGTTCGGAATCCTCGGTGAAGAAACACTGATTTTGAGAAATGTTAGGAGAAAACTTTCTGTATATGTGAGAAGAACTTATGTGTTTTTGAGAAAGTTTTTTGTGATGTGAGAAGAGTTTTTCCTTTAAAATTCCACAAAATAGTTTCTTTGAAAACTTGATGAAAAATGATTATTTGAAATTTGAGAGAGAGGATTTTTGAGATTTTTGAATTAAAGCCGAATAATGAGGATGTTTTTGGATTTTTGGAGTTTGGACGGGGTCTTACAAGATGAGTTGAACCAGGTTTGAGTTGAATTGAACTTGGTGGTCAAACTTTGGGTCAAACGTCAAAGTTCAGGTCAAAGGTCAAAGTTGAGGTCAAAGGTGAAAGTTCAGGTCAAGGTTTGACATTTGTGGACTTGGTTTGATTTTTATGGACTTGGTTTGATTTTTGTGGACTCGGTTTGTTTTTTGCGGCTTTGGGCTTTTTTTGGATTGGGCCTTTTTGAACTTGATCCTTCTTGTGGATTTGGGCTCTTCATAGGTTGTGGGCTTTGATTAGGATCTGATTTGGACTTATGGTGCTTAGGCTAAAGGGATTGATTTGTGGACTTAGGCCGTTTATATTCCTCAGTCCACACTCAATCCTATCCTTTGGCTTTAATTGAATCTCTCTAAAAAGGTTTTGAAAGAGAACAATCCCAACAATGGAGACCGAGGTTTCCTCGGGCACCAATCCAAAGTCGTGGTCGTTGCCACTTCTAAGGGGTGTAACCCAGTGCGAACCCATAACAGAATCTCTAATCTGACCAGATAAGTCCTATCCATATGCAACAAATTCAGAGTCAACCAACGGTTCTTAGAACCTTGCTACCCTTCCTTCCGAGTATCTTAGGTCAAACTAGGTGGCGACTCTAGTCAATTTCCGCCCTTAAGGTAAAAGTCCGTGTGGAGTCCATTGAGAGCGGGTGTATGCACACTTGCACTCCCCCTTATGCTTTCTGGGAAAGACGGATGATTTAGTAGGTATTTGAGGGATGCCAAGAATAACGGGCTTTCACCCTCCACGGAATGGTATTTTTTTAAGATCTAGACTTCTCAGCCATATCATATTAGATAAACCCCCCTCATACCGAAAAATCACCCTCCACACATAGTAGGTGCAAACCTCGCCAGCTCAAGAAACTTGGAGTGGTATTCCTTCACACACCGGGTTCACTACTTGAGTTCTGAAAACTCCAGATATTTCTGCATCCGGACATGCTCTGGATAGAACCGCCTTCGCATGGCCTCCTTCAATGCCTCCCATCCAAAGTCGGGCCTTGCCAATAGAACATCTTTATTTGCGGACTACCAGATGTCATCCTCGCTCTTAAAGTAGTAGACAGGTGCATTTACCCGTCTGTCAGTTGGACATTTGACTGCTTCAAATATCTTGTCAAATTCATGAATCCAGTCTTCGAGCAACACTGGGTCTTCTTCCCCCTTGAAGGCAGTAGGCTTCAGATGGGCGATCCTCTTGGTGTAGTCTTCGGGCACGTTGTCCCTCTGAGCTTGTCGCTGGACAATCTGGCCCAAATTCAATGTGAGTTCCTAAAGCTGCCTCATTGGATCGTTGGCTGCCATGTTGGTCCTTCTGCTTCAGCCTCTGGTGTTGTATGAGAAGCTAAGTCGGTCTGCCAGTCTACTTCACTTGAGCTCAAGGTGAACTCCTGATTATGAGTCACGAATTTAAAGGAATTTAAATTCCCATAATTACCCCCCAAGTTATACTAAGTTTTTACTACCCCAATCCTTGGGTAGGCAATTCAACAATATATATATACAACTATATATAGGTAATAATATGCATGTATAAGAAAATAATATCCAATACTCCTCATGCAACCTTCAACACACCATACAGAGTTATCCAAGGTAGCACCACATATTTAGTACACAAAATAATATGACATAACTCCCCAAATAGCTTACCCCAAATTTTAATCCGGTTTAGTCAAATCTTATCTTATTTGGAAAACATGGCTCTGATACCACCTTATAACATCCTAGATTTTACCTTAAAGAAATCTTACGAAATACGAATCTAACGGCGCAAACGGAAAACAAAACGGACTTTAAATGAGTCATAAAAGCGAAAAAAAAACCTGGTCGAGCTTGTGTCCGGACGTCTGATTTTCGGACATAAGCCTAGAAGAAATAAGCAGCGAAAATTTATTTGTCCGAACTTGTGTCCGGACATTGATGTTTGGACACAAGTCGAGAGTTTAGAAATCAGAAAACGAAAGTTTCCGAACTTGTGTTCGGACATTGATGTTCGGACACAAGTCGAGATTCAAAGTTCCAAAAAAATTCCTTACGCGATCCGAACATTGGTCTGAACTTGCAAGTTTGGACATAAGTCGAGCTTGCAAGTCGAACTCGTCCTCGCATGCTGTTCGAACATTAACGTTCGGACAGATGTTCGGACACATCCCAAACAGCAGAAACCATATAATCTCTTGGGGCCTGTTTGAACATTGATGTCCGGACAGACTTCGGACAGGTCCTAAGATCCTACTTTCAAAATGAATCCTGAGTTATAAATCACCAAAACACTTACAAATTCAACGTCAATATATAGAGGAACATTTAAGAAAATAAAGCCAGCAATAGGTACCTCAGAAACAATACTCAAAACCTCATAAGAACATTTCAGTATAATCTATAAAATGTCAAGAATGTTGCTGTAAATACCATAACAGACATAACTTCAAATCAACAGCGGAATTAAAAGTTTCCATGCATCTCCTGTCTCGGGCGATTTCGGGCGATTTCTAGGCGATAAACCTTTCTCTTCTCGGGCGCCCCTCCGGCGATGTCTCTGTGAGATTTTCATCTCATCGATTCTTCCCCAGTGAATATACTATGGGAAAAGGTCGTAAAGCCAAGATTCCAGCACCGATGCCTGAGGTTAGGGTTTCCACGCCAATTAATCAGATGATACCCGGTGTTGCTTCTGGAGATCCGAAAAAGACGCTGATGTTTGGTAGCGATGGGAGAGAGGAGTTGGAGAAAGGGGTCGTAGATCTGGAAGGCGACCAAATGGAAGGTGACGGGTTTGATGAAATCATACGCAGGGAACCTGTGATTGGGGAAATGCCGGGGAAGATGCCACATGCGAAGAAAACCTGGGTTTCGATCGTTGCGAATAACAGGGATAAGGACAATTGTCTGAATTTGGAAAACTTTCAAGAAGACGATTCTCCCGTACTGAAATTTTCGAAATCTGAAGTCCAGGAGGAATGTGAGTATTGGGAAAATTCCTTGATTGGTGCGGTGGTGGGCATGAGATGCTCGTTTATGGCTATGGAGAGGTTTGTCAAATCTAGATGGAGCAAATTTGCAGAACCGAAGATCCTTCAAAATGATGCGGGAGTCTTTGTGTTTAGATTTGACAATCGTGAGGATATGTTGAGGGTCATTGAAAATGGACCGTGGTTTGTGCAGGGTAATCTTCCTCTGATTTTGCGGGTGTGGTCTCCAGGTTGTAAGCTTGATTTGGGGAATCTGTCATCGATTCCGGTTTGGATAAAATTGCCCAATCTTGATTTACAATTCTGGTCGCCCAGAATGCTTGGTAGAATCGCTAGTAAAGTGGGGAAACCCATTTTGGCGGATAAACTGACGGCTAGCAAAGAGAAAATTGGGTATGGGAGAGTTTTGGTGGAAATTGATGCGAGGATGCAACCGAGGGAGGAAATTTTCTTAGAAGATGGGGAAGGGAATAGGTATACGCAAAGGGTCCTGTATGAATGGAGACCCTGGTATTGTGAGTTTTGTAAGAAATTCGGCCACTTGGCGGCACGTTGTCAGAAAAGGATTGAAGTGGACCAAATTCGTAAAGCGGGGGAGGGCCTAAAAGGAAAGGAGAGTATAGAAACTGATAACACTAAGGAGAATGTTGCATCTGATAAGATTAAGGAGAATAAGGGGGTGGGGAAGGGCCGAACTGAGACGTCCACTCAGATTGTGACTTCTAGCTCCGTGAGGGATAGAGGTAAGGACAGGAAGGTGGGTACAGGGGCAGAGGAGAACCAAGAGGGTTGGCAGGTGGTTTGCTCTAAAAGGAGTTCTCGGATGAATAATCAAGTTGAGAATAGGAGAGGGTTTGATTTGCAGTTGGGGGGTGTGACAAAATCGGTATTACCCAATGGGTAGGTGCCATTTAGCAGCATGGAATATAAGAGGGTTGAATACCCTCAATAAAAGGACAGCGATTGACAAATTCGCTGTTGAGAATAAGGTGAGTATTTTTGCTGTGTTGGAGACGAGAGTAAGAGCTAATAAATTTGATGGTATTGTTAGCTGGTTTACGAATAAATGGTGTTGGACTTCAAACTTGGATAAGGATATTAACTGTAGAATTCTGCTCCTTTGGGATGATTCTGCTTGGAATTTCCTTTCTGTTGAGGTCACAAATCAGTTTATTCATGGTAAGGTGTCGTCGAAAAATGGAGACACCTGTTTCTGGTTGACTGTAGTTTATGCGGCTAATCAGAGTGAGAGGAGGGAACATTTATGGGGAGATCTGAGAAGGGTTGGACAGAATATGATTGAACCATGGTTGATCATGGGTGATTTCAATTGTGTTCTGAATGGGGAGGAGAGGATGACAAGTGGTGCGGTTGGAGGGGAGGTTGATAATCAATTTGCTAGTTGCGTTGACGACATTGATGTTCATGATATGAAGTTCTCGGGGGCGTTTTTTACATGGACCAATAACCATGTTAAAAATCCCCTTTCTAGGATTTACTGTAAGTTGGATAGAGTGATGGTTAATAACAGCTGGATGTTGGGTTTGTGGATTCTCACACTGAGTTTTGTTTGCCCGATGTGTCGGATCATTGTCCTGCCTTGGTTATGTTGGATAAATATAGTTTTAAAGTGCAGAACCAGTTCAGGTTCCGTAATATTTGGGTGGAGGACAAGGGTTATTTGGACCTGGTTAGAGATGGGTGGCAGAAGAAGATTGAGGGCTGCCCTATGTTTAGAGTGGTGCAAAAGATGAAGGAGGTGAAGACTAAGCTCAAGGCTCTGAATAAAACAAAGTATTGCAATATTAGGAAAAAGGTGGAGGAGTGCCAGGGGAAATTACATGAGGTGCAAAAGAGGCTGATTGTTATGCCTTTTGATGCAAAGTTGATGGAAATGGAGAATGTGCTGATTAAAGATTATAATGTGGCGGTGAATCAGATGCACACACAAATGAAGCAGCAGGCCAAAATTGACTGGATCCAGTTGGGTGATGAGTCCAGTGCATACTTCCATAGATATATGAATGCGAGAAGGCATGGCTCAAAGATTCATGTTATGGAAACAGAGCTAGGGGAGAGACTGGTAAAGGATGAGGAGATCAAAGCTCATATTGTGGGGTTTTTTAAGAACCTTCTGGGGGAGAAATTGGGCTACAGAGAGCCGTGTGATTAGAAAATTTTTCAGAAAGGGAGGAGAGTCTCAAGTGATATGAATGTAAAGTTGGTTCAGGATATCTCAGATAAGGATATTTGGGATGCTGATAAGTGGTGAAATAATGATGTTTCAGTGCCTTTATACACCTTCATTTCATTTGGTGCATAGCCTATTTCACCACTTAATAGAGTGTTTTTGTGATTAATAGTGAACTTATACAGTTTGATCTTTTGATAGGTAAAAGCTCACCTTGAGCACACTTTTGACCCATTTTAGAGCTAGTGGCATGCACCAACAGCTTCCCCATCCTTCAAGCTTTCCAACGCCGCAAACGGGGAGCAATTCCGAGCTGTAACGAAGATTCTAGGCCCCCGCGTAAGAGAAAAAGTATTTTCTGCAGTCGACCGACCCATGGACCGACCCACTCTGGGTCGGTCGGAAGCTCCTGGAGCAGAAGTTTGTCTCTGCATCGGACCGACCCATTGGACCGACCCACACTGGGTCGGTCGGAACTTAAAAATGGTCACGCGCCTCGTCTTCAGAAGGCCGACCGACCCGCGGGACCGACCCACGGTGGGTCGGTCGGACACGGAAATTTCTCTACTTATGCCAATTTTGAGGCTTTTTCACTATCTTACACTTCTACACACAAAAGACCTAAACAAGGAGAGAGAGAGGCGATTTTGAGAGGGAGAAGAAGAAGAAGAAGAAGAAGAGAAAGAAGAAGAAGAAGAGAGCTCACCTTCTCCAAGCTCAACCACCTTCAATAATGGCTTTTTCTCTCTCTCTCTCTCTTTTATGTATCTCTATGGCTGAGTAGAACTATTTAGCACTTGGGATGGGGATTTGAACTTGAATCCCTCAACTAGCTTGTAAACCCTTGCTTCATTAATTATGATTGTTTTCTCTCTCTTGTTCATTTAATGCTTTAACTTGATCAATTATGGCATTTATGGTGATTCCCAACAACACAAGACTTTGAGTTGGGGGTGTGACCTAGAAGAGAGAGGAACCCTAGATTGTGCTAGCTTGATTAGTTGGTGAAATTTGGGGCTATTTATATGGACTTGTAATTAATGCTATCTAGTGATTTGAACTCCTCTTGATTTGAGAGTTGAGAGTATCTAGGTAAGAGTTGGCTCTTCCATGATTTGGAAGGTCATTACAATAGTCCAAATAGACAATTTGAGTGAATTGGGTTTATGAGTGAAGTTGGGGTGTATTTAGGTGAGAATAACCATCCTAGGGTGCTTTCCATCCAAAACCCTTAACAACCAATTTTAGTTTCCTTAGTTAAGTTGCAGTTTTTCTTGAACAAAATCATTAAGCTTGCCGCCGGCTAAACCCCCCCCCCCCCTTTACTCATTTATTATTCCGTTACCGAATACCGAAACTAGGGAAATAGATAATCAATTTCCTGGTGGAACGACACTCGTTATCTACTACTTCGATTGGGTCCACTTGCCCATATTTTGTGATATTGATCTGCATATACATATATTTCCTCTGACAAGTTTTTGGCGCCGTTGCCAGGGAAATTGATAGTCTCTATCAGTTTCCCCAGTTTCGGTATACCGGTTTTATTATTTTAGTTTTCTTTAGTTCCTTTTATTTTACCTACCTCTAATATTTAGTATTGTTTGTGGGCAAGCTTGTTTAGGTACCCTCTGCTCTTCTTGTGTATGCCAAGTACCCGTTCTAGCGACTCTCCTCTTGCTAGTCCGAGGCCTGATCTCGAACGATCTCTAAGAAGAGTTAGAAGAAACTTGAAAACACTTGCCATGGCGGACAATGACCCGCATGTAGAGAACAATGGTCATGGGGATGAACAACCACAAGGCCAACACCGACCTCTCAAGGACTACCACCGACCAAACACCGAAGGAGAGCCTCAGCAATAGTTCTTCCAACCTTAACACAGGCTGAAGCGGCTCAATGGACTTTCAAAACCCATTTCATCACCGCCATCCGGGACCAAGGAAAATTCAGTGGGGCTAATCCGGATGATGCTCCAAACCACTTGAGCGTTTTCGTGGATTTTTGCAACTCCTTCGGTAAAACAGGAAATCTAAACGAGAGGATCCGGCTACAACTCTTCCCCCACTCACTGTCCGACTCAGCATTGAGATGGTACCGTAGTCTCCCATCAAATTCTATCGAAACATGGGAGCAAATGGCTAGCAAATTCCTTGCCAAATACTACCCCACAAGTAGGACAAGGCAATTAATTGGCGAAATAAATACATTCTACCAAGAGCCGGGTGAGACCTTGTACGATGCTTGGGACCGGTTCAAGGAGCTGCTCATGAATTGCTCCCATCATGGTCTAGATGACCAATCCTTGTGTCTCTCATTCTTCAATGGGCTGGACGACTCCAACCGCCTACTTGTTAATTCCTCCGCGGGAGGGAGCTTCATGACAAAGTCTCCCGAGGAAGGAATAGAACTCCTAGAAACAATGACCAATGACAAAGGCAATGGTCTAGAGCAAGGGAAGAGTACCAAGAGCAGCTGGCCTCCTCAATGTGCAACCCACCGATCATCTCTCAGCTCAAATCTCATCTCTCACGAAGATGGTAGAGAAGCTAGCTACCGCTCAAACCGAAATTGTCAAATCTATAGCTTCTTCATCTTCCGGTCAATCCTCGGAAGGATGTGCCATATGTGCGGGTCCCCACGACACTCGATGTTGTGAAGGGGAGCTGAACACGAACCAACAAGAGGATGTGAACTTCATAGGCAACCGAGCTTACAACAACAACAATGCGCCATGGAGGAACCATCCTAATTTTTCATGGAGAAATGACCCAAACCAAGGAGAACCAAACAAAAGCTTCAACAACTCTCAAGGGTATAGACCTCAAGCCCAAAACCAACCATCAAACTTTCAGTATGGGTATAGGCCACAAGGAACTCCTCCGGGCTTCCAACATCAACAACAACAACAAGGGTCCCCCTCCTCCTCTTCTAGTGGGACTTCAAGGTTGGAAAACCTCATGGCGGATTTCATTGTCACCGCAAAGACCAAGTTCTCGGAACAAGAGGCTTTCAATGCTAATCAAACGGCATTCAATAAAAACATTGAAACCCAACTTGGTCAAATATCTCAACAACTCTCCAAAGGCCACCGGGCACCTTTCCAAGTCAAACAAAGCCTAACCCGAGTAGGGATGGCAATGGGTCCGCGGGTACCCATTTCACCCGGTCACCCGACCCGCTAAACCGGGTAAAAAACCCGTATAAAACGGGTGAAAAACGGGTGACGGTGGAACGGGTACGGGTGCGGGTCGGGTGACGGGTGAACATTTTTCACCCATCACCCGACCCGCTCACCCGCATAGATTATATATTATATGTTAAATTGTTATTTATTATTCATTCTCCTTCACTCATGATTTTTGTAACCCTAACTAGTGAACAAGGAACATTCATGCTCTGGGTGACTGCGCCATTCTTTATTCTCACCACTCGGTAATTTTACAGCCCTAGCATACTTGCTCTACGCAGTTTCAAATTATCTTCACTGAAGGTAATTGCAACCCTAGCTGGCAAACATGGAACAAAGATGCTCTATGCCTCTATTTTCTTTCTTCACTCTCGGTAATTTTGAAACCCTAACTGAAAAACAAATAACTTACATGCTCTACGAAGTTTTTCATTCTCTTCACTAAAGGTAATTTCGCAATCCTAACAGGCGAACATTGATCATACATGCTCTGCGCCTCTATTTTCTCTCTTCACTCGTGGTAATTTTGCAACCATAATTGGCGAACATGAAACGTACATGCTCTGTGCAATATTCATTATTTTCTCTGAAGTAAATTTTGCAATCCTAACCGGCGAACATAGAACATACATGCTTTGTGTCTATTTTCTCTCCACTCACAGTAATTTGCAAACCTTAGTGGCGAACAAGGAAAAAGAAAAACAAACGGGTAAATGGGTAAACGGGTTCACCCGCTTCACCCGCGGGTGACGGGTGAAAGGTGGTGAAACGGGTGATGGGTGATACATAACGGGTGACGGGCGGGTACGGGTGGAGCGGATGAAGTCGGGTGACGGGTGCGGGTGATGGTCCACCCGACCCAAACCCGACCCATTGCCATCCCTAAACCCGAGGGAAGAGCCAAAGCGCGGTAACATTGAGAAGTGGTCGCCCCCTTCAAACTTCATCTCCACAAGCTGATCATGAGAGCCAAGAGAATCACAATGAAGAAACTCAAGATCGCCAAGAGGAAGAACAAGAGATTGTTGAGGAAGCTCCTTCTCAACCGAAAAATACTTCCAAGGAGAAGGAGTCTCCTGAATCATCTTCCCCTTCTACTCTTGCTAAACCTTTACTACCTCTTCCATTCCCAAATAGACTCAAAAAGAAAAATCTAGATGAACAATTTGGGAAATTTTTAAGCATTTTCAACAAGCTAACAATTAATGTTCCTTTTGCAGATGCTTTGAAACAAATGCCTATCTACGCCAAGTTTATGAAAGACATTCTTGCCAACAAGAGAGCAACACTTGGTGCGGAGACGGTGCAACTCACCGAGGAGATCTCGGCGGTCCTACTGCGGAACCCCCCTCCAAAACTCGGAGACCCCGGTTTGCCTATAATCCCCTGCTCTATCGGTGATATAAATTGTGGTAGTGGATTATGTGATTTAGGTGCAAGTATAAATCTCATGCCGCTTTCAATTTTTAATAAACTTGGGATTGGCGAGTGTGCACCCACTGCTATGCAACTGCAACTTGCTGATAGGTCATTGGTCTTCCCGAAAGGGAAAGTTGAGGATTTAGTAGTGACTGTAGGGACTTTTGTTTCCCGGCTGATTTCATCGTTATTGATATGGAGGAGGATGCTAGAGTACCACTGATATTAGGTCGCCCCTTCTTGCGAACTGCTAGGACCTTAATAGATGTGGAAAATGGAAAAATTATCTTGAGGTTTCATGATGAAAAACTTGAGTTTGACATGTCTAAGGTAGTGAAAAAACCCGCACATGCGGAAGCTGCTTTTGCCATAGATATTGTTGACTCAATTTTGCAAGATAATTACTCTTCTTGTTTTGATTATGATGCTCTCACCGTCGCTTTGACTGATACTTGTGGAGACCGGGAAGATGAACCGGAGGTGAGAGAGATGGTCGCCGCATTAGACAAGAGGTCAATGCCATACCGGACACACTACCCACCACCGGAGCCCTTGGAGCGCACTGCACAAAGGCTACCCCCCTCGGTTGAGAAGCCTCCCACCGTGGAGTTGAAACCCTTACCCTCTCACTTAAAATATGCTTATCTAACTGAACCTTGTGATCTTCCTGTTATTATTTCTTCCTCTCTTACAGGAGCACAAGAAGACAGTTTGTTGAGGGTGCTTCGAGACCACAAGGGAGCTATTGGGTGGTCCATCTCAGACATCAAGGGTATTGCTCCACATTTGTGCACTCACCGAATTTCATGGAGGATGACTACAAACCACTTGTTCAACCTCAAAGGCGGCTCAACCCGAACATGAAGGAGGTAGTTAAGAAGGAGGTCCTAAAGCTACTCGACTCCGGGATCATCTACCCCATATCCGATAGTCAATGGTGAGCCCGACTCAGGTGGTGCCAAAGAAAGGAGGGATCACGGTGGTGTCGAATGAAAAGGGTGAGCTGGTTCCCCAAAGGACAACAACCGGTTGGAGAGTATGCATCGACTACCGGAAGTTGAACACGGCTACAAGGAAAGACCACTTCCCCCTGCCCTTCATCGACCAAATGCTAGAGAGGTTAGCCGGACAAGACTTTTATTGCTTTCTTGATGGCTACTCGGGGTACTTCCAGATCCCCATAGCCCCGGAAGATCAAGATCAAGAAGACCACATTCACATGCCCTTACGGGACATTCGCATATAGAAGAATGCCTTTCGGATTATGCAATGCTCCCGCAACATTCCAAAGGTGCATGATGGCCATCTTCTCCGACTTTATTGAAAAAAGCATGGAAGTTTTCATGGACGATTTCTCGGTCTTCGGGCTCACTTTTGACTCTTGTCTAGAGAACTTGGACGCCATTCTCTCCCGATGTGAGGAAACCAATCTAGTACTCAATTGGGAGAAATGTCACTTCATGGTGAGAGAAGGGATCGTCCTCGGGCACAAGATCTCTTCCAGTGGGATTGAAGTCGACCGGGCCAAGGTCGAAGTCATAGAGAAGCTGCCACCACCTACCTCGGTTAAAGACATTAGAAGTTTTCTTGGCCATGCCGGGTTCTACAGAAGGTTCATCAAGGACTTCTCCAAAATCTCCAAACTCTGTGTGACCTCTTAGCAAAAGATGCAAAGTTTAAATTCTCTGAAGAATGTCTAAAAGCCTTCCACACTCTCAAGGAGTGCCTCGTCTCAGCACCGATAGTGGTATCACCGGATTGGGGCCTCCCTTTTGAGGTAATGTGTGATGCAAGCGACTATGCGGTGGGAGCAGCCCTATGTCAAAGAAGGGAGAAAATTCTTAGAACTGTCTACTATGCAAGCAAAACACTCAATGATGCTCAGAAAAATTATGCCACGACTGAGAAGGAGCTCCTAGCGGTGGTCTTTGCACTAGATAAGTTCCCTCATATCTCTTGGGGAGCAGGGTGATTGTTCATACCGACCACTCAGCTCTCAAGTATCTCTTCACCAAGGAAGACGCTAAACCGAGGCTCTTGAGATGGATTCTATTGCTGCAGGAATTTGAGATTGAGATTAGGGATAAACCGGGCACTCAAAACGTTGTTGCTGACCACTTGTCTCGAATGGAGACCCCGGATGATGGTACCCCTATCAATGAGCTCTTCCCGGATGAGACCGTGTTCACAATTGGAGAAACCGGTGATCCTTGGTTTGCCGACATCGCAAACTACCTGGTGAGGGGAGTAGTGCCATACGAAATGACATACCAGCAGAGGAAGAAATTCTTCGCCGACGTCAAGCATTATTTTTGGGATGACCCTTACCTATTCAAAGTCTGTGCCGATGGGATGATTAGGAGGTGCATACCCATAGATGAAGTTCAGAGCATCCTCACCCATTGCCACTCTCTTGAGGCAGGAGGGCACCACGGGCCAGCCAGGACAGCAGCTAAGGTGCTACAGTCCGGATTCTTTTGGAAAACGCTTCACAAGGACTGCCACTCCTTTGTAGCTGCTTGCGACCGGTGCCAAATGCTAGGAAACATATCCCGGAAGCACGAGATGCCACTTAATGTAATGATCGAGGTCGAACCCTTCGATTTATGGGGCATTGATTTCATGGGTCCATTCCCCTCCTCCCACTCAAATCTCTTCATCTTGGTGGCGGTGGACTATGTCACGAAATGGGTGGAAGCCATTGCATCTCCCACCAATGATGCCAAGGTGGTGACCAAGTTCCTAAAGAAAAACATCTTCACAAGGTTGGGGGTGCCTAGGGCGATTCTCAGCGATGGGGGATCTCACTTCTGTAACAAACAGTTTGAGGCGTTAATGGAAAAATACGGAGTGAGACACAAGGTATCCTTGCCTTACCACCCTCAAACAAATGGGCAAGCCGAGGTGACAAATAGGGAGCTGAAATGGATACTACAGAAGACGGTAAACTCCTCCAGGAAGGATTGGTCCTTAAGACTAGACGATGCTCTATGGGCTTACCGGACAGCATACAAGACTCCCATCGGGATGTCTCCATACCGTCTAGTCTTCGGCAAGGCTTGCCACTTACCCGTTGAGCTGGAGCACAAATCCTATTGGGCTGTGAAAGCCTTAAACTTTGATCTCAAGGGTGCCGCCGACAAGAGAAAATTTCAACTCACCGAACTGGAGGAATTCCGGGAGGAAGCCTATGAGAACAACCGCATTTACAAGGAGAAGGCCAAGAGGTGGCATGACAAGATGATCTTAAGGCGGGAGTTCCATGAGGGTGACCGGGTATTGCTTTACAATTCGAGGTTGAAGCTTTTTCCGGGTAAGCTCAAGTCACATTGGTCCGGACCATTCACCGTCACCAAGGTAACCCCATATGGTGCGATTGAGCTGAAGAATGTGAAGGGTGAGACATTTATGGTCAACGGGTCTAGGTTGAAGCATTACCTAGGAGGCGATATCGAGAAGGTGGAGACACGTCCTCTCTACTTACAAGAGCCCCAGGTTTGATCTAACCCTCACAATGGTCTAGCCAAAGACCGTAAAAAGACGGGCAGCTTTCCGGGAGGCAACCTGGACAACTCTCATGCTATTGTTCGTGTGCTTATTTGTTTGTTACTTTAGCTTTGTTTTTGTGTGTGTTTCTGTGTGTTTTTGCATGTTTGAGTTGGTTGTGGATGAAAACAAGTGTTTTGGGCAAGAAAACATCTCTTTTGGGAGCCTCTGTCAAAGACCGACCCTAGGACCGATCCTAGATGGGTCGGTCGGCTCCAAACTTTGAAAGAAATTGGTCTCTGTAACAGACCGACCCACTGACCGACCCTAGGTGGGTCGGTCGGGTCGAAAAATTTCGAAAATCCTGCTCTGTTAAAGACCGACCCACCGACCGACCCAGGTGGGTCGGTCGGGTCGAAAATTTTGAAAAAAAAAAAATCTAAAACGCGTCGTTATTTGTTTTCCCAATCTTCTTCTTTCCCTCACCCAACCCCTATCTCCATCGCCTTCACACCCAGACCCCCCAACCTTGCGAGCGCTCTGTTCACTCCCCCTCTCTCGCGCAGACCCGCCAACACACCTCCAGCCCCTACTTCCGACGACGCCGCCGCCACCCCGTCCCTCCGACGACCGTCGCGTGCCCCAGCCGCACCGGACCCCAGCCACGACCCAACAACACCACCACCCCAGCCCCCTCAATCCCTAATTCACCATTTTCCCCAATTCGTTTTTAAACCGATTTAGTGCCCAAATCTCTCAAATTCTTGCTCCAATCTCCTACAAAGCACTAAGGTATGATTTTCTAACCTTAACTTTTCAATTCTTGCAGTTTTGAGCAAGTTCCACTTGGGGCCAAATGTGGCCGAACCAAACAAGGCCTTGGGTGGAATTTTTGAATTGTGGGGTCTTTGATGTGCAAATGTTTTTAATTGATAGTGTTAGGCTTTGTGTGTGAAATTGGGCTAGACAATGTGGCTTTTGATGGTGGTGACATGATATGGGTACATTTAGTGCTTTATATTAAATCTCACCTAATATATCATGTTGTGGCATACTTGGATGAATTGAATGATTCAATGATGTCAATGCTTACAATTGATAATGTTGGGCTTGGTGTGTGGAATTGGTCTAGATATTGTAGTTGGTTGTTGGTGCTAGCACACTTGGTATACTAGATGCTCTCGCTTGAAGTTATCCAATGCGCAATTGTTGTTACAATTCATAATGCTAGTACCATACTAATGTGGCGGGTTGCTTAGCAACTCTTTTTGCTCTTCAATTGATAGACTACATAAGGCAATGAACTTCATGAGTGAGAAGTGAGGGTTCTCAAACTATGCGAAATGGGATGACTTATTGAATTGCTTGGTACTTTTTTGTGCTTTGTGATGGGTTGGTGCTATTGGGATGCTTCTCTATGTAAATGACAGCCTTCGGGCTAATTTGTGGAGGTTCTTAGAACCGTGGAAGGGAAGAAAAAACAAGGGAAACCATGCCGAAATTTTTCTAGCAACGTACCATTACTTTTGCTCTTCTTTGTGCTTCATGCTTATTCTTTGCCCAAATGCTTAGTATTCTCCTCTTTTTATTCTAACTTCACACCACTTGTTATTTGTTTCTTCTTTTGTTTCTCTTTTGTCTTTATTCCTTTTTGCAGAACAATGGCCCACCGAAACCGACGTGCCACTCGAAGGGCAGCCGCCAATGCCGGTCTCCTTGATGGCCGATTCCTCAATGAAGCTGCCCGGGCATGGTACAATGCCCCACGTCGAAAGGAAATCGTGCGGGAGAGGACGGTGGACCCTACACTCATTGATACACTTCAGCTTCGCGCCGTCCTCGATCCTCTCCAGTGGAGCTGTCTGCTGAGCATGGGCGGGGAATACTTCCCCAGCCAGATTTACGAATTCTACGCTAATGCCACGGTGGATCGCCATGAGCGGACGGTCTCTTCCTATGTTGGGGGGCAACCAATCGAAATCACCAAAGACACCTTCCAGCGTTTCCTTGAGGTGCCTTGGGAGGATGTGACCCACCGCTCCTGGATTACCTCCCACGAGCAGGACGACCATAGGAAGCACTACCTGGCCACTCTCCCCGTTCAGCGCCGAAAGAAGAACCAGGCGGGGACTGATGTTAGAGTCACGATGACTCTCAACATGGTCACTGATCCGGTCAAGAGAGTCTTGCTGGCACTGCTCCGCCATAACATCCATCCGCGTGACAGCAAAGATCTTAATGCGACGGACTGTTTCCTCGTCGACTACATGCTGACTCCGGACATCACTGACGAGCCGATGTCCCTCTCCGGATTGATGTTCCGGCATCTGCTCCACATCATCGCCAAGAAGGACACCCAGCACCTGGGGTTCCCCTTCTTCATTCAGCAGCAGATTGCCCGGCTGGGGCTGCCGACTGCTGGGCTTCAGGCCAGTCCTCCCATGGAGTTGATCGGGGCGCACACTATGAGGAGGTTTGGGTTCACTCAGCGCGCAGATAGCTGGTACAAGGACGACGCTCAGACGGCTCGGGCGTCCTCCTCGGGTGCCTCTGCTAGTGCCTCTGCTAGTGCCGCTCCGCTCCTGCTCCTCCCTCCTCCCCCACCGACCGGCGTTGTATCCGAGGAGCGCTTTCAAGAGTACCAGCGTCAGGTGGCTGAGCACCAGCGCCTGGTTGCTGAGCAGCAGCGTCTGATGGCGGAGCAGATTCGCGCCCTTCAGGAGCAGATGGCACATGGCCACCCCCCTCCCCAGTAGTTCTTTATGCAACTGTGGATTATCATTATTCTTGCACTTTTTAGACTCCTTCTGCTTGCTGTTTCATCTTCGATTTTACATTCAGCACTCTCGCTTTGTAGCACTTTCTTATTTTCTTTAATGCACTTTCGGATTATATGATTCAGGACTCATGTATGAGCCCCATTTTGCTTACTAATTATGGCCTTTTTGCGAATTCTTCGGAATTACGAGTGCGCCTAGTTTCCTTTTTGCCTTGCATTGTAGATATACACATTGAACGCAAGCGCTCCTCAAGGGTGAGTAAGGCCACATGCAAGAGGAACTCTTGCAAATTTTTCCTAGCGCTTCAACGCCCCAGACACTCACAAGTGTGGGGGAATTTGATCCACCACTCACACCTTCTCAGGGGAGTCCTCGTTCTCTCACGCCTACACACTTACATACTGCGCTAAACTTTTGTACTCTATGTTAAGTGCTTCGAAAAGGTCTTCTGTTTGTGTTCCCTTGAGTTTTGCTTCGAACAATGCGGACATTGTCCCATTCAAGTGTGGGGGAAACGACCTTTTCTTTTTGGTGCACTACTCAATTTCCCTATACGTATCTACAGCTCCCATGTAGAAATTACATTTATAGTAAGCAAGTGTCTCCATGAATTTTTAGAATTCTTCACTGATTGTTTTTCAAAAAGATCTCTCTTGAGGAGCAATTGTTTGCGGTGCTTCCATAAACCCCTCTCTTGGTGATTTTTTATTGCTTAGGGGTTCTTTCTACCTTCTCATCTAGGGATTGCTAAGGGGTGCTTCCTTGTGAAAAATATTATATAGGAACTTGAGAGACACCATAGGTAACCAACAAATGAGAGTTGAGTGTTCATTAAAGAAAGGCAAAATGCCAAACCATCTCTTCTCATCTCTTGTTGCAAAAGTGAATCAAATGCAAATCTCTATTTTTCCTTTTGTTTTTCCTCAATGCCCATTCTTGAGAGAAGTTGGCCATGGTAAAAGTTCTCCAAGTTCCAAAAATCTCTAAGAACTTGGAAGCACTCTAGATCATACCCCAAAACTCTATATTTTTTATTTACCCTAAGCACACCCATGTCACCACGAGAAGGTCGGTTGCACTCCTCTTGAGATGTTTCACAAATTTTGCTCACTTGAATTCAAGAGTTCATCTAGACACTTGCTTGCTTTAAATATTCCTTCTTATTGTGGGTTCCTAGCAAATTTTTGCTTGAGGACAAGCAAATAGATAAGTGTGGGGGAGTTGATAAGTGGTGAAATAATGATGTTTCAATGCCTTTATACACCTTCATTTCATTTGGTGCATAGCCTATTTCACCACTTAATAGAGTGTTTTTGTGATTAATAGTGAACTTATACAGTTTGATCTTTTGATAGGTAAAAGCTCACCTTGAGCACACTTTTGACCCATTTTAGAGCTAGTGGCATGCACCAACAGCTTCCCCATCCTTCAAGCTTTCCAACGCCGCAAACGGGGAGCAATTCCGAGCCGTAACGAAGATTCTAGGCCCCGCGTAAGTAAGAGAAAATATTTTCTGCAGTCGACCGACCCATGGACCGACCCACTCTGGGTCGGTCGGAAGCTCCTGGAGCAGAAGTTTGTCTCTGCATCGGACCGACCCATTGGACCGACCCACACTGGGTCGGTCGGAACTTAAAAATGGTCACGCGCCTCGTTCAGAAGGCCGACCGACCCGCGGGACCGACCCACGGTGGGGTCGGTCGGCGGACGCGGAAATTTCTCTACTTATGCAATTTTGAGGCTTTTTCACTATCTTACACTTCTACACACAAAAAGACCTAAACAAGGAGAGAGAGAGGCGATTTGAGGGAGAAAAGAAGAAGAAGAAGAAGAAGAAGAAAGAAGAAGAAGAAGAGAGCTCACCTTCTCCAAGCTCAACCACCTTCAACAATGGCTTTTCTCTCTCTCTCTCTCTCTTTTATGTATCTCTATGGCTGAGTAGAACTATTTAGCACTTGGGATGGGGATTTGAACTTGAATCCCTCAACTAGCTTGTAAACCCTTGCTTCATTAATTATGATTGTTTTCTCTCTCTTGTCATTTAATGCTTTAACTTGATCAATTATGGCATTTATGGTGATTCCCAACAACACAAGACTTTGAGTTGGGGGTTGTGACCTAGAAGAGAGAGGAACCCTAGTGTGCTAGCTTGATTAGTTGGTGAAATTTGGGGCTATTTATGTGGACTTGTAATTAATGCTATCTAGTGATTTGAACTCCTTGATTTGAGAGTTGAGAGTATCTAGGTAAGAGTTGGCTCTTCCATGATTTGGAAGGTCATTACAATAGTCCAAATAGACAATTTGAGTGAATTGGGTTTATGAGTGAAGTTGGGGTGTATTTAGGTGAGAATAACCATCCTAGGGTGCTTTCCATCCAAAACCCTTAACAACCAATTTTAGTTTCCTTAGTTAAGTTGCAGTTTTTCTTGAACAAAATCATTAAGCTTGCGCCGGCTAAACCCCCCCCCCCCTTTACTCATTTATTATTCAGTTACCGAATACCGAAACTAGGGAAATAGATAATCAATTTCCTGGTGGAACGACACTCGTTATCTACTACTTCGATTGGGTCCACTTGCCCATATTTTGTGATATTGATCTGCATATACATATATTTCCTCTGACAATGCTCTGAGTGTCTATCAAGAATAAAAAAGCCCTGGCCCCGATGGGTTTAATTCCTTATTTTTAAGTCTTCCATTGGGCATTATTGGGGGTGAATCAGTTAGACAGCCGGTGAAAGATTTCTTTGCTAAAGGGGAAGATCTTGAAGCAAGTTAATGCTACTTATCTCCCTAGTACCTAAGGTTCGTTATAATCACCTAAGGTTTACTGATTTGAGGAACCATTGTTGCTGTCATGTTATTTATAAGATTTTATCTAAAAATCAACATCAAGAATTTCAGAAGTTTTGCCATTGATCGTTAGCGACTGCCAAGGAGCTTTTGTTAGGCAGGAGGAGTCTTGCACATAAGTCCTGCTTTGCCAAGAGATATTAGGGGTACAACCGGAAAAACATTCCCCCCGGTGTGCTTTTAAGGTGGACATTCACAAAGCTTATGATAGTGTTAGCTGGGAGTTCCTCCAAGAGGTGAGGTGTTAGAAGGGCTGGGTTTCCACCAGAGTTTGTAGAGGGGGTAATGAGGTGTGTTTCTACTCATTATTCGATTCTGATTAATGGGCAAAGTTGTGGTTTCTTTAAGGGGGAAAGAGGATTACGTCAAGGTGACCCTCTCTCTCCTTTTTTATTTGTGTTATGCATGGAATATCTGAGTCGGTTGTTAGCTGATGCTAAGGAGGACCCCAACTTTAATTCCATCCTAAGTGTAGAGAGTGGGTTTTGAATCATCTATGTTTTTGCTGATGACCTGTTAGTGTTTTGCCGTGGGGACTGGGGGTCTATCAAATTATTAAGGGGATCATTTGTGAAATTCTCTAGTGCTTCAGGGTTGCTGGTAAGTCATCAGAAGTGCAAGGGTGTTCTTTGGGGGGGGGTTAGCGAGGAGAATAAAAGGAAAATTATTGAAGTGCTTGGTTTGAGGAAGGGGCTTTGCCTGTGAAATATTTGGGAGTTCCTTTGTCTACTCATAGGCTTAATAAGGATGACTATCTTCCCCTGATTGGAAAAATTACTGCGAAGATAAACCACTGGGCTGCAAGGAAACTTAGCTATGCTGGTCGGCTTCAGCTGGTCGAAAGTACTCTGCTAAGTATTCAAAGATTTTGGGCTAATGTTTTCCTTTTCCCTAAAATGTTGTCCAAATGGTGGTCCAGAGGTGTAGGTCCTTCCTTTGGTGTGGTGATTTGACGGGAGACGGGAGAAAAGCTCCAGTTGCCTGGAGTAAGGTTTTGTAGGCGAAAAACATTGGAGGCCTGGGCTTTAAGGAAGTGCTCTAGGGTGGAATAAAGCATCTCTCTTGAGTAATTTGTTGATCTCTGAAGAGGGTAATGGGTTCCAATCGGCCTTTAGCAGATGGTGGAGGGGTCTACTTGCTAAAAGAGAAACTTTTTGGACAGTCAGTATGAAAGGTTCACATGCTTTGGTGGTGGAAGAGTTGTCTTAGAATTCGAGATGAATTGATTAGATTGGGCTTGCAATCTGAGATTGACGAGATGATTTGAAGAGAAAGGTAAAGTCCCTGCAAAAGCTCTATATGAGATGATGTACCCTTCTCCTAAGGGTAATGTTTGGACAGTATCCTTTGGACAAGTTACTGCACTCCGCGATGCCAGTTTTCATCTGGTGGGTTACTTGCCAAAATAGACTGGCGAGTAAAGACAGGCTAAGAGCGTGGAACTTGATTGCTGATGGGAATTGTGAATTTTGTGGTTCAACTAGAGTCCAGGGATCATTTGTTCTTTGAATGTGAGTTTTAGTAGAGAGGTGTTCAGAGAAATTCTGCACAAGTGGCTAAGATGTAAGTTACCTGTTAGGTTTTTGGACTGTATGGCCTGTCTTTGGAGAGCTCATAGAAGTACTAGTCTGGTGTATAGATTGAGATGTGCAGCGGTAGGAGTTACTATTTACTACATTTGGAAACTCGTAATGAAGCGGTGTTTTCGAAAAAACCGGTGGATAGGGAAAGTTGTATTGTGAATATTCAATCAGAGTTAAAGATGAGATGGGGCAAATTTTCTTTCCCTGTAACTAGAAAGAATGTGAGGATTTGTGAGAGTTTTGGTCTTTTGGAGTTCCTAAAATAATTCATTGGGGTGGTATAGTTGGATGTTAGGTTGTAAATATTTGGTATAATACAAAGCTTACTCTTTATGTTCAAAAAAAAAAACAGCGGAATTAAATCATCCAGGGTATTACCGCCACACCTAAACCCTCTGGGTGCTCAGGCTAATGAACCAAAAATAAGCAACGAAAGTAACTGTTAAACTTATAATGCATAAGCTCCAAAATAACGATGGTAATGTATCATAAAAGCCAACATATTGATTCTTAAACACTGTAACTCAAATAATGTCTCAAAGCAATTCATGTTCTTTATTCTATATGAGCGCAATCCCGGTCCCCAAAATCAACCATCAATACCTGCGATAAGAAAATAACAGACAGAAATGCGAAGGGATCACGCAAACCAGATAAACTGAGCAAAGTCTACCTCAATATGTAGAATACATTTTGAAGTTCATTTTAACTTTTGCCAATCAGTCGAGAAGGGAGTATTGAACATTAGAATGATTTTTTCAGAAAACACAGTAACCAATACAAACAATAGTAGAGAGCTTTCAACAGGAGCCAACCACAACTTCCAAATACGGGGTCACCTATGGGACCCCAAACGATTATTCAAGGACACTCACCTATGGGACCGTCAAACAACCACCTCACCCTAAGTCCTTAAGTGCGCACACCCCTATGAAACAGTAGTAACATAGAGTAGATCATAGAGCTTAACTGCAACGTTGTGTGCACTACAAATAATAATAATTGGGAGCACCTATGGGCTCCCAGACATAATAGTAAATCCTGTGAAATACTACAAAAACAAACCTCAATCAAACCACCACCAAAATTTATTCTAATCCACCAATCCCAAAGCGCGGGAATTAATCCCAAATTGTAAAACCTTAATCCGAGAATAAATCCTCTTTCAGTAGAAATCATATCTGAGTCATAAACATTTTTCCTCAATCGCAAATCACGAAACCAGACAAACATGAGCATAGAGATTTACTTGAACGATCAATCCACTTCAAGAAATCAACTTCTCAGGACTATTGGTAGCACTCGTCGGCGTAATCGGAGTCTAGGTGTATATATATAACCAACAATTAGGGTCTACCAACACAATCAATTAATTTATTAATCTGACTAAGCAGAACACTTTACCCAACGAATTCCTATCTGGCACCAGGGAAGTGATTTGACCACGTCAGGAGGAAGAAAAGCGTGAATATTTCAGTCGAAGTAAGAGCGTAGAAATGTCGTGTTGAGGATGAATAGATATGAAGGAGATTGATGTTTTAAATAGAAATAATTTGTAGAATTTAGAGAAATGCTATATTTAGACAAAATAATATATGTTTTTGACCAGAAATAATATAATATGTTGAAGAAAAGGAAATGTTGAATAATTTAAATAAGTTCCACTAACTAGTACTTGTCGTTGTGGAAAACCGGAAGAAAGAACGGGGTAGCTAACAATATCAGTTTTGAAATAATTAGTTAAATAATTTCCAATTCAAAATAATAGAAGAAAAATAATTTAGTAGTTGTAACAAGATAAGAAGGAGAATAACATATCTAGAGAAGAATTAATAAACATTTATTTGATATAGAAGTAAGTTAGAAATAAATAGAAATATAGTAAAACAAAATCAGGAATTCTTAGCAAAGAAAAGTAACAACATTAAAGAAGGATCTAGAATACTAGTAATAAAATATTAGGAGGAGAATAAGGGGTTAATATATTAATGCTAATTTATCAAGAGAGAGTAAAATTGGATTTGAACTCTAGGAATTAAGATTAATCAATTGGGAACTTAAATAATGTTGAACCGTCTAGAGAGGTTGAAGTAATATTAATTAATAATAATAATAATAATAATAATAAGGTGAGGAAATTATAGATAATTGTAATTGCTTCGGTAGGTAATTATAAACCTTTTAAGAAGGGAAAAGAAAACAACATAAGAAATCGTTCCAACTTCCCCGGGCACTAACGTTATTAACCTCGGGCTATCCATTACTACCATATTTTATATTTGTCCTAACTCATAAATTCGCGGGTGTTTCAACACATATCTGTCTCTAATCCGTTTCTAAAAGACAAAACATATGATTCTATATCCATCCCATATATGTTTGGGAATTACTAAAAGTTTTATTTATATTATTAACCTATAATATGTTATTCACTTGTAATATATTGTTCACCTATAATATATAATACATTCACTATAATCAGTACTAAATTAAGATCTTTATTTAAGAAGTGAAACACATAAAAATATTTGTAGAATTAGGTATATAACAATGCCTAGTTCTAACAAGACTATGATCATGTGTCAACATAATACAACAACAAAAACTTCCAATGTCACACAAACAAAACTAGCTAGCTACATCAACCACGTTCGTGCTCCCATCCATGCCCATCCCCCAGACAGTAACCCATCTAGCCACCAGCACAACATGGATCTTCAGAGCCACCTACCGCACCTCCCAATGGGCCCAATATGGCCAGCTAATTGTAGTTAACACCCTATGGACACTGATGCAGCTCCTGACGGACAATATCTCTCTCAGTCTCGCGGATTGCAATCCATTCCTCAACACTTATCTGCTCCCTAATTGTCATCTATTTTCAAAAGCAGCTCTCGCTCCAAGTCGGACTTCAGTGACTCATACAAGTCACATACTCTAGTCGTAACCAGTAACACGTGATGAGCAGGCGTCGGTGCTGTAGAATAAGTTAGGGAAATACTCTGGTGCTAACTCGCCCATACCGTAGACCTTCTACTTTTATGATTTACCTTTGGCAGCCTTATAAAAAAATCTATTATGGTCAACGGGTGTGGCCTGAGCTGACAGATCATTTGAAGTGTGTCCAACACTTGAGTGGCAGCATCTAACAGATCTTCGTACTTATACTTCATAGTCACAAACACAATGATAACTTTCATTTTTCGTTATTCAATATGATTGAATGTAATACAAATGTTTAGAAGAGTTCTTATAAAAACACTTACAGTAGTGTCCTCGGCCTTTGAGCAAATTGACACATTGTTGTCATGCTCATCCTTGCTTGAATGAGTGTGTATAAATAGTGTGTACGCATCTAGCTCCAAAAGATAGCCCAACAATTTTGCCTGGAACTAATCTTCAAAAGTGTAAACATCTTCACATCATGATGCATCCAATGGATACATGGGTACTATCATGTATATTTAAAACATTATATAGTGTGTACAACAATGCTCAAATCATTCACACTAAGTATTAAAAAAATGAAGGAAAATTGTTTCGAAATTTCAACCATATCTATACGTTAATCTCTATTACATTTGAAATAATGAATCTTGCTCTCTATTCTCTAATAATAACTTCTCTGCTCATCATGTTTCTCTTGTACACTACAAGAAAAGGGAATTTGCTACCGCGAAATTACCACCGTATTTAAATTGATAGTTATTTACTCTAAAGGCTACTGATTTTGTATGCTAATAAATTATTGGTTATAATTGTGCTACCATGTTATGGCTAGTTGCAAAATATTCATGTGGTAGCTATATTGCTACTGTTACATAAAATTGCTACCGTCGATAGTAGCTATACATTCCTCCAGCTTTATTGTTGGTGTAAAAATAATTTTGCTACCAACATCGGTAACTAAAGTCTGAAATTGCTACAGACAGTTGATGATAATCCAAACGTGGTTGCCATTGCGCTACTATCAACTTATAAGCAAAATTGCTACCGTACTTAAATTGGTAGTTATTTAATCAAAAGACTACTGATTTTGTATGCTAATAAATTCTTAATTGCAATTGTGCTACCATGTTATGGCTGCTACCATGTTATGGCTACCATGATGAATTACTACTACACATATATTGGTATCTAAATTGGAAAATTGCTACTGATTTTGATGTTATCAACAACGTGGTTGCTTTTGTGCTACCACAACAACAATGGTAGCTAAACTTTTAGCCAATAGCTAAATGTTTACCGCCTTACAAGATTGCTACCATCAATAGTAGCAATTTTATCTTTCATTCCGGTAGTTTTAGTAAAAGTAATTTTACTACCAATATCGGTAATTAAATTAATGAATTGCTACTACTTGGTTGATGTTAATTCAATCATGGTAGCTATTATGCTACTATTTGAGCAACAGTAGCCAAAAGATTCTAATCAAATAGCTAACTAGCTACTATCTTAAAAGTTGCTACGACCATGTAGATAAGCAAAATTATGAAATTGCTACTAACACTTGATTACGGTTGCTATTGTGCTACTATTTTGGCTATGATAGCAACTATTTTTAGCAAGTAGCTAAATTGATACTATCTTAAGTTTCGAAATTGCTACTGACTAATAACGCTGATGAAATTTCACTTGATATTGTGCTAGAATATAAGAAATGATAGCTAATATTCGTAAGCGTTAATAAAAGTATTATTGTCTTATAACTTTAACGTGTGATTACTACATAATTCAGAATACTAACCTATATTGCTGCTACCATAGTTGATATATTATCTTCTTATATAAATATATTACTTTTTTATAGTTTTTTTAATATAGTACTTTAGTATATTTTACTAACTTTTAGCTATCGAAATTTTAAAAAGAACTTAAGTAAACAAAAATTGTCAAATTCGTGAAAATTAATTAATACTACATACCACTACAGGAATTTATTATCATATAAGATATACATAACATAATATATTTTTGATACTTATAATATTTTAACTTTGAAAGTAGCACGCGTATTAATAAATTATAAAATAGTGTACATGTAATAATAATTTAAACTAGTACATATGTTGGCTAAAATTTACAAAATTAATATAATTTTTTGTAAATAAATTTAAATTTAGTAAATATAATATATATATATAATAATATATATATATATATATATATGCATATAAATTTTAAATTTTGTGTAGTTTTTATACATTTAACTATATAATTCTTTTAATTTACAAAAATCACATAAATTAATAAAATTCAATAAATAATAACAATTTAAATTAGTTGGCGTGTTGGTTAAAATTTCAAAATAATATACAAACTATATATATAAAATTTATAAATGTTTAAAGTTTTTGTCAATGATATATATTATGTTTATTTTTAAAAATATTATACAATTTTAAGCCAACATATACTTTTTGAAATACCCCGGACATAATTAGGGTGATTAATTATGCTAATATAAAATTTAGAGGCTTAACTATGCCTTAAGTATATTAGCGAAAGAAGTAAAACAAAAAGAAGGAAGAAAAGCGTAAAAGTAATAAAACGTAAAAACGTGCACTAAGCAATTATACAAGGTAATAACCTTGGTAGGGTCTTAAATTGATTCCTAAGGCTTAATTATGCCTAAATAAACATGAGGGAACAATTCCCGTAGAAAACGGATCCTTAAAACGGATTAAAAACACAAACGAACCTTAAAGCGCGTTTTTCGAGGAAATTGAGAAAACACGACTTTAAGCGGGTTAAATAGACCTGTAATAATTTGGTCAACCAAATAGTCATTATAAAACCATAATGAAGGTCTAGAACCAATAAAATTAATTAGACGAGAAAATTCCGGAAAACGGGTTCCGGAGGGTGAATAATGCAAAAAAAAATGAAAGTTGCGGGGTGAAAGCATAAATAAGCTCCTAAAATTTTAGAATACGATAAATATATGACATAAATTGCAAGTATACTACATGGTTTATAAGTACGTCAAATTATTTACTCATATATTATAAAGCTACAAATATATCATATAGATTACAAGTATATTATGTAGTTTACGAGAATATTATATTATTTACGAGCATATTATACAGTATTTAATAAGATAATTTGTATTAATTAAATTAACCTGTTTTCAAAGTATAAGTCAGTTGTGTTTTATTGTCGTAATAATAATAATCGTATTTTTCTGGTTAATTCGCTATATATATATATATTATTAAAAACGGACTTGCGATAATAATGTTATGATCTAAACTACTACTGATTTTACCATATTAAATGAGTCAGTTTTAATTAATCAGTTTAATCTTTTAGCATTTTCTAACTTTAACATAATTTATAACCTCTCACATTTCTGACTTTATTTAATAAAATACGTTTACCTTCCATATTTTGCAACTATTGGTTTTCTGTAAGTTATTTAACCAGTTTAAATTCCTTCCGTTAATGAACCAAGTTGGTATTCCGTGACTCTCTTTGATTTCCCTCTACCATTCTTTTATTTCCTGTCCAATGGTTCCATTCAGCCGTACTCCAACCCCCACACTGTCATCTTTCTCATCTCTCCCAGAATATTTCTTTAAGCTTCTGAACATGTTTCACTCTGGTCTCTCTCGATACTCCTACTGCTAGGAAAAAAACCCTCTCTCCCTCACCTTCCCACTCAGTCAGACGGAAAAAAAAGGCTCTGAGTTGTTAGCCAGGAGCAGTAATTGAGTTCGTGTTGGGTTGTGCGGATCGTTTCTAGATTTCAGGTAAGTTACTGCGTTCACGAACTTGTATAACTGTGTAAAATAAATCCTTTTGTATTGGTTGCGATTTTTATCTGTGAGTGATTATTATTTTGGGAACAAATTATTTATGATAATGATTACTAGAAATATTTAAGTGCGCAGTTTATTATATGGCGATTAATTGGATATTATTTTTAGAGGAAAGAGATGAAGAAATGTTAATGATATGATTATGTGAGATGGCAATTATTTAGTCATGATTATTGTGGCATGATTGAATTTTGGTGGTATATGTGGATTTTAATTATAAGTTGGATGATAACAATGAATAAAGAAACTGTAAGAAAAGTATATACCATGGTACATGTGGGCCGTATTAGGACACAGGATAAAGTGATAGATGCGGGCCGCATTAGGACGCATAAGTTGAGATACTGTGGGCCACACATAGGACACAGTTATCCCTAGATCTACTCCGTAGTCTTTTGAACTATGGGGGGTGTGCACACTTAAGGATTTAGTGGCGAGGTTGTGATGAGTGTCTAAATGAGCAGGTTTTAGGGGAGTGTTTCATATGTTTAATCAACACTTTTCATGCTCATTTCTCCACTCTGGCTTGTTTTCCTCTAGTTTTATGTTTCATTGGTGTCTTACACATTTATTGTTTAAACAGGAGGAATAACATAGATAGGAGTAAAGTAGATGAAGAGAGGAACGCGTGGGCGCAAACGGATCCAAAATCGGAGCTGAAACGAAGAAGATAAAGCATTTTCTTTGCTTCTGGTCCGGACCTCCCCTGTGGGGGCGGTCCAATCAATTTCGGAACACGGAAAATCGCCTCTGGTGTGGACCGCCCCTTTGGACCGCCCCTGTGGGGCGGTCCGACGGTATTTTTGCCCAGATTTGAGTTTTAAAATGGGGATTTTGGGGACACTTCTCCCCATTCTTCAAACCACGACTCCACTAGTCGAAAACACAGAGAAAGAAGGCGAAAAAGAAGGGAAAGAAGAGGAGAAAGAAGAGGAGAAAGAAGAGAAGAAGAGCTCACCTTCTCCAAAGCTTCCAAGCTTCATTAATGGTTTCTTCTTCTCCCTTTTATGCTTTTCTTTTCTCTATGGCTGTGTGTAGAATCATTTGTAGCTAGGGATTGGGGATTTTGTCCCAAAATCCCTAAACTCCATTGTTGAATCTTGAACTTGTGTTTGTGCTTTATTTTAGTCTTTGAGCTTAATGAAGATGATTATTGAGTGTTTATGACTTCTAAACTCGTTGCTCATGATTTGGGATTTGTTAAGGGTTTTGCTCAATTTGTCTTCTATTTGTTAAATTGGTTGGTTGGCCTACCGATTAGTTGAGCATTATTGTGGGATTCTATCAAAATGATATTCTGAGATAGAAACCTAAACCGTTGGGGACTAAATCAATGTTAGCCGATTTCACTGATTTTGAGATGAGGTTCTCATTGCAACTTAGGGTAGATTTGTGCTTAATGCTTCTGATTGAATTGGGGATTTGAACGAGCATTCAGTCCCCGTTAAATTGGTTAGGATTAATAGACCGGGATTTGGTTTTATTTAAATTCCTGTTGTTTAGCTATGAGTTCGAGGTTCAGCCATTGGTAGAAAGGGGATGACGGGTGCGAATATCCTATCCCGAGCTACACCTATCCTAGATTAGATAGTTTAGTGTTTATTGCTTTCCTTTATTTTTCTCCAATTACAACCAAAAACCCAAAACCCCTAATTTACAATTATGCACTTTTGTATATATCCTCTTGCACATTTACTAAGCTTATAATTAGCTAGATAGTTACGAATCCTGTGGATACGACCTTGTTGTACAATTATTGGGTTCACTGCCCATAGTTAGCAAGATAGTTTAACCACTGTTTTGCCCAACAGGTTGTCCCGGCTGCGTGTTGGGGTCTAGATTACAGTTGCGTGTTGTACCCAAGAGTGAGAGATGTTGTTTTGTCATGGCTGCGCGTTGGGACAAGGAAGATAATTTAATTAATCTGGGCTATATATATATATATATATATATTCTTGAGTTATTAATGAAGCATTTGTGAAATATTTTACAAAGTTTACTTTATGTTTATGTGATAACATGGTTAAAATGATTGGTATGTTGATGCATCGCTATATTGTTAAATTGTTTTCAAAGAGAAAATGATTTTTACGTAGTGAAGTGGTAGCTTACTCAATTTTCCTGACTTTATCGTGGCTCTTTGTTTGCTTGTTTGGTTTTCTACCACAGGTTCTAATAAAGTTAAAGGGATGGGACGACGACCCGCTAGACTAAGTACTTATGAATAATTTTGTCTAAATTTTGAGACTCTCTTGTTGAGGACTGTTATAACTTTAGCGGTTTCCTTTTATTAATAATATTGGTTTGGAATATTTAAATGTTGGTTAAGCCTTAGCACTCGTTAGTTGCGAGTGTGGATAATACTCCAGATTTAGGATTTATTTCTGTTGCGTATTAATATCCGATCTATATTGCTAAATAATTGACTTAATAAAACGTTAGAAAATCCGGGGTGTTACAAACATGTCCATTTTGCAAATAAAAATCAGAATTTTAATTGTGTGTGTGAGTGTGAGACGCCCAGCTCCTCCTCCCCCTCTTCTTTATTTACTTTATGCACTAAAGGACAAGACAAATAAAAGTAAAATCACTTTTGTTAATCTCTCTCCTCCTCACTCCCTTACCAGCTCTCTCGCCCATGTTTTTCCCCCTCTTCAGACCTTCTTCTTCCTCCCCTCCAATGGCGACTTGTGTTCTCCCCCACCAGCTCAACACTTTCCTTCCATTTTTGAAGGCTTAAATCACCTCCAAACTCTACAAAAAAGGTACCATTGAACTCCTCTCCTATTGGGCTTCATTTTCCACCCTTTAAAAACTCAAAAGCTCCATCTTCATCCCCATGGCTGTAGGCCATTTTGAAGCTTGAGGAAGAGCACTTTGGTCTCCTCCATCTCCTTGTTGTTCTAAGGTAAAAAGAGTCTTAAAATCCATCTTTTTCTAGCATTTTTTGTAAAACAAAAATCCTATGTTGAACTCTTGTTTTCTCCCTCATTCCAGCCGTTTTTAACTCCCATTTTGGAGCTGGAACCTTGCTATTTTGCTGTTCCAAAAATCTCACCTAGAAGCACAAGGTAAGAACTCCTTTAAGCCTTAATGTGTGTTAGATTCTAGGTTAGTTTAAAGGTTGGTTTTCTAAGTTAGTATTAATTATGTGTGGGTGGATGTAGCATTGACCGGTTGGGAGCCAAGAACCAGAACTAAGAAAAGGAGAAGAATAAGGAGAAAGGAAGAAAAGCAAAGAAAGCTAGAAATTTAAGGTAATGCACTTACCTTGAGTTAGTTTTGTGTGACTTTTGAAACAGATTTTAGGTGCTTGAAATTGAGGAAATTTATATTGTTTGAGTAATGGTATAATGAGGAAAAGGATTAAGCATTTTGGAGCTCTTGAGGGATGATTACAAACTGGATAACATGATAAATAGATGATGTTTGTGTAGGAAAATTTAGAGTGTAGTAGTGCTTGAGTAGGATTGGAAATTGTATGGGTTAGATGATGGAAATTGTGAGTGAAATGGTGTGGGCAATGTTAAAAATTTAGGGGAACCTCTATCAAAATTTACTTGGGAACTAGGTGACTTAAGTGGTTTATGAGGAGAAAGAACCTAGGGTGACTAGGTGTATTTTAGAGTAAAATTTGTGTAACTAATCACTTTGGGAACTAGAGTAGAAGAAGATGTTGTAAGTTGTGTATTGGGAGTGCATTAGTGTGGAACAAGAATTGAGTAAGAATGAGGAGCAAAATTTGTAGCATAGAAGGCTAGAGAATAAATGCATGTTCTTGGAGGATGTAAGTGGGAAATCTATGTAATTTAAACATGAATTGAGCACGAGTTGGGTAATGAATTGGACCAAGGATTTAGAGCATGATTAAGAGTGTATTAGAGTGTTTAAACATGTAGAAAACATGTGGAGAGATTATGGAATGATTAGGTAAGGATTAAGGTGGGATTAGGGGTTGAAAAATGAAGTTTTGACAGCTTTTTAGCAGGGTCCGGGACTTAGGGGCCGGACCAAGTCCCGGACCAACACGAAAAAAGCCCCGAAAGTTCAGAAATAAAGTGGTCCGGGACTAGGGACCCGGAGCATGTCCCGAACCAATGTTAAAAAAAGGCCGTAAGTGAAGTTTTGCTTAGGTCCGGGACTATAGACCCGGACCATGTCCCGGACCAAGCACAAAAATCAACGGAATGAGTTTTTAAGGTCTTAAACCATAGGGGATTGATGGGTATTGATCTTAGATGTTGGTTAGGACTTGTTTGGTGACATATAAATGTCCTAAGATGTATAAACAAGTGCTAGAAGAGAGTGAGAAGTAAGTAACAAATGTAAATAAGTTTGAAATGTAAGGGGGTAAGTAATTGTAAGTCGGGAAACTCTAAAGATTAAAGAGTTAGGTTAATTATAGAGAATTAACCGTCCGATTCTACGAATGTTATAGGATTTGAATGATTGGAATCCGAAGGAGAATCGGGGATAGAACAACTACGGTGAACGGTATGATTTCTTCATGCCCTGTATCCTAACGAGGTTACCTCGACTTGTTTGTTGTGTGCCTTGTATTATCACCTAAACAAGATAAAACGCACGAATCGGACCTATTGTATTTCCTTATGTTTGTAATGCAAAGTAACTTGTTGGATTGTATTGGGATGTGAAGATGTATAATTCATGAATATATGATTGTAGATGAAATCTTGGATTTGAATGTGCACTTCTCACTAGTTGAGAGTGTGGTTCCTTGGTTGAATTGTGGCTGAATTGGAAGGTTGTGGTTGAAAGTGAAGTATTGTTTGATTGGTTATGATGACCTTGATTGAATTGTTGATTGGTTGTGAAAGCTTGACTGTTTGTTGTGACTTCTCACTAACTCCCTAACCATCTAAAATTCAAACTTTGAGAATTTGGATTTGAGAATTTGAGGAGTCCGATATAGTTTCGGCCACGCGTGAGGATGAGGTAACAAGAGAGATTGTTAATCGATTCTTGGCAATAATCTTTTCCACGGCCCAAACCCCTTAAATGGGTAGCAACCTGGTTAAGTGGGTCACCTTAAGCCCGGTAGTGGGATAGCCTTATCCCTGCCCGGAGGTCATACCGACTTAACATTGAGTATTGGCAAGAGAAGGAAATTGATTGAGGAAGACTTGGATTTGTTGAGTTGTTGACCTTGAGTATGGAGATATGACATCCGATTAAACCGGATGGTAATTGGGCTAAACCATTGTGAAGTTTGATTGAGGTTGAACCTTGGTTGATGATTGTGAATTTATTTGACTTAGCATGTTGTTTTATATAAAACGAACCGCGTGTTGGCGACCAATTAGTTGGCGCACCCTCGCTAGTACGTGGGGTATGCGGAAGTCATATGCAGCTTTGCTGAGCCCCTAGGGGCACCGTTTTTATTTCAGGTACCCGACAAAGCTAAGGAGTCGAGTGTGAGTTTGGACTGTCGTGCTTAGTTAGCTAGGGATTACCTAGAATAGTGAACTGTTGTATACGGGCTTGTAGCCCATTTAAATTGCCGGTGTACCAAGTGGTACACCCTTATGTATTGGGTAATCATGTAGAATTGTGAGAATATGGGTAAGAGGCTAGACTCTTGATAGTTTGTAGAAGCTCGTGAAAGGTATTGTATTTTGGATTTATGCCTTAGAACTCGGTATCTCGGATGGTAAACTTAAGTACGGTTTGAATGGAGAATCATGTATACTTGCTTTGAATTTCGAGTTTGGATTGTATTTGTTTGTACTCGGTTATTCCGGTCCATCAGACCGATGCTGTATTGGTAATAGGCCTTGTTAGTCACGTGGGTGACTAACGGCATTGTAGCACCCGTCGTTGTGTATGGATTATCCGCTGCATTTGTATAGAAGTTTGGGATGAATAGACGGTAATGACGGGATTAGCAGGCGGGGTGTTACACTTTTATTTTTTATTATTTTGACCATACAAAATTAATGTTGTAATACTATGTAAATTAAAATATCAATGTTGCTTAGTCAGACCTACATCCATTTTATTAATTTTTACATATCCATTGTTCGATCATATCTCGGAAAAACTTATCATTTATATTTAGAGCATCAATGTTGCGTGCGGCCTGACTCGCGAATAACTATTACGACCCAATGGTTAAGATAATATCTATCTAGCCCACACATTGCAGGATCGATGCCATTGGTCTGGGGTTTGTTTATACCCATACATCACGGGTTCGATCCTTGATACATTAGTCTGAATTAAAAGATGGTTAGAGATGATATATCCATACGTCGCGGGTTCGATTCTTGATGTGTGCCCCAAGAATGGTCAGGCCGCACGCACATGGCTTTAGTCAGAACCACACATGTGAATATAATACTACCACACTAAAACCGTCAAACTCTAGTAGCAAATGAAGCGGTAGTCCATTCTATTTGACTAGCCTTTTTCTTGTAGTGTAAGGACTCCACCATCTTGATAAATAAAAAAATATAAATATTGTTGTAGTAGTGTGGAATCCACCCTAATTCGCTCTCATCCTTGCTTATTTAAGCAGCAAATCAATCCTATTGGCTATAACGTTGTAATATTAATTAAAATAAATAAAAGTCCTATATCTTCCTAAAGTAAAAATTATGGATGAGAGGGGAGAGAATGCCAAGGAACTCTACCATTGTAGAGTTGAGAATTTCTTATATAATAAAATAATATTTTTTGTTGACGACACTAAAACAAGGTAAAAAACTCTCTACGATTGTAGATGCCCTTAGCCTCTATCTATTATCTCATTTATTTTTCATCATGTGTCTACTTGACTTTCTCATCTTGTTTTGTAGTGTTAAACTTCCCTTTGATAATTATACTACTCTATTATAGATGTAGTGTTAACTTTTTTTTTGTGACTATTCTATCTTTCTAGTATTAAAATTACACAACTTCTATTATTCTTTTTTTTTGTATGTATTTTTTTGTGATTCTTCTATTATTATCTAATATTAAACTACCACATATCTACATTTTTATCATTCAATCAACTTGACTACATTATTTTGTCTCTTTAATGTATATATTTTGCAATAAAAACATACTACATACTAACATAATAAATCAACAATTGTATGCAATAATTTTTTTAAATACGGTATATTAAACTAACCCTAGAAATTAGTCAAAACATCAACAAAAGCCTAAATTTAACAACTACAATTGTCTTACATCACCAATGTAATAATTATCATGATTTTATAGCACCCACAATTTCAGAAATCCCTAAACTAATTTTAAGTTTCTACAAATTAGGGTTTTTACACACTTACCTCTTGCAGAAATTGATCTTCACAATCACGAAAGGAAGGCTGGTGGTCGTGGTCATTGTTGGAGGAAATGCGGTGGCCACAATGCAGACGGTGGAATTATGTTGCTCTGTATTTTCGCTGGAGTATAGGTGTGAGGGAGCACAGAGCGTACGCAACAGTGGAAGAAAAGAATGGAAAGGAAAGAAGGAAGGAAGCGGCGCCCGATATAATTTAAAAGAATGGTGATGGACGGGTCCGTTGCTATTTCGTCGCATTCTTCCAATGGGAATAGAGACATGTGAGGGGTATATACAAAAATAAAAAGGAAACATAAAAACTAAATAAAGTAAGAAAATAAGAAAAGTCTGAGAACCCATTATCGATCAACTGTTGTGCATGCTCTTAGGCTCCGTTGATAACCCATAGAAGATGATAATGATTTATTAGTACCACTATTTTATTGTTGAAGATGAATTCATCTAATTGATAGACGCTGGTTTTTTTAAACCATCAACTTGTATCTATATCTCAAAATACTAGATAATTCATCTGTCTAACTATGTCACCAACCACCATCTAGTACCCCTACTATGCTTGTCTACCTAGCTAAGATATGAGCATCCACATTGTCAACCCTACGAACATACTATCAATGTACCTTAACAAATAAAGAACACCAAACTTTAACATCATCTAAAATACCTTTAACTTGCATACAAACGTCACCCCTGCCCTTAAAAACTTGCACTAATGGAAGATAGTCAGTGCGTAGACAAACCTTTTGCTTCTCCACCCCATGTGTTGCCCTTAATCCCAAAATCAGAGCTCTAGCTTCTACCACACTTGACGACGAGATACCTTTGCCACCATACGATGCCAATCTCAAGATCTTACCATTGTAGTCTTTACATACCATCCCTAAGCCGTAGCCTGCACCATGTGTTATCCTAACATCAAGCCACACCAATGCCCATTGTCCATCCACATCATCAGGCAACAAAGAGAACTCCTTAGAATCTATCCACATGAACCTTGTGCCATCACTAGGAAATTACGAGATTGCTCCCATCCCACCACTATAATAGGTGCTTGCTTGCCCATTAAGAACTTGGCAATGAGCAAACGATATATCCCATAGCAGTCAAACCATGTCACCAACCTTACCTATCTCTTCTCGAAGGCAAAAACAAAAGAACCAATCCACTAACCTTTAGGCATAGACCTGTCAATACCAAGCATCCCCAGACAATCCTGATACTTGAACATTGGAAAAATATATGGGATAAGGATTCCCTTTTCCCCATAGACCACATCACATATCACCCATCCCTGCACATATTCTAACTACAACCATACAACAAGGCACTATACAATGCAATAACTTTCGGGCAAAAAGCCCACTCTAGAAGAAAGGTCGCACCTCTGAACTTTTTTCCAATCCACCAGCCTCCCATCTACTACTTCTACTAAGTGCCACATAATATGCTAATCGAACAAGAAGTATCCTCCCTTTGTCAGCCCCAAATCCAAGAATCACAACTAGGAACCTCCCTTAGGAACAATCTTAATCTGCTGTCAGCAATAGCGAATCCAGAAACTTTGTTTCGAAGGGTAAATTTTGTTTTTGACAATAACATCCTTTAAAACAATATATCTTTTGTATTTTTTTCAAAAATATATAAGAGCATATAACTAATTTTCAAAATTTGAGAGACACGACCCCGACCCCCTTCTCAGTCCGCCCTTGGCTGTTGGGGCCACAGTTTTAAAGAGCTCCACACCGGGGCCTCAAAACTCTCTTCTACCGCTCATCATTTATTTTATACTCCCTTCGTCATCAATACTAAGCATATAAGATAAAATAATTTCAAAAAACTAAAATTTATAACATATGGTTTATCATGTAAGGAATCATTTGGATAAATTAAATTTGAAAATTATTTTATCCTATATGTTAAATAAAGAAATTATATGACATCTCCAAATAGTAAACAATACACTGGGGAGGATATATGTTAGGATTTAAAATCAAGTACGTTAATGGGATGTCCGCAGGATGGAAATTCAGCGAGAACAGGAAAGTTTGTGCAAATGCTTGTATTTTTTTTTGAAATATCATATATATATAGATCAAGAGCAAATGTCAAGTACATAGGATGGGAAGTCAGCAGACTTCCAGCAACTCGCACAGAGCTGCAATTTTCTAGCTAAGGACGCTAGGTTGTGTGCAGTTAAATTATCTAGACGACTAACGTGATAGCATTGGACATCTTGTAGAGGGGCCAAAGTGGCCAAAGCATGGTGGAGCACTAGTTTTGCATTGTCAGAGAGGCCGGACTGACCAAAGCTCGAGAAGTAATCAACCACATTCTTGCAGTCAGACAGGAGCCTCACATGAGAATACTGATATTGCTTGGCAAGGTCAAGGCCTAACTGAAGTGCTGCTGCCTCCAAATGTGACGGATCCGAAGCCGTCAAACCTCCCATCAATGCCGCTCCAATAACATCATTCTGGTAAACCGCGACAGCCCCAAGGCCAAACCAACCAAACCTGTCCAGACCCGCATCAACAGAAATCTCGACAAAACAAGGCGCCAAAGACGGGCCGCAGCCAAGGATGGAGATATAGCAATAGCTGAAGTAGCAGTGCTGAGGCTCAAAAAGTAGTCCGCCTGAAACCATCCAGCTTCAAAAGTGGTGACACGGTTATGGGCATACTGGCATCGGGCATACCATAAACGCCAAAGAAGCGAGACAAGCAAGGAAGACGATGTCGCGGCAGGACAACGCTGCAATCGGTAAACCAATCAATAAACGCGTTGTCTGTTTGTAGGGGCGGGGGATGGGGGATGCACAAGCGATCCCAATAAGAGCGGACTGTAGGGCAGCGATATAGGGCATGGAGGATGGTATCACTGCCGCCACAAAGAACACAGGGTTGGAGATCCGGACGGTGTAGTCGATAGGCCAATAGAGCACGGCATGGAACAACGCCATGCAACAATTTCCATCCAAACAGACAAACACGGGGCGGCATATCAAGAGCCCATAAACGCCTATTCGCTTGACCTTGAGGAGATGAGGTCATAGACGAAGGTGAGGGATGCGCAAGGCGACAGAGGGCTACATCACAATGATATGCACTTTTGACTGTATACTGGCCGGAAGGAGAGAGGCCCCAATACCAAGAGTCCCGTGAAAAGACATCCCCTGGCAAAGCCACTTTGAGAATGTGTTGTACATCTTCTGGATGAAAGACAGAGTGTAAAAGCGAGACATTCCATGCCGAGGGGGAGAGCATAAAATCAGAAACTGGGGCATGATGTAGGTGCTGAGGAATCGACCAAAGGTAAGGTGTACCCCCTCCTTAGAGGGAGCCATCTGTCACAAATGCGTGTGGTTTGCCCATCACCAATCTTCTTGTAGGCCCCAACCTGCACGAGATCCTGAACAGTGAGGAGCGCTCTCCAAATGGGACTGGAGTTGGCCTTTGGTTGAATGTGACATGGGGGATTGTGGCCGAGATAACGCGCCTTTTTGTGCAAATGCTTGTATTAATTACAATACTTTTTTAAAAAAAAAAGAAGATTAGTGGATAACCCATTTGATGATAAGCTGCTGCTGACAAAAATAATAGTAACAAAAATAATGCGATGGACCAAAATGAAGTTGGAATTCAACCACAGGTGCAAAGAATGGCTATTTCTTTCGAACTACACTCTGTCCAGCCCTTCCCTATTTTGAAACCATCTTACTACAAGGCCTGATTTCAAGCTGTTACGTTTCGAGGCGCAACTCCCTCCCAAAAACCCACAGTCGGGTGAATTTACTCATTCCACGGTGACTTTCATATTACACGAGGTTGCCTTTATATACCACACTGCTGTAACTAATACATAGCCACTAACAGAAAACAACTATTGTTACAGCGAATAGGAAAACTACTTAATACTCCTCCTCATGTAAACTTTCCAATCTCTATTAGTACTATCTAAAGGAAGCGTAACATCACTCCCTCCCCAACATTCACCTTGTCCTCAAGGTGAAAGTTAGGAAACTGCTCTTTAAGAACAGAGGCCAATTCCCATGAAGCGTCGTCCTCCGAGCAGCCTTCCCAGCTAATCAAAACTTCAGGCTCTTCATTACTGCGATGCCTGTAGCCCAAGACTGAAGCGGGTTGGACTGCCAACACCAAATCACTTGTCAACCCATCAGGAAGCTGTCCAGCCAGATGAACAGAAGGAGGAACCGCTTTTCTGAGCTGGGAAACATGAACCACCGGATGAATCCTTGCAGTGGGAGGAAGAGACAGTTTATAAGCAACTGTTCCCCTCTCCAAAATTTCGAAGGGCCCATAGTATCTAGGACTGAGTTTGGCATTCTTTTTCTTGGTCAACGAACGATATTTATACGGCTGGATCTTCAGAAACACCCAGTCTCCTACCTGAAACTCAATAAAGCGCCGGTGACGATCAGCTTGAAGTTTCATTCTTTGTTGAGCTTTCAGTAAATTCTCCTTCAATTCATCCAAGAGCAAATCCCTATCAGAAAGCAAGACATCGACCTCATCAATCAAAGACCCCAATGGGCTATATCGAACCAATGCAGGAGGGTCACGACCATACAACGCACGGAACGGAGTGGTGCCCAACTCTGCTGAAAGGTGGTGTTAAACCAGTACTCGGCCCAAGGAATGGCTTGTAACCAGGACTGCGGTTTCTGATATGAAAAACACCGCAGATAATCCTCAAGACAGCGGTTAACCACCTCGGTTTGCCCATCCGATTGTGGATGATATGCAGAACTGTAGCATAAGGAAGTTCCAGCCAACCGAAAAAGTTCTTTCCAAAATTGCTTAAGAAGATAGGATCCCTATCAGACACAATTGATTTGGGAAATCCATGCAACCTGATCACCTCCTTAGCAAACACAGCTGCCACATCCTTAGCTGTATAAGGATGTTTGATGGGTAAAAAGTGAGCGAACTTAGAAAATCTGTCCACTACAACCAAAACAGTGTCAAAGCCTTTCACTTTAGGCAAACCAGAGATGAAATCCATAGAAATATCTTCCCATACTCGTTCAGGAATGGCCAAAGGTTGCAGCAAACCAGCTGGAGACAATGCACTATTTGACTCTTTGGCATACATCACAAGCTGCTACAAACTTCTTAACACAAGCGCATACCTTTCCAATAAACCACAGCTGCTATCCTCTTAACAGTTCGCAAAAATCCAGAATGTCCCCCACCAGGAGAAGCATGGAACTTTGCAAGATAGTGGGAATCAATTGAGAGGAGCTGGATAATACTAACTTTCCCTGAAAGAATAAATGCCCATTGCGCAGAGAGTAACCCGGATGACTTTCAGCAGAAACCAATAGATCCTGCACAATTTGTTTTAATGCAGAATCTTGCTCCACCTCTGGTCAATGGTCCGCCACCCTTCAAATACCACAGACGACAGAGGAAACAAAGATACACCGGAACCCTACGAGAAAGAGCATCCGCTGCTGTATTCTCTTGGCAGGTCTGTAGCTAATTTCAAAATCAAATCCCATTAGCTTAGTAACCCACTTATATTGATCCTCTGTCATCAACCTCTGCTCCCACAAGTACTTCAAGCTTTTCTGATCTGTTCGTATCAGAAACCTCCTACCCAGCAAGTAATGACGCCATTTTTGAACCGCAAACACCACAGCCATGAGTTCTTTCTCATACACTGATTTGGATAAAGCTCTAGCAGAGAACGGTTGACTCAGAAAAGCGAGGGGGGCGACCTTTCTGCATCAATACTGCACCAATTCCCTTGCCAGACGCATCAGTCTCCAACTCGAAAGGGGCATCAAAATCAGGAGATGCTAAAACAGGGACTGAAGACAATGCCACCTTCAGTTGAACAAAGCTTCCTGAGCTGCATTGCACCAGGTAAAAGCATCCTTCTTCAATAAAGCCGTAAGAGGTGATGCAATCAGCCCATAATTTTGACGAAACGCTATAATACCCAGTAAGACCAAGGAATGCTCTCAACTCCTTAACATTCTTAGGAACTGGCCAAGAGATCATGCTCTGAACTTTATCAGGATCAACTTCTACCCCTTTTTCAGATATGATATGCCCCAAATAATCCAATCTGCTCTTCAGAAAACTGCACTTCTTCAAATTGACCTTCAATTGATTCTCAGCCAAGACCGCCAACACCTCCTGCAGATGCAACAAATGATCCTCCACACTCCTGCTGTAAACTAAGATGTCGTCAAAGAACACCAGCACAAAAAACGCGCAGAAACGGTTAAAATATGTGATTCATCAATGATTGGAATGAAGCAGGAGCGTTCTTAAGGCCAAAGGGCATGACCAAGAACTCGTAGTGGCCCTCATGCGTTCTAAACGCAGTCTTCTGCACATCTTCCTGCCTTACCCTGATCTGGTGATAACCAGATTTTAGATCCAGTTTAGAAAACACACATGCACCAAACAGCTCATCCAAGAGTTCATCTATAGTGGGCAAAGGAAACTTATCAGGAATGGTAATGTCATTCAGAGCACGGTAATCAACACAGAAACGCCAATCTCCCGTTTTCTTTTTAACCAAGAGAACCGGGCTCGAAAACGGGCTATTACTCGGCTGTATAAACCCGGCAGACTGCAATTCCCGAACAATTTTTTCAATCTCATTTTTCTGGTAATGAGGATATCTGTACGGGCGGATATTTGGAGGAATAGATTGGGTTTCAATGGAATTGGTGGTCGTGTTGTTGGTTAGCGCTTAGGTGAATGGAATCCGGGGCTGAAAAACAGTTGGGAAGGAAGAGAGTACCTTCTGTAATGCAGCCTCAGTATCCCGATCCAAGCTCTCCCCAGAAACTGCAAACTGATGTTTCTGCCATAACAAACACCAGCCAACCTTCCCCTTGATCCCGTAGCACTTTAAGGGTTGACTTCATCCCCCTGAATCAAAGAAGAAGAAGGATCCCCTTGCAAGTGTACTAATCTCTGCCCCCATTGAAACTTGATCGAGAGTTTCCTCCAATTGGTTTGGGTGTCGCCTAAGAAGCCAACCAGTCAAATCCCAAAATCAAATCCAACCCTGCCAGATTAAAAGGCAAAACAGTCCACCACAAAATCAACTTCTTGCAGCGACAATTGTAATGCTCGACAGATACCGGAACGGAATATGGTTTCCCCATTTCCTATCGTCACCCCAAAACGTACTGAATCATCCACCGCCAACTGAAGTTTGCCCACCAATTCATCAGAGATGAATTGTGAGAAGCACCGCTGTCGATGAGGACCAAAACCTGTCTACCCAACACGTGCCCAACCACCTCATAGACTTTTGGGAAGAAAACCCCACCGACGACAGCTGGGAGAGTTCCGCCTTCAATTGGTCCCCCGTGTCGCAAGAATCAGGTGAAGAAGGACAAATCTCGAACGCCTGTTCCTCACCGTCTTCTCCTTCTGTTAAAAGAAGTTGCAAGCCTGCTATCTTGCATCTATGTGCCGCATTCCACTTATCACCGCAACGATAGCAGAGCCCCAGCGATCTCCGCCGCTGCATCTCGTCTTCAGAAATCCGCGGTAGCGACTCGAAGCAGAAGAAGAGAAACTGGACTGTACAGACGGCGTCGGCTGCACCGACGAAACTGAACTTGATTTAGGAATTGTCGCTTCCTTACCCTGGTCACCGCGATTGAGAGAAGAATACAGCCAACTAGGCTTCTTGGTCGACACCTCCACCGCACGAGAGTTTTCTCTCCCTTTGCTCTCAATCCCAAACAATTTCCGCCTTCGGTTTGCCGAAGTCGTTCCTTTCCTCTATTTTTTAGCCGCTTTCATCAACCCAGGAAGATCTTGAATATCAAAGAGAATCAAATCTTTCTTGATATTCTCCTTCAGACCACTCCGGAAAATGCCCTTAAGCACCGCGTCTGGCACATCCGACAAATGAGCAGCATAGAATTCGAACCTCCTTCGGTAATCCTCAACCGACGTCTCTTGGCGGAGGTCGCATAAAAGGTCCAGCCGATCTCCACCAGCGGTCGACCCAAACCGCTCCACCAGTGACTCCCTGAAATGCTTCCAGTCGGAGAAGCCGATGTAATTGCTGAACCAATCGAACCAATGCAACGCTGCTCCTTCCATACAGACGCAAGCTGAGCGTACTTTTTCCCCGTCCCCGATGCCGCAAAGGGAGAAGTATCGCTCCGCCTTACTCAGCCACTCCCTCGGGTCATCACCGGAAAAGACAGGTAACTCCAACTTCCTCACTTTGACTTCTCGACGTCCACCTTCGCTTGCCCAAATTCTGGCCCGCGAGCCGACGTCTGGCCAAGTTCTTCACCGACCTCCACTGGAGCGCGGCGCAGGAAGGATTGGAGTTCCTTCTGCATTTGCAACACCACCGCAGTCAAGTTATCTATTTCCGTCATACTCATCCATCCGCTCCGTAACAAGGCCTGCTCCTTCTCCAGTGAATCCATGGTCGTTTCTTTCCCACTCCTCGTCAATACCATCAACCGCACCCCACAGCCAAGAGGCTGCTCTGATACCAATTTGTTACGTTTCGAGGCGCAACTCCCTCCCAAAAACCCACAGTGGTGAATTTACTCAATTCCACGGTGACTTTCATATTACACGAGGTTGCCTTTATATACCACACTGTTGTAACTAACTACATAGCCACTAACAGAAACAACAACTATTAGTTACAGCGAATAGTAAAATACTTAATACTCCTCCTCATGTAAACTTTCCCAAATCTCTTATTAGTACTATCTAAAGGAGCGTAACACAAGCCCTCCTGGCAAGTCTATGGTCAAAGTCTCCAAGACCCCATACAGATGGGATGGATCTTTTAGCATCATCTTGGCCACAAGGTAGCCTGCCAATGGACCAAGTTTGATGCTTTCAAGCGTGTTTTCCAGTATAGGTTTTATCTACCCTCTTAAAGTCATAATACTCCCATCTTTCAGGAGATGGCTCTGCGCAAGATCAAGGGCTCATGGGGCCAACCTGTCTTCACGCATGCAGCGGTAACAGCCAGAAGAAGAACTGCAACAATTCAAAATCAAAGAGGATTGAATGTAAAACTTGAACAACAGGCGTGATATAATTCAGATTTGAGAAAACGGGTAAGAGGTATCAATGAATATCAGCTTCATAAAGTTAAGTCTTCTCGGACTATCAAGTTCGAATCTCTAGATCATGAAAACAAATAAAGAGTAAAAATGATTCAGCACACGCTGAAGATCAAAGGCCTATGCTTGTGTGACCGTGTCCACACTTCAAGACCAAAAGGATATTCAAGTTCATGTCAAACCACACCAAGACAATTGCTCTTTCTCAGCATATTCTCCAGCATCCACATGATCATGTCACCTAGAGTTTTATTAATACTCACCGCACCCATACACTATGAAGTGAATATTTCACAAAAACAATTATACCACGAAAGGTATCTGAACAGGAGCACACTTACTTTCACATGGAGCTTCATATTCAGGAGATCAACTGAGCATAAATGATCCAGCCACGTGAAGATAGTCAAGCACAAACAAGATGTAGCTTTAAACTTGGCTAATGGAAAACTTTAGAAAGCCAAACCAGCCTCTCTAGTGTCATCCTCATTTAATTTGGGTTATCAGCTCAACACCTGTCTGAACATTTACAAAATCCGCATGTCATCGTTGCAATTCCAGGCACAAAAATTTACCCAGATATCAACCAGAGCTTCCTTATCTATCAGTAAACGGAGAGCGTCGACCACTTTGAGATCTAGCTTTAAACTTCTTCACCAAATAATCCTCCAATGCAGCACCAGCCTCTACGATTCTTGTGTGAGGTGTTATCTCAATCTTCAACACTTCATCCAAAAAACTCACCCAATCTCTCAGTCTCAACATTGCAAATTTAGGCACAGTCTCTACCCAAGAATCAACATGTGGAGCTTCACCACGCTCTAAAAGATTACTCAAAACATCACATGCTTCTTCAGTTTTACCACCATTGCAAAATCCTTGTATAACAGAATGAGCAACTGCAAAAGCGGAGAGAACCCTTTCACCATCATCTCCTTCAGATACTTTGTGGCTTCGTCATACCTTCCCTGATCACTTAACCCGCTAACCAAAGTCCTATAGGATACCAAATTGGGCAAACAGCCATTTGCTGGCATGTCATCAAAAACTTTATAGCATCAAGTGCTCGACCTCTCTACATAATCCTAAGATAACAGTATTATGAACTATATGGGATTGCATCCCTTAACTTTCATTCCACAGCAGCTTGTACGCCTCCCGGAGCTTCTTCTTTCTGCACAAACTATTCAACACAGTTGTATAGCTCAATGTATAGGGACAAATCCTTGTTCAACATATCCTCCAACAAGTCTACGGCTTTGCTCACCTGACTCTTCCTACATAAAGCCTGCAATCAGATGACAAGATGTCAACACGAAAGTTTAAAAAACGATGAAATTACAAGCCATATGATCCATCCGACTAAATTCGGATATCAGTTTCAATAATTTCAAAATCAACACAACTGATCCGTATGAAAGATTAGCAACGAAATTTGGAGCGATGCCTGCATTAGTATTCTGTAAGACTCAACATCAGGCATAAGCTCTCTTGAACATCAGGCCGAACAGCTTGTAGGCAACACTGAGCTCGTCATTATAACAGAAAGCTCGCATCATTACATGTATGATCGCGTGTTGGGTGAAACCCCATATTTGTGGGCAACTCTGAAAAGGTCGAAAGCTGGCCGGAGGTATCCACGGCGAGCAACTAGGATCTCCAGAACCCGGTTAAGGTGCTGGGAGGTGGGTTGCAGTTAAACTCTATAACCGAATAGAAAGTCCTCATAGCCTTATCGGGTGAATTCGCATCCCCGTAAATCTGAATGATCCTCGAGAACAAGCCTGGCTTGACCGG